>VZTA01007511.1:97236-204418 GCA_013398855.1 Mohoua ochrocephala | reverse complement strand
GGACAGGATGCCGTCCAGAGGGAACTGGACAAGCCTGAAAACTGGGCCCATGGGAATCTCATGAGGTTCAACAAGGCCAAGTGCAAGATGCTGCACCTGGGTCAGGGCAATCCCCAGTATCAATACAGGCTGAGGAATGAACAGGTTGAGACTAGCTCTGATGAGGACTTGGAGTGGATGAGGGGTTGGGCATGACCCAGCCATGGGCACTCATAGCCCAGAAAGCCAAAGATATTCTGGGCTGCATCCAAAGCAACATGGCCAGCAGGGCAAGGGAGGGGATTCTGCCCCTCTGCTCCCCTCTGGTGAGACCCCACCTGGAGTGCTGCATCCAGCTCTGGGACCCTCGGAACAGGAAAGACATGGACCCTTGGAACAAGTCCAGGGGAGGGCTACCAAGTTGATTAGAAAGATGGAGCACCTCTCCTATGTGGAAAGGCTCAGAGATTTGGTTTTATTTCAGCCTGGTAAAGAGAAGGCTGTGGGGTGACCTAATTGTGTCCTTCCAATACCTGAAGAAAGATGGAGAGAGACTATTTATGAGGGCATGTAGTGACAGGACAAGGGGCAATGGCATCAAACTGAAAGAGAGTAGGTTACATTGGATATTAGGAGAAAGTTTTTTTGCTGTGAGGGTGATGAGGCGCTGGCACAGGTTCCTCAGAGAAGTTGTGGATGCCCCATCCCTGGAAGTGTTTCAGTTCAGGTTGGATGGGGCTCTGAGGAATCTGGTCTAGTGGAGGTGTCCCTGCCCATGGCAAGGGGGGTGGAATTAGATGATCTTTAAGGGCCTTTCCAACCCAGGCCATTCTATAATTTTATGATTATTCCATCAAATCTTGAATCAGCAGTTAAGATGGAATTTTAATTAATTTTGCCTGCACCCCTAGGCCAAATTTTCCCTGTTTCAGTTTTCCATTTAACACAGGCTATTTCTATTACACAATCCAGGCATGCTGCCACCAAGTATACTTCCTTACTGCAATCTGACTTCAGTGGGGAGATACTTTGGGTGTATATCAGCTTCCTTGATTTCAGAGTTGTATAACTTGGTACACATCCCAGATGCCATCAGGGTTTTCCAGTGATGTTGAAGATGGTGGCACCGAGATTCGGGACATGCTCTGTAATACACACAGAAGTTTGCAAGCATAAAGGAGTATTTACTTTTCTTGTCTGTCTTCATTTTCTGCAAGGTTCTGGCTGTGTGTACCTAGGAAAGATGGGATGGAAAACCTAACTTATGTCATAAGAAAAAAGAAATACTTTTAATAAAAAGTAATTAATATTCAATATTTGTCTCTTATAAAATACATAAACACTTCTGGGAGAAAAACTCAAGCAACTTTTCTTTTGCTTAGCACATTCTAGGCAGGTAGCTCAACAGCAAGAACAGAGAAAAGATCTGACTTATTTATTCTTCTTGGAGTCAGAAATTCTGCATTCTCAAAGACTCATCTTCAACAGGCAGGATATCCATTCGTCTTCAATGCTCCAAGGCTTTATGACAGATAAAAATGTGATTTAGAGGTTTAAGTCTCTGTGAGCTGAGAGTTTTGCTAACTTTTAGGACTCTTCTTCACTTGGGACTTTGCTGAGTGTTCTAAGTTATTATGCAAAAGTAATGTCTACCTAATTGTAAGGAAAAATGTTGATGTCAGCACCAAATAACAAAATACAATTTTTAACTCACAGATTTACTGGGGTTTCTACATGCCATTTTAAGAGAGGTTTTAAGCCCAGAAAGGCTAGACAGGTTTCTGCTTTTTGGTGTGCCCTAATAACACCAAAGCATTCAAGTATGTCAGCTGTTAAGATCCTTGAATTTAAAATCTCAAGGCAGAAATTACTCCATTTTAGGTGTTGCAACGCTGAGCTTTACAGCACTTAAGTGGGGGCCTAGATAACCAGACTGCTCACTACACGTGGTCTGATCACTGAGCATGTGCAACACTATCACTAATACAGAAAGTTTTCCAGAATGGCTGTTTCGTCTTTTCAGGAGCTCGTATCATTTTGACAGATTTTCCTGAATATAGACACTTATATTTCACCTAAGTTGTACTTTAGCATTCAGCATTTTTATGAATCAAAGGGAAATAGGTATTTCCCTGGCTTTAGGAGCCTAAATACTTATGAGGATCTAGTTCATGCATAACCAATAGCTCATGAATCATAAAATCTGTAAGGTTGGAAAAGACCTTTAAGATCATCAATTCCAACTGCTATCCTAACACAGACAAGTCTACCACTAAAACATGGCACTTTAAGTGAAGAAATTCTTCCTAATATCCAATCTAAACCTCCCCTGGTGCAACTTGAGACCATTCCCACTTGTCCTATCACTTGTTGCTTGGAAGAAGACCAACAACTACTTTGATATAAACTCCTTCATGCAGTTGTAGAAAGTAATGAAGTCCTCCCTGAGCCTCCTTTTCTTCAGGCTAAACAACCCCAGCTCCCTCAGCCACTACTCATAAGCCTTGTGCTCTAGACCCTTCACCATGAAGGACAGCTTCATTGCCCTTCTCTGGACATACTCCAGCACCTCAGTGTCTTTCTTGTAGCGAGGCGCCCGAAGCTGAACACGGGGTTTGATGTGCCACCTCATAAGATGTGATGGTTGCATTGCAGTTTGGTACATTCTCCAAAAGACGTAAAGACTTGAGCTGTTGTATGGCCAAAAACTCCTCTAGCAAGCCTCAGAGGAGCAGGGAGATGCAGTGAGCATTGATGTGCATGAACTTGGAACATCAGTCATGGGATTAGCACATGAATATCAGGTGTTTTTTCCAAGACTCATTTATCATAGAACCAAGAAAGTTGTGGGTACGAGGAATCTCATGCATACCTTTCTAATTCCATGCAATTTGACTACAAACAAACTACTTTATCCATAAATGTGTCAGTCCAAGTGAGCCTTCTTTGAGCTCTCCCTGCTAGATTACCTGGCTGCATGGCAGTGGTCTCATATTGAGCTGGGATATGTCTCAAGGTTGCTTCTGGAGGCACAGACTTTTTACCAGTGATAGATCTTTGGATGAACCCAATTTGAATTCTCTCTGGAATGCACTCCAGTTGACTCCACCTGTGAGCTGGGAAGCCTCTCAAGATCTGAGGTATCATTCTTGAGAGCAAGAGATCTTTCCTTACTCTAGGTGGAGAGACTTGTTATTTAAAACTGATCCTCAGTAAGTGACGGATGGCATGCTGAATTAATAGAGAGGAAACATTACTAACCATGTAGGTATTCCTTATTAATTATTAAAAACTTTGCACATATAATACTTTAGATATAAGCAGCTGACCAAGTCTGGGACTAAGTCTGGATCTAGCCATTCCTAGACTCCTCTCTGAAAAGGAGTTTCAAAAGCAAGAGGGTCTTTTTAGAATCTTGTGACTCAGTGGGGGGGCCTTCACTGCTTTTTTGCATCTCTGTTCTCTGCAAATGATTCTCACTCAATATTCCTTTCTGTGTTTCTTTCACATAGTAACTGATAGTGAACCTTGCTATCAAACCTTAAGTCACCCTTTCATAAATTCATATTAAAACTGCTTTTGCTAATACCTTTGATGGTGATTCTTTGAGAAATCAAAATCACTCATTCAATAAAAATTGATGTACTCAGTAGGAACCTAAATCAGGACTCACAACACCTGTGCCAGGTACAGGGTGAGTATCACTTCCTTAGTCCTGCTGTACACGTTATTTCTGATACAATCCAGGATGCCTTTGGCCTTCTTGGCCACCTGGGCAAGCTGCTGGCTCATGTTCAGCTGGCTGTTGACCAGCACCCACAGGTCCTTTTCTGCCAGGCAGCTTTCCAGCCATTCTTCCTCAAGTCTGAAGCACTGCATGGAGTTGTTGTAATCCAAGTGCAAGACCTGGCACTTCACCTCGTTGAACCTCATCCAATTGGCCTCATCCCATTGATCCAGCCTTTCCAGATTGCTCTGCAGAGCCTTCCTACCCTCCAGGAGGTCAACATATCCCACCAACTTGGTGTCGTCTGCAAACTGCCTGAGGATGTGCTTAATCCCCTCCTCCTGATCATTGATAAAGATATGAAACGCAACTGGCCCCAATATTGAACCCTGGGGAACCCCACTGGTACCTGGCTGCCAAATGGATGTAACTTCATTCACCACCACTCTCTGGGCCTGGCCATTCAGGCAGTTTTTTTATGCAGTGAACAGTGAAGCCATCCAGGCCATGAAAGTTGTGGAAAATGATGTCAAAGGTTTTACTAAAGTCTAGGGAGACCCCACCCACAGGCTTTCCTTCATCCACTAAGCGGGTCACCCTGTCTTAGAAGGAGATCAGGTGATTCATCAGGACCTGCCTTTCATAAGCACAATGGGCTGAACCTGAACTGAGCAAGAATTCAAGTATTTTCAGATTTGTTGAACACTTTTTGTTAGCCCTAGTGATATCTTTCCAAGTGCCTCCAGGCTAGAGGAGAATGTAGGCAGAGAGAGAGAGGGAAATGCATATTTGAAATACTTTCTATATTTGCGTGTGTGTGTTTGTCTATATGCACTGTCTCCCAGCACTGTTATATGCTTGTCAAAAATAAAGCAAGCTGGGGTCATAAACACCTGATGAACACATCCACTATTTGCAAGAAATCACTCATATAACTGCATTGTGAAGCTGCTCATGCAATGTATCAAAAAAACCTCTGCAAAATAAATACTGTGCTGTATTATATCAGGTCAATAAATACAAAACAATGAAATATTAAAAAAAAAGTACTTTATTAGAGTTATGATACTGGCTGCACATTTCAAAGAAACAAAATTATGTATCAGTGCACTCCATAATGAAAAAAAAACCCCAATGTTTTGCTTTTCTCAAAGAAAACTATTTTCTTTGCAATAATTGATTGGCCATTTTTGTGTCTACCTATGTCTCTCCCAAAATAAAGATGAGAAATAAAATGCTTCCTAAAATCCTCTGTAAAGGCAGTATTTTTCAACAATCTCTGCTTTATGTTTTCTCTCTTTTTTAGGGTCAATTATGTGAGCAAGAGGAAGACTAGAAACCACAGAAAACTTACTGAGCCCCTTTATGAGCTCTGGACATGAAAAGAATCTCAGTCTTATCAGAAAGGTCTTTTTCAATCAAAAATATGAGACTCCCAAGAGAACACAAAATTTTCAGCAAGGCACAGGGTTCCCAGCCCTACAGTGATGGGCAGCAAGACTGCTCCAATTTAATACACACTGTGTGTGTATGAAAAAGCAGAACAGCTACCACTGCATTTTATCTAAGTGGCATTCAGGAACAGTTCAGCTTTTTCATTCATGCAACCATAGTTCTCATTAAGAGAGGTCCATCAGACTCAGAAAGCAGCAGCAATTAGCACAGTGTACGCTGCTCCCACCTACCGCCTGCAGTCCGGCACTCTGTCTGTCTGTTCCTCTGTCTGGAAACTCGCTGGCATGCTCAAGTGCTGAGCCCGCTGCACCCTTTGGCCCATTACTCAGCCAGCGCATCCAGACTCTCAGAAGGCAATATTGGCATTTACAATACATGTCCTGCTGGCTGTACCTACTTGTGCTCAGAGCTCTGACTTTGTGTCACAGCTCTATTTCAGTCTTGTAGGCCAAGCTTAGCCCTGGTTTAATGACTTCAGCAACTTCAAAGGTGTTGCCTTGATATCAGATATACTTTGCTGAAGGGCTCATGCTCACCCTTTTTCTTTCAAACTCCTCCTCTTAAGCTTCCCATCATTATCTGCTTTTCATCCTTATGCCTTCCACGTTCTTAAATTAAACCACCGGCTTTGCCATGTTTCATTTACAACAGCATGAGATTCTCATTATCTTTGTAGTAGGACTTACCCCATCTTGCATTCCACATTCTTTCATCTCTGCTCCTCATATATTGTCTGATGTAAACTCCAGGGTGGGAAGGTCTGGGTTTTAAATCGCTGTGAAGTGCTATTTGAAATTAAAGTGATACATACATATTTAATTAGAATATGCATAAAAATAATTACCAATATTCTTAAATGACCTGAATACAAGATGTTCTGCTTTTAGATCTAAACCCCTTTTCTTCTCTAAATATAAGCCCAGACATTTGCATCAATATTTTAAAAGATTTGGAAGATAATGTCTCTAAAAAGAATCTTCCAAATAAAGATGTTTATTTGTGGGAAAGTATTTTATTCCATTGTGACTCACACTTTGAAGCTGAACAAATCTTCTGTGTAACGGAGAAGGCAAGGATAGCAAGTTTATTAGGGGCCATACAACAATTTGTACCTCACTGTTCTGGCTGGAATTGTCTGTCTACAAACTTTTATGGTCAGATCTAGCAGACTCTGCCTGACTTCAAGACAACCAGAAGCACTGAAGTCCAAGAAACAAGGAAATTTCCTTAAAATAAGCCTTGCTGTAAGATGCTAAATCAGACTCAGCACAGGGATACAGAACCTATACAGCTGCTGAGTGGTATCAGAGCAGAATGATCTCATGACTCTCTGAGAAAAGAGGAATCACAGATTTGCTTTCTATAGAGAAATATTCCTACATATTCTAGTCACCAGAACACAGAGGCACTAAGTGAATAAAAATTTGGATGGGCAAGTCCTCAGATAAGTTGTGAGATTGCTGAATTTAGATCCAGATCTAAAAAACTCCAGTATTATTTGCTAAATAGCTTCAGGGAGGTTTTATGGAGTCTTTTCGCTTACTCCCCCAAAAAATTTCCCTGGGAATTAATTGAAAAATTTACCTGGGTAGAGTTAATGGGAAAGTATTCTAGCCATAAGAAGATTTAGTAAAACATAAGCAAAGAGAAATCAATAAAGATAATGGGTATATCAAGGAAAGAAGCCTAAAACTTGTTAAAATTTTTCTCACAAAAATGAAACTTTCAGAAGAAAGAAGAGCATGACCTTTCCCCCACCCCCCAAATAAAAAGAAAAAGAAAAGAGAAAAAGAGAAAGACCCCTAATGGGAAACCAGATGAACACAGAAAAGTAATTAAATAAGAAAAGGTCAGAAAAGGGCACACAGATGCATATCACAGGTGGATGGATGGCTTCAGTATCTAATCCTGTTCTGCTGCAGTTATGTTCTCCCACTCTGAAACTGAGGGAACAGGGAGAATAAAGGCAGGAAATAATTTGTGTTGGATGTGATTGAAAAGGTACATTTTGGTAGTGGTGTTTTGAGGTGAATGGACTGAATGATATTCAGAGGAATGGTTGAGGTGAGCCAGCTTTGCCCAAGGGTTCACCTAGCCCAGTCCCTCATCTTCAGGTGGATCCCAGATGCACACCTAGGTAAGTCTCAGTATGTATTTGTATTTCCTTATGATGTTCTTCTACCTTAAGCTGTTGATGTCTTTCCAGTAACCCCCTACGGATCTCTCTTCCAAGTATTTGTCCAGTTTCCCTTTGAACCCAGACAAATTTATTGCATCCACAATATTTTTTTATCCTCACTGTTTGAAGAAATACTTCTTGGGATTTTTTTCCTTTGTTGGTTGTTGTTGTTTGAAACTTAATCCTCGTAGCTGCACTTAATACCGTCTGTCTTTTGTGTTGGAAGAGACAAGGAGCAGTTATGGTCTACCAGTCCTCTCTGTGCTTCTCGTATCTCTGGCTCATCTCCTTTTCATGCTGAATAGTCCTAGTCATATGCCTCCCTCTTGCAGATTTTATTCCACACCTTTTTGTCCTTTTCTGCCCCTACTGTTTTATTGACCAATCTCTCAGCATCATAAGCTCTTCTTCCGCTCTTCACTTTTCTTTCATTTTCATTGCCATGTATAAAATAATGTTTTCAGCAGATTTTCATCTCTTTTCAGTAGATTTTAATATCCACTGTTGTTCTCTGGATGTCATAATTACGTTGCACACACAATTGAAAAAGAGAAAAGTCAGTCCAAAGTAAGCACTCTTCTTAAATTTACAGGAGAAGTGAAAGAGGTGTTTGAGGGTTTTTTATGTTAAAAAGCTGAGAAAAATTCTTTCAAGCTTGCATCACTTTTCCCCCAACTGCATATTTGTCAGACTCTCACATAAACTTCCATTACTCACTGCCCAAGACATTAGGCTAATAACTCATGTACCCTGTCACCCTGGAGGTAGGTCACTTACAGCATTTTGGCTCGACAGCATCTTTCATGAGCTGGTTTCTTGTTCCATAATAGTGTTTCTTGAAGAACTCTTCCTTACAGTACAATAAAGAACGAAACAATAAGTGAAGAAGTAAACTATAAAGTAAAGAAGTAAAGAACGATTCTTTTCAGTAAGAGAAACATTAGTTCTCCAATTGAAGATTTCCTAAGATTTCATCTCCTCATATGTTCACACCCTAAAAATATGCAGAGAGTTTAGGAAAGGCAGGTCCTGTTTGATCAACCCGATCCGCTTCTATGACAAGATAGCCCACTCAGTGGGTGAGGGATAGGCTCTGGATGCTGTCACCGTAGACCATAGTAAAGTGACATCATTTCCCACGGCAATTCTCCTGGACAAGATGGCAGCCCACGGCTTGAACAGGCGCATCCTTTGCTGGGTTAAAAACTGTCTAGATGGCCAGGCCCAAGGAATGGTGGTGAATGGTGCCACATCCACTTGGTGGCCGCTCACAAGAGGTGTTCCTCAGAGATCAGTGCTGGGGCCAGTCCTATTTAACATCTTTATTGATGATCTGGATGAGGTGCCCCCTCAGCAAGTTTACCGACATCACCAAGTTGTGCAGGAGTGTTGATCTGCTGAAGGGTAGGAAGGATTTGCAGAAGGATATGGACGAGCTGGATCAGTAGGCCAAGGTGAGTTGTATGAGGTCCAACAAGGCAAAGTGCCAGGTCCTGCACTTGGGTCACAAATATGCTACAGGCTTGGGGAAGAGCTGTGGAAAAGGACTCAGGAATGTTGGTTGACAGCCAGCTGAACATGAAGGCCATTGAGTTATCACCCCTGGAGGTATTTACAAGATGTGCAGATGTGGGGCTTTGGGACATGAGTTAGGGGTGGACTTGGCAGTTCTGAGTTTACAGTTGTACTTGATACTGTTAAAGGCCTTTAGCAACGTCAATGATTTTGTGGTTCTGTGATTGTGGTGGAGAGGTGAGAATGTGTTTCATTTGTACTGACAGATCACTTTTGGGCAACAGAAAATGCAGCCAAAATATACCTTCAGTGTGCCAGGCAATAGTTGCACTGAGACCTGACTGGCTGTCATGCCTTGAAACTTGACAGAAAAAAAAAAATATGTATTAACAGGGCTGACATTCGTCTAAGTGAGTAAATCATTGAACCTGAAGTTACTTTCCCCATTTACAGAAATTGAAACAGCCTCCCCAAACCCCAGCATCCAGTCCGTTTACCAGTCTCAGCAGAGAACTTTTCTTTCCAGCCTTTTTTTCACCCATATTGACCTTAGGATTGAACACTGCCAGTTTCACAATATACTGTAATAGGTTGTGGCAGTTATCAGTACTGTATAATTTATTTACATACTGGGGCACAACTTCAATGAAATTTACTTGCTTGCATTCTTTTATCTGATGCAAAATGCCTTTTTCCTTCTTTAAATGTAAGAAAGTACCTGGTTGGTGATGTTTTAAAGCACCATATTGTGCCACAACTTCAATTGTTTTTCTTTTAATTATGGAAGTGTCATTGAATGTGACTTTAAAATATTTTTTAGATTCTCTGATCTGGGCCTTTTACCATCTTAGATAAGCTCAATATATCTGAACTGATAGATCAAGGGAATCTATTTAGTTGGTTTAAATATTTAATGCATTTTTTTTTTCCTGAACAACACTGAAAGATCCTATGAAGCAATGCCCCATTTAAAGAGAATATGGAGAATGTGTCTACATTTTCCAGAGAACTACAATAAAAAAGATTGTTATGGATTTCGTGTGATAAACTGATGGTATAAGTGGAACCTAAAGCTGTTACATGTATTCAGAATGTGTATGGGGTGGAGAAATAATCCATCAATACCTTCTGATTCCAGTACAGTGTATCTTTTCTAAACAGACAATCGCTGACCAACTCCTGCCTCTCAGATCCCACTTCACAGCTGTACAATAGCACAGACTATTTAATTTGCTCTTCTAAGGTGTGTAGTGGCTGTGCCCAAACATATGTGCTCTTCTATATGTTATTACAGTTGACTATAGGTCTCAGCTTGTAGGGCATCTTTTTGTTATACGTGGCCTCAGACAGTATAACTAATGTGACTCATCCCCATTTTTCTCCCTGTTTCCCTAAAATTCCTTAAAAATTACATATTTGCTATAGTAAGGAGCCAGACCACATCATGATGACATTCATTTCTCTAGGTAGTGTTTAGCTTAAGGTAGAGGCATTTAGGTTGAAAATTTGTAGATTCCTGTGGTGCTATACAAAAGGCTCACACGTGGCCAAGTCAGAGATCATTAAAACTGCTGCTGTGTACTACAGGAATGTGCACGCTGCTACTATGGGTATTACAGCAAGTCCAACTTTTGTAGTCCATGGATTCAAGGCTGAACGTGGGACATGATTTTCCATACTGTTTAATTGCAATCCAACTGCCGGCCAAACTTTTGCACATGCCAGCTAACACCCTTACAGGGAACATCTGGGCACATTTTAAGGTGTTAGCATGATTCAGGCAGTGTTCCCAATGTGTAGAGCAGATAAGGCTCTTCTGTTCAGAGATAAAAGGATTTTAGTTGGAAAAAATTTGTACATCTGTAATTTTCTCTGAGATGTGTTAGATACCTAAGGTGGTTCCACAGGAATGAGGGTGAGCACTAAAGACAGTGCAAAAGTGCACAAAGCTACTGTGCTGGTGAAGCTGGATTGCTTCCACTCCCAGAAACAACTCAGTGACTCAGCAATGCTTGTTAGAAAGGTCAATAGAAATCTGACCTGTCATTTTCAGAGGGGCAAACATACAAATCAAGGAAGTTAAAGTTAGGGTCATATATAAAGTAAAGTGAAAGTCATCAAATTAAAGACTGACCTGTCTTTAAAGAACATTTGCCTTCCCAAGTCATTCATGAAGCAGACTGATAATTGACCTGTTCAGTTCACTACAGTTAAGAGACCTGAGCTAAACTAAACACCTTCTACCCATCCTGCCCATTTACGTATGGCTTATACTGTTCTCCAGATGGCTTTCTCATAGAAAACTATTTGAGCATGTACATATTATATCTGAGCCTTCAGCTGCTTAATCACACTATGGACCTGGAGTGTGCAAAAAAACCCAAATTCATTAACTAAACCCATATTTAGACAATAATATAAAAAGTCATTTGATTTTCAGTGATGCTAAGCAGCAGCAGATTGAAAGGATAATATGGACACCTTCACAACTTTTGAAACATTTAGGTTTAAAATGATCTCTTTTTCTTTCTCCCTGATTTCCTTAGCTTCAAACCCTGTCCACCAGCATGAGTGCTCTGATGATTGCCTCTAGCATATGCTCCTCATGCTCCACTCAAAAACACATTGGCAAGTTTATTTCATGGCCAAAGCAAAGTACACAGAGTGAGGTGCAAAGCCACCTCCTGAAAAATTCAGATTCAGAACATAAATCTAGATGTCTGTTGACACAAAGTCAATTCTTGTCTTAAAAATAAACTGTCTGGCTCAAGCTAAGTTATGAAAAATAACGCCGGTATTTCTAGACTCACTATCACCTCTATTTGCTTATGAAATTTAGACAGGACATGAAAATACAAGCGATGAAGAACACACATGTATTCTTATCTGTACTACTTTCTTAATATACTATATGAGTAATTTACGTAGTCAACATCTGTCAGTTTTCATGGGTGCTGCTGCCTTGCAAGTATGAACTGCTGGAGAGAAAGACTGCAATATTTTTTATAAGAGTTATAGCTGTAGAAATCAAATTGTTTTATTGGCCCAAATACAACCTTTCCTTAAGAGCAGACAGTTCTGCTTTCCCAATATCTATCTATCTATCTATCTATCTATCTATCTATCTGTCTGTCTGTCTGTCTATCTGTCTATCTGTCTATCTACCTATCTCATCTATCTCTAGCTCTTTTTTTCTTTTTAGTCCCCTCTTTTATTACCTAATATTCATACTTTGCTGTCACTCATTTAACTAGGAAACACTTTCCTTTTTGCAGTTCCAGTTGGAAGAAGTATATTCCTTTCCTCTTAACTATTCCATCCTGGAGAGGGGGTGGGGAAAGGGAGAGAAAGACTAAAAAAATGTTTTGCTATACCGTTCCATTCAAGTCAAAACTCCTTAAGGATGCTGTTGACTTCCCTTGGTTTGACTTCATTCTAGATAACTTTTTCCTTGATCCCTTCCCATCTGCTTTTTGCCCTCTCTGCTTCATCAAACTACCCTATTACTTTTTAAAGCAATTCATGACCTTGGTTTTTCATCCATTTTCAATTATAGGAATCAGTATTCTCCTCTGCATTGTACTGAGGTTTTCTGTTCAGGGGTTGCCAAGTGACCCTTAGTTTAGCCTAAATCCTTTCAATGCTGGTTTTGTCTTTTGCTTTTTACACTCCTTGATTGTGGGATTCACTTCTATCAGATATTAGAACTGTAAAGTCAGCACAGCTCTTTGGGGGAAAAAAAATAATTTTTCAATTTAATCTTAAGACTGGCATCTCGATTTCAAGTTCAGAACATTCCCAAGTTTTTGTTTGAGGCATTTTTAATATAAGGTGTTTTGAGACGCTTTGTATGGACAGCGTTGTAAAAATTCAATTTATAGGTGTATTGTAAGGTGAACTTCATCTCTTATAAAGCCCAAAACACAGATTTTGCCTGATCTACCTCTATAATGATAGATTTCCTACCAATTTCTGCATGACTCATATAGGCTTGTGCCTTTCACTTAAAGCAAACTCATCACAATCCCTTTTTGATTGCGTTTAAAGGGTGGCAGAGTTAACTTAAGAAGCCAATCAATAGCCTAATGCTTTAACACTTATGGGAGTTTTACATATACAAACATCTGTAAAGACACACAACTCTGCGCTAATATGTAGGGTATTATTGTGTCTTAATTTGTAATTGCTCCTAATTACAGTCTAGTTTAGTGAACACATATTTACAAATGAAGGAAGAGTTTCATGTAAACCACTTGTCAGATTGACTAAGTCCTCGTCTGGAGCACACACTTTTCAATATCCATATAACCCTCCATAATACAACTAGGCTGTATTTTTTTGTTCATGTAATAGAACATTTGCTTCACATTTCTAATCAGTGCAATATAATACAATAAATTATGTGTATATAAATGCAAAGCGATGCACATGGGAGAAAACAATTCTAACCTCACATACAGAATGATGGGCTCTGAGACAGCTATTGCTACTCAGGAAATACATCTCGGGTAATTATATATGTTTCTATGAAAATATCAACTTAATGATTAGTAGCAGTCAAAAAGCAACTCAAATGGTATGACTTAATGGGAAAAAAATTCAGAACAAAATAGAGAGCATTGTAATGCCATCATATAAATCCACTGCGTGGTTTTATCTTGAATACTGTGTGCTGTGTGAATCCCCCATCTTAAAAAAAAGAATATAACAGAACTAGCAAGTGGGAAAAAGGAACAAGGATGATCAAAATGTGGGATTCGTCAGCCTGGAAAATACAACAAAGGGCTGAAAAATTATGCACATCATGAAGGAGATGAACTGGGAATGATTTTTCATTGTCTCTTCTAATACAAGATCCGAAGAATCTTAAACAAAACTAACACAGGAGGCTAGAGCAAAGAAGTTTTTCATAGTATGGCTAATTAAACTTTGGAACTGTATTGCACCAGACATTGTGTATGCTAGACATTCACAGGAGTTCAATAAGAGAGCAGACAAATCCATGATTGGGGAGAGGAGGGGGAGGGAGGGAAGAAAACCCAACATCAAGAGCTATCAAATATTAAGATCCTTTCTCTGGCTCAAAAAATCCTTTAGTAGTAATTGATGGGAGCTGGGGGAATATATTTAAGAAGCTTACCTCTGCTATTCCTATAGTAGGAGACAAGATAATGGACTAAGATCTTTGGATCTGAACCAAATTATGGATTTTACGTTTTGGTTTTAATCATTTACTTCCCCTTTGCCTCAGAATTGTCATTTTTGGTATATATTTCTATTAGTGCAGGTTTTTGGGTTTTGTTTTTTTTTTCCTAGCACTGCTATTATGTATTTACCATTACAATCTACCAAGCAGAATTTGTCCATGGTCCCTTAATATCTAATTTGCACTAAATGTAACGGAGTTAGCCATCTAATTTGCTCTGTTTATAAACCCCAATTATCATGTCTGTGTAACTTTGATAAATGACATTAAAAATGTTCACCATTGTTTTTTTGCAATATTCTCCTTAAAGCTTATTTGGTCTTCCTGCAATTTGCAAACAAGGAGACTAATATAGGCATCCGATTCAAGGTGCAAACATAGAAACAGTTTAAGCACAGAGCTGTGAAAATGTAAACCAGTCTCACAAGGATGCTTAAGTTAGCTAAATAGTTAATAAAAAGAAGTAGTTGCTTCCAGCAGCCTGCATTTAGTGATCACAGTACTTAAGAAGGAACCCACACTGCTCGTAAATTGCAGGAAAACCTATCACACGTCAGTGGTTTCTAGACTAACTTCAAAAGCTTGCAAAAAGGCGTGTCCTGGGCTAGCTGTCTAGATTCCCTCTACATCTGATACATCCTTATGAGAGTAATTAAGCTCTTCAACTTTAGACATGTGGATTGTGCAGAATCATACCATGGAAATGTCTGTTTCTGTCTGCAAATAACAAAGGGATTCTGCGTTGGCTCAAAACCAGGTGAGTGCCCAGCACCCCCTCCCGGTGAACTCCATGGCCCTTTGCAATCTATTGAAGGTACTTCCACTCACGATATAAGGAAAGACGCTGACTTAGATCATTGTTTTTCCATCTACAAATTTCAGTCTCTTTGGGTGATTGCAAAAAGAGCCAAAAGAACCTGACAATTGTTTTAAATAGCTTGCCGAATTCCAGTTCATCCCGGAGAGCAGGATGAAAATTGGGTGCAGTCCCTGAAAACATGCAAAGCCGGTCATCTCTCACTCTCTTTTTCAGGATTATCAACATTGTGATGCCAGCCCAGAGAGGCAGATGGATACAGGAAAATCAAGACAAATCCTCAAAGAACTGGAAAAACCTTGCTTTGGATTGATCTGTATTTCCTTATTGTAGGCAGATGTCTCGTAACATTTAATGTATCTAAGTAAATCAATGAAATTACCCTTTTTGGTGATAGAAATAGGCTCAGCATAACTCTAACTCTTATTTTAAGTGACAGTAGAATATTTTCTGTGAAGACACATTTTTCTTTTCTTTTTTTTTTTTGTTATATTTTATATCTTTAATTGGAGTGTTGGGGTTTTTGTTGCCTTTGATGGTTTGTTTTTGTTTGGTGGGGGTGTTTTGTGTTTCTACTTTGGTTTTTTTTCTCCCTGATTGAAAAATTTGCAGTACTGGGCAAAAGCTTACATCTCCAGGGCATCGTATTGCTTAATCTGGTTAACTGAAGTCAGGACCTAGACTCACTGAGTAATATCCAATGGTTTTCTTTCCATGTAATTACCAGAGCAAACTGGATAGGGAGAACAGCAGAGAGGCCTCTAGAATGTCATATTATTGCAAAGGAGCCATTTCTATATTATCCTTTTTCAGACATTTCCAAATGATTTTGTCATTGTTCCAAATAGAATTAATTGCTATGTTTCTATGAAAACTCTGCTAGTTCTCATGGTTCCTGTGACTTGATAATAATTGCTGTGGAAATGTCTTAAGGCAAACTGTTCTTAGTAACCAAGTGGGAATTTAGTATGCAATGGCATGATACATAGTAATGACTGAAGAATAGTGCTGTGGTGTGAAAGACATAGCAGAATTCTCAGGAAAAAAAAAAAAGACAAATTGAAATTCAGAATGGGTTTCTGAGTGGCATACCTTAATACCACACTAAATTTTGGCTATACTGTATTCTGATGTGTTGAAGCCTGAACTCTCTTTAAATTTAACAGCAATTTTTAAAGGCCAATGGTTGCATCTGTTTTAGATGAAAAAATATTTTAATTATTTTTTTGCTCTTTCTAATCCTCTTTTACCTGTATATCTCTTCTTTTTATTCCTCTGCATTGACAGAACATGACATTCTCCCTGAGCAGGAAGCATCATCAGAAATCTGGTAGCATCATTTTGAGAGGTCTTTGATGTCAGGAAAATCCAAGCCACCAGCACCATTCCCAGAGATAGAAAGGAATCACATTACATTCCACTCATTCCAAGGCAAGGAAAATGACCCAGTGTATAAGCTTGAATCCATAAGTCAGGGTTTTAAGGGCTAGATCCAATAGAAAACAAAAGCCTTTCTGAGTCACGTAATTTAGCAACTAATGTTAGTCACTTGCTTTATGCTGTGCTCTGTAGAAAAATTAGTTTGTCAATTTATCCTTGGCTTCTTCTATGTTCTGAAAATACACAACCCTACTGCTATGGAGTGTCACAGCCACAAACCCACCATCTCATGCTGACCTTAATTAAGTTTCACAGAGATATAGAAATCTAGAAAGAACAGGGAAAAGATGGCTTGTTTCTGAGCCTGAGGATCCCCCTTGGCTCATCCGCAGTTGGCCAGGAGTTGTTTCCGACATGAGGTCCTAGACCGTGATATGCTGAAATAAAATATTCATCATCCCTGGCCTATAAGCTGTTTAATAACTGTGGCATAAAGGGAGGAAAAAGGACTGAAATTCAGGATGTATTTGTAGAAGGTTTGTCCCCAGATTCCTTAGGGGTTTTTTTTGCTTTGTTGTGGGGGTTTCTAAGTTTTTCCCTCAGTAGTATTATTTTAATGATATTTTGCTTCATTATTTTAATATTCCTTCCTGCATACAAAATTATTGAGGCATGTGGTAGGTTGCAGAATGCAAGGAGTTATTCTGATCAGTACTGAATGCTGAAGTTACCTACAGCTTCTGATAAGAATACAGAAGTGATGATTTCTTTTCCATTGTGAAAGCAGCTGCATTGAAATCACTGATCTCCTTGCCTAACCCAGACTTATTTAGAGAAATAAAATTGTAATCTGTCTCTTCTAATGAGAGAGTAGAATGCTGTCCGCATCGTATAGTAATCCTTTTTAAAGCAGGGACACTGTGTATAATTTCTTACATAAATAGAAAAAAGTAATCTTATCTGCTGCATATCCCCTTTTCAAGTGTTGTACCGGTTTAGTCAGACTAATGCTGTTGACGGAAATTTCTCCACTCAGATGAGAAGGAAAGATGAGAAGAAGCATTGCAATGGTGATAGAAAAGCTTTCTATAATGAGACAAATCCCAGAATCTCTAGGGAGCTCATTCAGCATGGAAACCATTTCATGTTTCTTTCATTATGGGAATGATATTTTAGCTATTAAAAGTACAGAAGTCAGATTGTCCATGAAGTTACTTTAATAGGATGATTCTGAGTGGGTTGCCATTTGGTTTTGAAAGCAAGAGGACAGAAGCTTATTTTTTCAACCGTACCATGTTTCAAACAATTCCAATCTATCACAGGCTTTAGAACCTCTGATTGTATAAACCTGTCAAGGCGTCAAGGCATTACAACATAAACAGCACAATCTACCAGAGCTGCAAAGCTATTATTTGGTAGTCTATTTAGTTTCATAGACTTTTTCCAATTCTCTGACACCTTAAACAAAATATGACAGGCATTTATACTATATAGTATACAAGAAAGATCACTTTGTGAACAAAAACCCTTATCTAGGGGCTTCACCAATGTGGAGAGAAAAGACAAAATAATGGAAACCGGGAACCACTTTGTGATATTTTGTATTATTTTTTGAAGTATACAAGTAAGGTCATAATTTCTGTGATCTTTGCAAAGATATCTTTGTTGTCCACGCTTTGTTTTACACAGGGAGGGAGGCTACCTATCAGAGATATATAAAATGACCTATGTTACAATGAAGTTGAGACAAATAGAGTTGTTTGTTCTGAAGCGTCAATTTTTGGTTTTTGTTGAAGACTTTTCTTTTCTTTTATTCTGGGTTTTGCTTTTCGCTTTTGTGTCCTGTGCCTTTTTAGCTGTTACAGAAGGTCTTGTTTCATTACGTAGTCTGAAGTGCAGTGTCATATATACTGACATGTCATCCTGTGCAAAGAGACAGTACTAGATAATCCTTGGGAAGAAAAAGAAAAAAAAATGACCCCGAAGCTTAAAGCAAAACTATCTTTGGCTCAAATATCTGTATTCTATACAGTAATTACCCTATGT
This sequence comes from Mohoua ochrocephala, assembly GCA_013398855.1. Lineage (NCBI taxonomy): Eukaryota > Metazoa > Chordata > Aves > Passeriformes > Acanthizidae > Mohoua > Mohoua ochrocephala. The sequence goes on along the minus strand of VZTA01007511.1, from coordinate 186,114 downwards.
AAACTGAGCTCTCCTAACGGAAAGATACCCCGAGATGAGTTTGAAACACAGCATTGTAGTTTATTGAACTGGACCAAATTTCACGAAAATAGACCAGTAACAAGTCTTCCTGAGTATTAACTTGAATAGCACAGGCTGATCACACGGGAGAGCATGCTGATATGAAGAGAGACAAGTATACTTTCAAGGGACTGAGATTTGAAATATTGATTCAGTCACATTAATTGAATTTTTGCCTTGAGAAGTGATTACAAAAATGTTTCTCCAATATTAATTTGTATCTGCTTTGGATAAGATTAACATTAATTTCTTCACCAGTCCCCATTACTCTTTTATTATTCATTAGCATCTCCCTTTGCATGTGTAAGAGACCTTGATGAAGCATGTTTATTCATAGACTAACCTTTTTAAATAATTCTAACAGCTCTCTAACAGAAACCTTCCTGGCATGCTGAATATCTTGTCTTTGTTTCATTATTCAATCCTTGTGCTCTATCCTCCACTTGAGATGCTGAACATGAATCATACTGCTCTTCCTACTGCTCTCTTCCTCCCACTGAAATGTCCTCTGCAGCCTGATCCCACAGGATAGCTCTGTTCACAAAATACTGCAGCAAATTGTCTCCTCTCCTCCTAGAATCTAGGACAGTGTAATTTCCACAGAGCTTGAGTGCAATTATTGATTTATGCTGTCCTTAGTTCATCACATATTTGTTATCATGTTTCATTGTTCATTTACCTCTCATTAGAATATTTGGTGTGAGTTAGTCTTTGATGAGAGCTCTAGAGGCAACATTTTATTTTTTGCTTTGTATTTACAAACTCGTGACTTTTTTTGAAGCAGGCAACAGGCAAAGAGAAAGGGGAAACATAAGAAAAAGAAAAAATCAATTAATTTCCTCTTTCTTTGCAAAATTTATATACTTATTTCCAGCACTTGCTAGTTTTTAATGAAAATGCATTGCAAAATTCACTACAAAAACCTTATTTTAAAATACATAACACATACATGCATCCACATTTCGGATAAGCCCTCCTTCCACAGCAATTATATGTAGTTGCCTCCAGCAAAATGCTGTCATCCCTTGCATTATCTTTTTGTATTTATCTTGCTATAATACCCAAAGGCCTTAATAAAGAAGGTGTTACAAATGCAAGATCTGATTCCTGCTCTAAAGAGCTTACACATTTTAATTTTCCACCCTAAAAATAAATGAGTAGACTATTTCTTTCCTTTTGCAATTAAGTTTAGAAAGAACTCTGAAAAAAATCCATTGATAGTGCACTCAATTTTCACATATCTGGAAAATAATCTATTTCATGGAGGAGAAAAAATATACATTTATGTAAATTGTGATTTTTTTTTTTATAGTCAAGAAGTATAATTAGATATTGAAGTAGCCACAAACGAAATAGCTTTTATAGAATTCAAAAGAATTAGACTTGGTTACTGATACACATTGTTCAAAAATGCTGAATTTTTTTTGTTTTGTTTTTTTGTTTTTAATGGGGAAAAGAAGCCTTTATAAGCCTAATTTTATTTTCTTGAGAGGTTAGGATGGAGAGGGTGGGAAAGATATGTCACCCTAGGAGCAAATTCAGTATTTGGAAATTACTAAGTATAATTATTAACAAGTGCCTAAATAGCATGCAAAGAGGAGGAGAGCCAGCATTTCAAAATAGTTAATTTTAAAACATTAACTCAAAAAAAATTATTTGCAAAATGGAAGAAAAATCTTTCGTGGTGGGTGCTTTGTGGGAAAACATATGGAGAGCTCAGGGGACAAACTATTTTGTCTCTCTCATCAGACTCATTATCTCAACAGAAATGCACATCTCTGATTCCCATTATTACTAATATAAACACTAACTTTGACTACTAACCTCCCACAACCTCCAGAACACATTCATTCTTCCCACTGTCTCTATACACCATGTCACCCAGCAGACACGGATGAGTAAACCTAGGCATTTTGTTGTTTTAAAAATGAAGTAAATGCAAACTTAAGTAAACAGACAGAAAGCAGAAGCACTTCCCTTGGCTAATGAATTGACCTGAAATCTGCTCATCCTTAAATGCAGCTACTGACACAGCTTTTTCACCAGTTTCAATATGCTGACTTCTGAAGAAGGAATTCACAAATTTCATTAGACCATTTATTTCATTTGCTGTTTATTTTCAGCTGAGGACTGAAAGGAGTTTCTACCAGGAGAAAAAAAAAAAAAAAAAGAAAATGGAGCAATTTGATGCTTTAGATAGTCATGCATAATTCTCTGATAGAACAAGTACTTCACCTATGCCCTACATACCCCAAGGCCTGGGTATTTAATGTATGTCTTTATTAGCACAGTACCTGACAGCTGTGATGCCTGTGGTGAGACACTTGAAACCCGTGGGGTTAAATGCAGGGCATCCTTTTTGTTGGGAAACGTGAACAAGAAAGGGCTTGGTTTATAGAAACAGTTTTCCTGAACTCTTCACAGCCTGAATGGAAGGCCAAGGTCCTTACAGTATTTGTAGATGGCCCCTGCCTGCTTAACCACCCACTACAGAATTTACATTTTGCCATCCTGAACTGCGGATTTCTTGCAACCGTTACTTAGAGCTTCTGACAGCTGATCTAACTTTCTTCAATTATTTTTTCCATTCCTAGAAGGGGCTTTTCCAGGGTAGTACAAGTATACTTTGACTTTCCACAGACTTCCTCAGACTACAACCATTTTTGCAGTTTATGGCTCTTCAGTGTGGAACTAGCTTTATGTCTCAAGCAAGGAGAGCTCACACCATGTAAAGCAGGTGGGTTTGACTACTGTGCAGATTTCTGGCACCAGGTTTGTAGGCAATTGTTTTCTTTGTTGGCTTTCAGACTTTGAACTTACAAGATTTTAACTTGTAGGTATGCATTACTGAGGGATTCTTTTAGATAAATGTATAGTAGAGAGTTAACTTTAATTTTAACCTTTCCTTTTATGAATGGAAGTCAGGCATGTAACAGTAAATTTTCAAATCTCTGTGTAGGTTTTTCAGCTGCAAGACTCGCATTAAATTCAATCTGCCATATGTTATTTTGGCTTGCAGGCTGCAGAGGTTAGTTTCATGATGTCACTTATTGCAAAAATTGTTTCAATAGCTCCATCTTTTGAGGAAGGGCACTGATTTTGGATACAGGAAAGACAAATAAAGCTAATCCACATTCTCATCTCATCTTATGGTATGTCTTCAATGAACACAACATTTTTAAGCCCCTTACCTCACAGTCTTCTGTCTTTACTGCAGCACGTGAGAATGAAATAACAGGGCTGCAAAAATGGAAGCCACAGCACCAAGAATGTGGAGTGTCCAAGTAAACATACTAAAAATGTCAAAGGCATTGGATCTAAAATGCTGCGAAATAGCATATAAGAATGTATAATGACACTATTGTTGCTTTATTAAAGTAATAGTGTCATCAATGTTGTTTCACACACCTTTGAGGACTGTCTCGTCTGCAGGTAGAAACTGGGAAGAAGGATTAAGCCATTTCTATAAATGGTACTTTAGGATGAAGATCTAAACCAGACTGGTTTTTTTTTCTAATCAACATACTATGTGACACTTTCTAAATAAATATGACAATAATGCTGGAAAAGGCATTATTCTCTCCTCTGGTGGACCAAGGAGTACTAGGGAATACCACAAAGTATGATAAAATGTATTCATGATACCCATATGTAGATAAAAAGTTCTTGCTCACGAAGTTGTTTTGACATTTGTAATTGCCATCTACAAGCAAATGCTGAAAAATGTTTTAGCTATCTTAATCTATCTTCGTTATCGATGTAAAAGATGGTGTAAAAAAAAATTCCTACCATGGCCTCATAACACTTAAGAACAGAAGACAATTCATTGGATTTTCCGCTGGATAATCAATGGATGGATGTCCCCGTGCCTGTAGGAAGGAATCTTCTCACTGACTGTACACACGGGCACAGAATGGTAAGAAGGAATTGGTCTGAAACAGTGAAAAAGGTCATCAAGCTGAAGAGATACTTTACTACCACCTGCATCTCCATAAATCTCAAGGAGAAAAAACAGCACAGGCTTGAGCAGTGGTGGTAGGACTGCCCTGAACACGAAACCTCTGTGCCATAAATCCTTACGGAACAGAAAATTCAGGAAAATGAGAAAGAATTAAAAAATACCAACACTTGAATCAAGCAAAAGACAGACCCCTCACCTTACATTAGATATGAATGGGCAGGTTCTAGTTCTATTCAGACTGTCAGAGTGAGGATTACATGTAGTATTTTATTGTTTAATGGACTGGGCAGCCTCTTTCTATCAAGAAGAGGTATTGAGAGGCAATTGTAAGCAAGATAACAGCTATTTGCACCACCCAGATGAGTGCATAATGGTTTGTTAGGCTTTATATTGAGAGAGGGAGAAAAAGGATGCCTTTTCTGAAATTAAAAGATGACTTATTTTTGGAATGGAAAATTGCAAAAGTCAGTGGCATTGAAAAATTTCAAAAACAGACCAAACTGGTTTTGGGATCTGAACATACAGAAGGTTTCCAAGTTCAAAACCAACAAAACAGCCAAAACAGAAAAGGAAGAGAAACAAGAAGAAACTGAAAAGGCAACCAGTGGAGTGGGCACTGCAGAGCCATGGAGACCTGCACTTTCGATGCTGCACTTCATTGTTCAAATACTTGTGAAATATCAACTTAGAACATGCACTCCATCATGAATCAGGACCAAAGTCAAACATGTCTTGACTTTATAGGCTACAGAGTGGGAGAACAGCAGATATTCTTCAACCACTCTTTGGTCTTAGAGCAAATTGGAGAATACAGTAATTTTCCACTGAGGAAATTTTACACTAAATTAATATTTGCACACTAATTCAAAGACAGTGTTAGAGGTATTGAAGGCATCTTTACAGAATGAGAAAAAGTTTGAGAGTTGTGTGCATCCTATATGGACTGTTGGGAATTAAACAAGCAGAAAAAAGGGGGGTTGCTGCCTTCTTTTTCGAGACCTTTTTATACAACTGATTTCAATGGTCACTTGGCTTTGCCGTCTTAAGATGTTGTCATAGCCAGCTAAGGGTTGGAAAACGTATATACAGGAAGATCTTAAAGGAAATAAAGAAAGCAGCTCACTTTTGAAAGAGAAAGCTGCAATCAGCTACGTTGTGTAGAAGTATTTAGGAGGAAAGGCACTGCAGTTTTGTCAAATGTATTTGCTGAATGTAAGGAAAGGAAAATGCAATGGTATCTGCTCAGGCTTGCGATCCTCACGTCCACGGCAGGTGGGTTCTTCTCCAGGAATATAATAATTCTTCTGAGGTCTTTCCAGAAGGAAAGAGGGGAGCACACTAGTGTATAATTACAATGGAGTTTTGACAAAAAGAAACTCTGACAAGAAAATTTGCTTCCAAGGCCAAACAAAAGAGATAAAGGTTTCCACATTTATTTTGCCAATGAAAACCAGACCTTCCCCAGGGGCGGACAAACTGTTTACAGAAATTCATGGATTCCTTCCTTCCAGGCCTGGCAATGACTCAAAGCATGTGTGGTGTCTCCTTCAATGAAGGCTTTCTCCAGGGTCTCTAAAGAGTCATTTCTGTCTTCTCTGTCATTCTTTCTCTCCTCACTTCACTGCTACCTCACTACCCATCCTACTCCTCTAAAAAGAATATAACTGAAATAAAATACAAATTAAGTTAGATAAATAAGTACAGCAACACCAAACATTGTGTTCAAATAAAGAATGTTTCAGTGATCATCATCCTAGCCATTTCACATACCTGAGGCAAGCAGGAATAGGCATTCCTTATAATGTGCTGACAGGCCAAAGAGAATTCAAAGTTAATAAACTAATAGTGAAAGAAGTATACAAATTTTTTTTCCTCTTACAACTTTCCTTTTTCAGATAGGAATAATTTTTCTGTCCTTACTGGTTAAGGAAGCTAAGCTTATTGAAAAACACTCGATTTAACTCCACTCAGAATTATTTTACCTTTTTCTAGATACCCTTGAATTTTTAAGCTTCTTCATAAAACAAGAATAGTATCAGGCTACACACACACAGAGTGATGTCCATAAAGACAATATTTTATATCTTGTAGCTGCTGTGAAATAAATAAGACATACAGAGGAACAGGAAAATCTGGATTTGGCCCACAAAAAATAATGCATTATAAATTTAAAAGATTAGCTGAGGAGGAAGAGAAGAAGAAGTTTGTTCCCAGGATAGGACTTTATATAGGAATTTTTAGCCAGTAGAATATTTTTATGGACATCTTTTCAATTCCTGAAAATAGGGGTTGATAATGGAAATGCTGACAAACATTTTGGTGTTCATAGGATTGTAATATCCTCTTTAATGCAACCAAAATTGCAAGGTATGCTTTTTATCCTTTTCTGCTAGGAAGGCAATTACGCAAGCATCTTGTTGAAGTAGTTTATAATATGTTTAAACAGGCAACATTAAATCAACTGGTGATTGAATCCTCAAGAGAGAATGTATTTCAGTTAAACTTGTGAGTTACCATACTTCTTTCTATTTAAAAGCCCTTTAAACAGGACACATGATGGTGTGATGCCACTCATCCTAGGCTCAGGTTGAAAATTAAGGTGCTCCAAAATATAAATATTCTATTTTTGTTCTTTTCCTGCTATCTTAATTTTAATGTTTACAGAATGTGATGAAAGCTGGTTGTATTTGCATTTTATTTAATCTTAGGGAAGACTAAACTTCACACATCTGGTGAAGGCAATCTTCTAAAGTGTTTGCTTATGTAAATTAAAAATAAGATTTTACCTGCTACATTTCTAAGCAATTTATTTGTGCTCACAACTGTAACTAAAAAAGATTACATTTTTGAATCCATATAATTCAATTTAAACTTCACTTTAATTCATGTCCCATCAGTATTTTTTTGTTTCTATCCACATAGTCCTATGTTCATAAATATAAACTAAAAAGAGCTTGTTTGGGGAAAAAAAAGAGTGAAATAGTAACATCCATAAATAATAATTCTCAATTCTGTGTTTTTTCTCTGACTAGAAACTTCAGACAAGAAATTTGCTATGAAATTCCATACTTTTGGAGAAGTTCTCATTTCAGGATTATGATTCCAGCTCAAATATATATTGTTTATTCATCTTCTTCTATGGGTGAAATGGTGAAAACTAAAATATTTAACTTCACGTTTAATGTTTCATCATAAATCAATTCCAGTCACCTTGTCCTAATTGTTGTTGTGTCCCTTTGAATGCTCTTCAGCTCATGTATGTGTTTGTTAATGCAGCATCCAGACCTCTAGGCAATGTTCCACATAAACAGCATCAGGCTACCCTTACACAGATTCTTCTACTTTTCTGAGCTGTAAAATGAACATGCATCTTGAAATTAATTTAGCCTGATTTATTTATTTGCTGCTCAATTGTGCTGTCAATTTATATTCTCCTGTCCTCAGACTGCCAAATCAACAAATCTCCATACATTTCACAGCCTGTCTTGGTTGAATGCCATCTGAGCATTTTGCTATCTGTAGCTGATTTCCACCTTTGAACTACTGAAGATATGCAGACCCAGGAGGTCTTCTGGGTAGCCTCTAAGAATCCCCCTTGGTGCCCTATTATTTGCTGCTTATCAAAAATCACCACTGAAAGATCTTCAGCCTCTTTTCAATCCATGTATCAGTATTCATACGCAAGCCTCCACAAATTAATCTGAGGGTGAGATTTTGCAAGAGATTTGAAAGCTTTACTAAAATCAAACTACAATGCATCTGCCACTTCCCTTCACTCACAAACTTAAAAATTCTGTGCAATACAAAGCAAATAAAGTGAGCCTGGTAAGATTCATTCTTTACAAATCAAGCTGCATATTGCTCATGGTTATCTTTTAGAAAAATTAATTAGACTAACAGGGCAGCTATTGCCAACAGTCAGAATAGTATAAGTCTCCTGAGGACAGCTGTTCCTGTGGATTGCATCCCAAATTAAGAAAGTAGGCACTTTCTGATTTCAAGAATTGGAGGGAGATAGCAGAGAATGGTTTGCAGCAGGTTTAAATAATAGGATCACTACAGACATAATGCTACGCGACCTTAAAGTTTTCGAACTTAAAAAAAAAAATCCAAATTCCTGACTTTGAAAGAGGCACAGGGCAACATTCACTGCAACTCAGTTCACATGAATAGAGAGTAGAGAAGTGATGATTTATCCTAGCTGGAAGTTAGTTTGTAAACCCAAATTTCAAAGAAATCTCTCCAGTTATCATTGCAGGCACAGGGGTCACTACGTTCGCCTAAAAGTTGCTAATGAACGCCATAAGATAGGCAATGAAAAAAAATTAAAATATACAGATTTATAGTTCTTTAAGAACTGTAAAGTTTTAGAGATGAAAGAGGTCAACCTCTTACACAACTCTGTTCATATATATGTCTGAGACAGGCAGAATTTGTACATATGGTTATGGAATTTCCAATGAAACTAAATGGAGAAATGCATCTCAGATTAAAATTAGGCTATAAATAGTCATATATCAAGTAATAATTAATGTCTTTGCTTTCTTTCATGAAGCTTCTGTCAGCCCATTCCTTCAGCTTCTCAGAGTGTGATCACTCACAGTGACAGCCCTGCCGTGAGTGTATGACCACTTGCACCAATTCTCTGTTGAGTAAACCCAGTGATGGTGCCTCCATTCCATTGACCACCTAACCAATGAAGATGTGGAACAGCATTAACCCTTGAATTGTCCCTTGAAGAATGCAACTTATATAGCCATTCGTCTGTTCAACACAAAGAAATCAAAGTTACTATTTGAAATTGTACTTTTGCAGTCCATGTCCTCAGGGCTAAGATTAGTTTCATTAATGTTGCAGAGGACTTCAGAGTGAAAAGAAATCCAGATCCAAACTTCACTGGTTTTATCAACATAATTCTGAAGTCTACAATGCCATTGTAAAACAAAAATATCAAATCAGGAGAGAAGAAGAGGTACAAGACACACTGAAATAACTATCATTATGATTAGAGTCAAAGTTAGAGTGATTTGCACATATATAATTAAAATTGTTTATAAGAATAATTTCTGGATGTTAAGAAATTAATCAACTGTATAAAAAAGTGGATTCATGAATCTTTGTAGAATTCAAAGCTCTGTTATGTATTTGTTATTTCATCCCGAAATAAATTATTTGCCCATCTGTGACAGGAATATTAAAGCAATTTACTAGAAGAAAGGGGTTTTTTTTTTCCCCCTTTTTTAAAGTTTTATCCAAGCAGTAGCCCTTGGCTAATATAAATTATCATAGCTCAGTGGTTATAGTAGCTTTTACAATTTACATTAGAAGCCGATCGAAGGCAAAGTTTTACATAGTTGTGGAAATTTTAAAGTCATAATAATCTTCCATTCTTATACTGGCTGTGTGTATAAAAAAATGCAAATAACATAATCCTAAAGTACTACCACAGTAGGAAAATGTGGAATTATTACGGAATCACTGCAGTGCTTAAAGTGGTGAACAGGTTTTTCTTCAGCTCAGGGCAAGAATTAATTTTTCAGGCTTTTCAAAATCTGAACATCTCTGTATTCAAATGATAGGTAAGGTAATATTCTGTGATCTTCCTAACTTCTCAAAACCAGTCTTGGGGGAATAAACCCTATTTGCTTTTCTTACTTTCCACCTCAAGTAGACTTCTTCCTGGCTCTTTTTTTTTTTGGTTCAGATGAATCCGACTTTTTTTTTTTTTCAGTTTAAAAGATGCAAAAACAAAAGACAGTACAAGGCTTATTATTACTTTAGCTGTTGAATTTTCCCTGGCAGAATGCAATAAAACTGTGGCATAAAATATCAGCTGTATCAGAGCACTCTGCTTTAGAAAATAAGTTTTCAAACATCACACAATATAAAAGGTGGTAATATATAATCCAGCTCACTTAGCAGGTCAAGGAAGCACAGGATGTGATGAGCCCAGGGGTGGCTCATCACATTTCCAGTTGTAATGTATGTCATTCACTCATATCTATAAAAAGTATTTCCTCACAATAAGCTTGTTCCTGTTACTGAAAGCTTCCATTTTCCTCCTTCTTATTAAATTATATGTAAAAAGAGATGAGATTTAAAACCCAAGCAGAAAGTATCTGAACACCTACAACAGTCCAGGGCTAACTTTCTTGGGCTTTAAAGTTTTAAAAAAGCTTTGGTAAGCAGTTAGCACATCCTCCTAATCAGCATAATTGTATATGATCAGAAGCTTATTTGAAAACATGAAAACAGCTACATGCCTCTAAAAGAACTGTATGGATGCTAATGACATTGGTTACATTTTCAGTGTCTGGCATACTGGCAGAATCTCTTACTTGTCAAACTCCTGACTTTGGTAGTCTCTTAAATCTCAACTTTGAACCCTGTGAGTTTACATTAAAAGAGAAAAAACATTTCACTTCCACAAAGATTGCAATTATTTTCAAATATGTCCATTTCATGTGTAATGCTTCTTCCCTAACTTGTCTTTTGAACACTGAAAAATTACCAAGAATCATAAAGATATTGCATATTCATGTCACATAGCCTTGTGATTCTGCTTGATATTTTCATATGTTACACTGAGAATAAAATCAGCAGTTTTTTCTCTTCTTTTACAGACAGAAAGAATATTTCATCCTGGTTTCTTGAGAACACATTGAAGATCAAAAATGTCCATAACCTGCTAAATTAAGCCACGAAGATCCACAATAGAATTTTATTTTTTGTAAAATATTTTAACATCAGTATTCTGCCCAACTGAATAGAAGTCTATCCTTAATTTTCACCTATTGAGTCACAATGTCAAGTGAGATGGGGCAAGTGAAACATCAAAACACTTGCTTACAAATGAAAGCCCACCTATGAGGGGTCAGACTAATTTTTAAATACCAGTTGCATTTCAGCTTCAGAAATGTCTCGAGCTTGACCAATGGGCTTTCCTGGATTATTACATATATGAGAGGACTGCAGTTACAAGTGGCTTTTAAGAAGGGTCCAGTCTAGGCAAAGGGAAAAGAGGATTTATTTTTAACAGAAATGTAGGTTTCAGAATAGTTATAATTCTTTAAAACCTTTTTGAAGTCGATGGAGAGCAGGATTTCTCTGTCCAGTACTTTTCTGCTGTTTTCCTTTCAGCATGTAGGAGAAATTTCTTGCAGAAATGGAGGTGGTAGAGCTTCTAAAACAGAGAGGTGGAAACATTACCTATAGTTCTGTCAAGACATGGATCTACTTCAGTCAATCACCTTTTCTCTGGCTCCTTCTCGAGTGATTCATTCTCTAAGCGGATCATGGCAAGAGTAATAGCAGATATAGGAAATACTTCGAAGTGCTCCATCTGAGGACAAGGAAGAGAAGAAAAGCCTTAAGCTAAAGACTAGTTAGCCCATTTGAAGATGTCTGAATACAGTAGGCTGGAAGACCAGAAGGTGATTCCATGAATCAACTGTTGAAGTTTCCCAGGGATATAAGTTTCTCCTCCACCCTATTGTTTGTTAGCTTTACTGAACTTAGAAGACATTTATAAGCTTCAACCCATCATACATTTCTAACACCATTACTAGGGAACTCACCTTTCCTCTGAAGCTGAAAGTTACATCACCATATTAGGCATTCATTCCTAGTGGCCCTTATTTTTGTTTGAATTGCCTTCTTTGTGACCATTCAATTTTAATACATAGCAAGAATTAGACTATAACATTGATATTAATACCTAAAAACTCCATGTGTTTAACTCTTGTGTTTCTGGCAGCAGGTTTCTGTGTGCAGCTTTGGTCTATGCTAGCTAGTGCTCTCCCAGATAGCACCAACACATGGTATGGTGGTAGCACAAACAAAGGGGAATATTCTTAAACCAGAGGCTTGGGGACAGGTGCTGTGTTTCAGGAGGTGACACAGCTGAAACGTTGAAAGCTCAGGAGGCCATAACACCTGCCCTTAGAGACAACAAATGGTGCTCAGGGTGTTTTTCTGGTGCAATAATATATCCTGTGAGTTTATTTATTAGTAGTGGGTAGGTGTGATGGCGAAAAAANTAATATATCCTGTGAGTTTATTTACTAGTAATGGCGAAAAAGCAGCTGTCAGGATGCAGCATATGCCAGAGTCCCCATGGGGCCAAGTGCTATGGAGAACCCTATGGGTGCTCCATGCCAGGGCTGGGCCCAACGGCCAGGTCCTGTCCCAGTGCCCTGGCCCTGCTGGGGCACTGCTGAGGCAAGGGCTGACAGACTTGGGGGGCTCACATGGGGTCCTGCACCGTGACAGGGTCAGGGGAGGCCTCAGGAGGTTGGCAGGTATCAGTGCCCCCATTGCCCTGGCAACAGCAACAGGATAGTGCCATTGGAGTTTAGTCCCACAAATATGTATTTTCATAAGAAATTCAACATTATGAGATTTGCTTCCTCATAATGTATGAAATTGAAATGGATAGGAAAAGCCACAGCAAAACTGCTGACATTTCTGCATGGCTGTGCAGCCTTCTATCAAAAAAAAAAAAAAAAGCTATTTATTTTGAACATGAAATTCTATGAGTTCAAGTAAAGATCACCATAAAGGAGGTGACCCACAAGATACTAAAATTGCCTCTTCTCTCTTCTGTTAGCAGCTGAAGGCCTCCATCCTGAACAGTTTTCAGAATGACAGTAAGCGATAGCAAAATTAGCAAAAATCTAACCTTTCTTTACATCCTGGTTTTGTCTGGGATAGAGTTAATTTTCTTCCTAGTAGCTGGCACAGTGCTGTGTTTTGGATTTAGAATGAGAATAATGTGTTGATAACACATTGATGTTTTAGTTGTGGCTCAGTAGTGCTTACTCTAAGTCAAGGACTTTCCAGTTTCCCATGCTCTGCCAGTGAGGAGATGCACAAGAAGCTGGGAGCACAGGCAGGCCAGGTGACCTGAACTGGACAAAGGGATATTCCTTCACACAGACATGGTACCAGTATATAAACTGTGGGGAGCTGGCTGGGATGGGCTGATCACTGCTTGGGCATGGGCTGGGCATCAGGCAGAGGGTGATGAGTAATTGTACTGTGCATCACTTGTTTCTCTGGAGTTTTCTTGTTTTCTTTCTCTCTTTTTGTTGTCTCCCTTTTCATTACAATTATGGTTACTACAACATTATCATCATCATCATCATCATCATCATTGTATTCTATTTATTTATTTAAATTATTAAACTGTTACCTCAACGGGTTTAACCCTTTTTTCCTATTCTCCTCCCCATCCCACTGGGCAGGGTGGGGAGTGTAAGCAAGAAGCTACATGGTACTTAGTTGGCAAATGTAGCTAAACCACAAGTTATGCATATGCCACAACTTTTGATTCAGTTACTGAATCAATAGACTGTGCCAAAGGCAATACTGAAAACTATTAATCATGGACTAAAATTAGTCCTGCAGGTATTGGGGGGTCTTATGATGTATCTACACATGAAATCAAGGATCAGATATTTAGACAGCAAACATTTGCAAACTCTTTTCTACCGTGCTTTTTTTTTTGATGGACTGATTTATTTGACTGTTTCTTGTTTGGCTTTTATCAGCTTTTGATGTGCCTCATTTCAAACGTAAGCTATTTTAATAAATGTAGAATTGGCCTCTCAATGCAACTTCTTCCCTCCATTTAAAAAAATGTCACTTGTACAGGCAGGAAGATGATGGCATACATAGTCAATGACACTTCTATTCTCATAAACGCAAGGGGAGCAAAGCAGCAGTTTAAGCAGAGGTATTAGACAAGGAGGATTAGGGACCCTTCAGGGAACCTTAGAAAACTCTAGCTTGTCCTCTCCTGGGTCAGTAAGACTATTTCTGAAATATGGATTGTATTAAATCTCCCACAGCTAAGATTTTGGTGCAAGGAGTTTCTTTGATACTTAAGTTTTTTGACATTACATTCAAACTAAGTGCATGGATATGAATAAACCTTCATTGTTAAAAAAAAAAAAAAAGAAGTGTAAGATACCCATAAGTACTTTCAGGCACACCAACTTAAAAAATTCTTTCTATGAGTATCCTTGGCTGTGAACAGGGATTATTCAGATGATTTTAAGTAGAGTCAGTGCTAAAAGAACATAATCCTGCAAAGTATTTTCAGGGCTTTTAGATTGTATCCACTTGCATATCAAAGTGAATAGTCACACCAAAATTATACTGTGCCTTGACTGTAACTTAAATAACATGTCAAACATTATCATTAACAGCTGAATCATATCTAGGAGATAATTTCTAAGGGCAAATATAGTTTACAATAACCTGTTATACCTGGCACTGAAATAGAGTAGGAGCACTGAAAGGCTCCGCTCAAGGTGGTAACATTTGGGTGGGCATAATAATTTGTTAAGCTCTCTGAATTACATCACACTTGTTCCTCTGAGCAGGCTGAGCATGGATCACAGAGAGCAGCACAGTCTGAGTGACTGCCTACCTATAGCAATATATTTGAAGAATAAAGGTTTAGTATTTCCACTGACCAGAATTTCAATGCTCACATTACAGCTTCATGAAGCTTTATCAGCTGGCACTGTATAAATCCTTCAAGGATTTTTTTCTGCTATCCCCAAGCAAGCAGTGAGAAGTAATTACGTTACCTGAGAGAGGAGAAAATGAAGGCACAATGAAAGTTTGAGGATTTTGTAGGGGTTTTTTAGCATAAAAAATAAGCAGGAAAGAGTGATGCCTTTGTTGTTGTTGTGGGGTGATTTTTTCGGGATTTTTTTTCCCACTTATGGTTCACCTGCAAGCTCTATTACCAATTTAACCCATCTGTCAAATTCCACTCTGAAACTCTTCTAATTCCATTTTGCCTTAGCTTCAATACTAATTGAAGCTGCCGTTGAAAAATACCTTCAGTTCAGGTAGCTTGGGGTGCAGATGCAGTGGGAGCTGCAGGTTGAGCTCTGGGTGGTCAGAGCCCAAGGCAAGAGGTCATGAAGTGCAGACCCTTTGCCTAACAAAGGGCCCAGGAAGCTGTTGCCCAGCCAGGGGAATGGACACTGAAAGGTACAGCAAAAATTTAGTATCCAGTAGGAAGACCCGAGACTTTGACACGCCTGGAATGGGAGGATATAAAAGCCCAGAGGTTCCTTGGGGTCCTTCCTAGGGGCACCAGCTCAGGCTGTTTCTGCATTACTGCACCTTGAATAAAGGCTGTATGGAAGGAGACCTCTGCCACAGGACTGGGGCTGAACCGTTGAGGAAACCTGGTCTGACTGGGAGTAGGGTGTGTGGGGAGCCAAGGACGACCCATCGGTCACTGGAGCCGCCCACTGCAAAGGGGCTTTGGTCCCAGCAGTGACAGTCTGGGGTAGTGGGAGTGCGACTGCCAGGGAGTCTCGTGAATGGTCAGACTGGGAAGTTTCCTTAACACTACCACACTTACTTCAGTCGAGGTAAGCTGCTGTACTGACTTTCCTGCAAGGCATTTGCTCAATATTTTCCCAAGGAGACCTGAACTGTGCAGTCTCCCAAAATAACATTGCAATGTTTTTTTGCGTGGAAATTTCAAAACCCACACAGGTCAAAAATCAGAAAATATACTACAGAGAATACTGTGGAGAACATTCCTGTATGGGCAGGAAGATTATGTGCCCCTTGGTTCTGTGATGACTTCTAAGAAATCAGATGAGAAGCTGATGTTCAGAGCTGGAAGCGTGATTTTAGCTCTGGATCAGTTTGGGGTCTTCATTGGATACCTCTGCACTCACAGTGAACTAGGGAGACGTGTATTTATGTATTTAAATATTTATCAGCTGCTAATCTTCACTTGGTCAGTGCCACTACTTGGAGTCCTTGTGCTCTTAGGGAAAGTTGCTTCTGGAACTGACATCACAATTGCTGTAAAATTGAAGTCATTCCTGGAAAACACCTCCAAGTGTCTGTGATAACTCAGTCGCTCTATAACATGTTAAATTATTTATAGTTTGTAGCATTGCAGGAGGAAAATACTTTTTCCATTGCATTGCAGTGATTGCTGATCATCAGGGCGATGCATAGAATTGTTGTTCATCTCTGTGGTAGAGATACATTTTCAAATATTCATAGCTCTGTGGAAGAAATATTTTTAGCCATGAAATTCTACACAAGCATTCAGTCTGTAAGTTCTTGTGTAGATACATGAACAAAGCCACCCATTGAAGGTGTTGGCAAAAAAAAAAAAAAGAGAAAAGAATTTTTAGTGGGAAAAATCTGTTTATTCCTGGCTCCATAGCCCCCAGGGATTTGTACACGAGTCATTTTCACTTTGAATATACCGAGTGAAGCTAGTATTTCAGGTCTAACATTTTGCAAAAGATCATGCTTCTGAAAATGTAGATTTTGGGGTCTGAAGTTGGGGTTTAGATAGTCCAGTGTCAGTCACTAAAATTGGAAATTTGGTTTTCCTCATCCACACAGAAGAAAATAAATCTTACGGTGCTCTTCAGGAATTCAATTTAGAGTCCTGTGCTGATTCTATTTCCCTAAAGTGACTGTACTTGGAACAGGTTTACTGAGGGACTTCAAAGGAGTTCCTTGTCCATATAACCATTTCACTTTTTTGCCACAGAAACAAAAAATTGCACACATGCACGTAGTCATCAGAACCACCTCTTGAAATATGCCTTCCTGCTTTTTATGTTATAGTGATTATTTTGGGATGTACAACCCTCTATCTTATCCAATCATTTTTAGGCCTCTCTCCCTATGCCAGAGGTCTCGGAAAAGACAGACAGGTGACTTAAGTTGTGGATTCTGAAACAGGTGATCAAATGCCTTACTATTATGAAAAGTTAAAAAAGAAATACAAAAACAATCCAACAACACAATTCCTTTTTCCTTGGGAAATTTCTACTCAGTTTCAACTGCAGTGCTATTGACAGTAGAGTGGCAATTAGGCTGTACACATCCACAAATGAGCTCTTTCCTGGCTCCTCTGTGTTAAATTTAAGCATAGAGCCTTCTAACAGCTCAAACTTGATCTGACACATCTCTTTAGTCTCTTTAATATAGCAGAGGGACACAGCAAAAGCATGACAGAGCCCTGGACTTCTCTAGTAAAAGCAATGTCCAGGACAGGGACAAGTATGAAGGGGCCTTGAAGCATCAAAAGATTCGGAGAGAATCTTCACTGATCCAGATTGAATGCTTGTTAACTTTTCCATGCAGCAGTAGCAGCTCAGCTGTCCTGTAAAGCAACTGTATGCCAACAACAGCACGATTCACAAAAGGAATTTCTGAGACACCTGTCTGCAAGTCTAGCAGTATCTAAATTGCAATGGCATAAGAATTAGGCATCTCTCTGGACTCACTAGGAAAGAAAAGAATTTCCTAGTCCTTCCTGAGGAGCCAAGGAAATGAAGAAAGTACAAGCAAAGAGAACATGACAGTGAAAAGGGTGACAAAAACACCCAGTTTTTCAAAAAGTATTCAGAAAACTGTAAGTCATCCCACTGATGTTTTTCTTTTGAAAACTCGGTTTTAAAACCATGTCTTTAATAGACATGTTTCCTAAACTACAAATATAAATATATTTTTAATTTCTCTTGAATAGTGAATGTAATCATCCATCTCACCTAGGCAAGTGTAACTGTATTACCAGTTACATCTTTCTGAAAAATATAGCAGATTTCCTAACACCATCAGTGACTCTGAAGGTGTTTTATGACAGTAGCTTTAGCATTTTCCTAAGAATAATGTATTTTAATGTTATGTTTTCTTTATTTGTCTGCTATCAGTGAAATCCCCCTCTTCCCCTGAGATTCCATGTTTGAAAGTCTACTTGAAATTCTCATTTCAGTTAACCAAACATTTTGTGGGTTTTTCATTATCAGTGGATGATGAAAAAAATACTGATAGCACAAGGTTCTTGCGCTATACTTGCAAATGTCAATATCATAGCACCATAGTTATCATTTTGCCTTCGCTTCATGAGCAATGCAGGAGTTCCACTTCAAATATTTTAACACTGCACCAAAGTGGATTAGAAAGATAGATGAATCTAAAGGGATGGGGTCTCTTCTTTGTGGGTCTGCAATCTTAATTTGGCCAACAATTTGTCAGAAATAAGATGCTATTCAAAATATATAGCTTAACTATTCAACATAGAATTCATGTACACATCGTTTGATCTGTTTGTTTTCATGGTCTGTGTTCATAGCTTATTCTGAAGATTGCCACATTTTCAATTAAGAAAAAATATGTATCAGTGACAATTCAAAGACCCCTCTCTTCTGGAAACAAGTTCCAGTTTATCTCACAGGATTGTATGAGTATCAGCAATCATTCCTTTCTAACACAGGAAACCGAAATGCATCGGAGTAGATGTTGAAATTATAATTAAGCATAAGCGATATTAATTCGCTGAGACAAATCCTTCTAGGACATACACCCACTCTCAGGCAGTCTTGTGTTTGAATGTTGATCCCTGAATCCAAACACTGACTTGGGAGTCAGTGACTTCCTCTTCCCCTCTCCAGCACCCTACCCCTGTATCTCTCCTGACGTCTCATGACATGCACAGTTTATCCAGGGTTCTGCTTCCCCTGATCCAACCCTGCCAAGCCGCATTTCTCTTAGCGTGAAACACCCAGATCCTTTTTGCATGTAAAGCAAGACACAGGAGGAAAAGGAGCTGGTGAAGACTGGTGTCGAATTTACGGATGGGAGAGGGGGCAGAGGAGATATGCGCAAGGTAAGTGTGTGGGCTAAGCAACTGTGATAGTAAACAGCCTCATTTGACTGAATTGCTGATGTACCATCGTTTCCTTTGTTTAGTGCCCTGGCTTTGCATTTATTGCCTTCAGAAAGGCAGCAGAAAAAACAAGGAATAAAAGCTCAGTAAAGAATTTTTTTGTACATCTTTCCTGAATAGAAAAATATTTTACCTTGTTTTAATTTGAAAAACAGGAAATCCTAGAGCTGTCTGAGGATGATCTCACCATTTTGAGGTGAACTAGCATATACACACAGCATCCAAATCAAATTTCAGTCCAGTTCTTCAGATACACCCAACAAACACAGTATCATGCAAAGTGGGTAACAAAAGTAAAGGAATAATGAGTGCTTCCTGCTTCCTTCCCTGACTGCATGTGCTAAAAAATCTAACCATGATGATCTAAACCACACAGCAATGTCATATATTAAAGACAGAATCTTTAATGATTTGCCAAGCTTCAGAAGATCCTATCCCTCTTCATAATTCATGGAAAAATGTATTTGTTCCTTTCATGATCTAGGTAAGTAGTCATGATACAACCACAGCCAATGGCTCTCAATTGCTGTCTTGACGGCTTCTCAAAACCAGTTCATCATCACAGTGGTGATCCCCATGCCAGCCAGGTGAATATCCAGAATACATCAATGTGACTGACCAATAAAACCCAAAAGGGAAGAAGGCTCAGAGGAGATAGAACAATTTGTCCAAAAAATTCAGGGTATGATGCAGGGTGTGACTGACCACAGCTGTTACAAAGAACCTGACTTGTATGTCAACACAGGAGGGACTGGAGGGTGGCTTTTGTTTTAGCTATCCAGCAGCTGGGTTGATCAGGTGATGGTGTGTTTCTCCCCGAGTTCATTAAAAGGGTTTGAATGTCTCTCTAAGTTATAGAGTTCCCCAGCATGACGAAAGTGAATAGGTAGCTTAGCCCAACATAAAGTATAAAAAATAGACAAATAGAAAAAGAATTTTGTAGTGAACGGTGGGCTTGAGCTGGCTTCAACCCACATAATCATGTCAGGCAACCGGGGACACCCAGGGTCATGACAGTGAAAATATTATAGAAATCAATAATGGAAATTACATTGGTAGCATGATTAAACTATGTATTGCAATTAGTATATTTTGCTAAGTGTAACCTACAGTTGTCATTTGTATAATAATTTCAATATATTTTATTTCTGCTAATTTTTTTTTTGTTGCTGCAATATATTTTATTTCTGCAAAATCAGAAATCCCATGCAGTACTAATACCCTACGAGTAAGTAAATTTTATGGTAAATGTTCATTAAACACCCTCCATGTGTTGAATATCTAAAACAACCTCGTCAGAGAGTATTACTCTGACAGCCAGTCATGACTTGATTTTAGGCCCAGTTGGACATAAGTTCTACCCACTTCTTCCAGAGCTGTACTGGTCCCAAATTTAGGTATAGTAAATTCAGGTGTAGGTAATTTGGCCCACATATAAATTTTTTCCATCAACGAACTCTTGCAACAGAAAGTAAGCTGTAAGAATTTTTATTCCTTTAAGGCTGGCTTAGTTCTTATTGAAAGCACTTTGGAAAAGGGTACATCAAGGCATTATGTAAAAGGAAATTATTTATTCACTGCAGGAATAGTAACTCAAAAACATTTTTTTTCCCAGAAATATTTTCTCTGCTTATCACTTTCTATTCACAGCAGTGAAATTTTCTGTTCAAATAAATAGAGGTTATGTAAGAAAAAAAATTGTAATGTCCTCTACAGAGGCATCTCTTAATAAAAAACAATGGGTACTGTACAAACCAGCATGCTACTTAAGCAATGTTGGATACTAAATCCATTTGCTATCGCACAGATCAAACATGGGTGATTAATTGCAGACCTAATAGGAAAAGTAAACAATCCATCCTCATTGCAGAACAGTAAGCATATATCTTTTTAATCACAGTGGGATTATAACATCCTGCTCTCCGCAGGTGTGTAACTTGGTGTCACCAGCATCTGCCATGAATCATATAGAGTTATTATTCTCATTTTACAGTAAATAGAGATGAAAACAACTATATAGTATTTGATTCCTGATTGCACTGAGAGTAAAAAGTAGTTGTGTACAGTTTGGACTGTAATATATCTTTTTCGTTGTCTTATTTGGCAACTTGTTTTTTCCAGCTATTATCATCATTATGCAACACATAAATGCACTTATCACTGGCACCTAAGCTTATTAACTAAACAGCAATTATACTGCTATTGAAGGACTACAGCAGAGGATGCGGGTATCACGTTTCCTTTTTTTACTCTGCTGTGGTTTTGCTAATAAGAACAAGATGTAAACGAAGTAGATTTTGCCTGAAAATATAAACTTCAAGGTTTTGCTCTGAACTGCTGGAGTTTTGGTGTTTTGTTGGGGTTTTTATAACTTGAAAGCTGGCCTTTTTTCCCTACCATATGTAACCATTTTTACTTTACCCTGAGAGATGCCACTGCGAGACAACAAATCGGAAGTTATGTTCTGCTGTAAACACTCAACAAGTGTTACAAACTAGAGGAAAACTTAAGTTACTTGGGATCCAGGCCATGCCTTCCACCATTGCCACACTGCCATTTTTGTTGCCTTTTGTTAGAGGAAAACACACCTGTTGGATCTGACAGTGAGAGAGGAGAAGCTGCTGCAGCTCCATGTCTCCATGCCACCCCATGGCAGGACTGTTCCCAGTAAACACACACACGCAGAGAATACCCATTTGGGCTTCCCCACCTGCCTTTGTCTCTCTCTGCTACTTTGTGGGTATGTGGTTGAGCTTTTATGTCAAAACAGAACTGTTGTATCCCTGAATTACATTTAAGGAATTTAAAAACCTGGATCCATCCAATGTTAGGCAATTGGTTTGCGACCTGATTGCAAAGTTATACTCTATGCAATGTATTTTGAGCTATTCTTGGTAATTCAGTGACTTGGGACCCAATTCAAAATTCAATGAAATGTGTGAAAAAGTCTTCTTAATTTTCTCGTCGTATTTGCATATACATGAAGCAGAAGTGGATTTTTCTATGTTTGAGTCTGATCCATGAAGCTGAAGAGATTCAAACCTTTAGCACAACTTGTTTGATTTTGACATAAAGTTTGAGAAAGATGGTGTCTTCCTTTCTTATTTGTTATTTCTTCCAATACAAGATTATCATGGATTGAGAGTAATCAATTTAACAACCGTGCATTGAAAATACATATATAAATATGAAAGAAGAAAGCTCTTGGAGGTGAGATCCGTACTTAAACTCCTTGTGTCTTCAAAATAAACCTTTGCAGAGCAAGAGTTCTTGTCAGTTTGTCTGCCATTTATAAGAAAAGTACTTGGTAATTGACTCAGAGGAAGACAAATTCATGCGCCGATTCAGGTAAAAGAAGTGGCAAATGCCAAATCCACTTGCTTTAATAATGGAAAGCCAGCATTCAATTAGGGTTAGCTGGTTATGTGCTGCAGGTTCTGCTCACGCAGCAATTATTGTTTCATTTTGTTTTGAGTGATAGAACATGGTGTCTAGTTTTATTTTAGAATGAATCCTTTCTGTCAGTTTTGCTTTTCCTGCTTCATAGATTCCTAATGATGGGTTGTTAGTGAAGTGTAGAGAAAGGTATATACCGTGTTTGGGAAGCAGTACTTTTTCTTACAGCAAGATTCAATATTCAATATGAGGTACATGCAATGATCCAGACTCTACAAAGCTGGTGTAACTAGAAATGCTCTTTCTTTTCCTTTTCCTTTCTCTTTCTCATACATTACTTAGGCCTGTGCCCCTGCCCTGGCCAATTATATAATAGCAATTTGTGGAAAAGCCATGTCACTAACTGGCTGGAAATCTGATTAAGTGCAGACAGATCCTAAGGCTAGGAAGACACAAGTGTATTTTGTGACTATCAGATTACAGTTTATTTGGTTCCAATGCTTTTTGTATATTCCGTGCCTTCTTGACTAGTAGATCTTTAACTATCTGCATCGTGTTGACTCAGCACTTTTAAACATATGCACCAATAAAAAGAACATCTTTTTATAGGGTTTGCCTGAATGATGACTGAAGTTTTTATATTTATGGAATGGAGGGTCTTTTAACAAGGTTTCGATACTTTGCAGTAGGATGTTACTGCTCATCTCTTATCCCTTTATTTCACTGCTGGAAACATAACAAAATCAAAACTTAATTGTAAGTACTTACCTTGCACAAAACAGATCAATCTGTTCCTCTAAATGTGTCACATGAGAACAGCAGTCAAGTCCAATTGATTTCAAAATTATGTGGCACAACTACTATTACAGCATTTTCCCTAAGATAGGTTCAGTCAATACATTTACTACTTTTAAAAATAAATATTCACAGGGCTGATTACCTTCTTTCTTTTCACCAGTAGATTCATGCCTATTACACATAACCTGCAGAGGTATGGTTTGGGTCCATTAAAAAGTTTAAAAAGCTAAGAACATACTTTTCTTGAACTTGAGGCTTCTGCTTTTGCCTTGACTTGAATCTTCTGAGTCTGAGCTCACACTCAGCCCATCAGTCTCACTACCAGCTCTAACAGCTCCTGAAGTGTCTTACAGACTTGCAGGTGATTATATAAAAGTTAAAATAAGATGGGTTTAGAAGGATTAAGTGATTCTGTATGTTATCTCAAAGACCGGTAGTTCAAGACAGAACAGTTCAAATAATTCATTGCTTTTTTCTTTGATAAAAATGTACATTTTAACCTTTTGGGAAGTCTTTTTCTACAGTGTCAGCAGCAGCTCCAACCTGTCAGTTCAGCAGTACTTCACAACTACTGCAGTTCACTTTCTGTGTGATAGGAAAAAGAGAAGCGAGAATGATACTCGAGCTCTTCCAGGACCGTGAAAAATGCAAGATATGAGTGACCATATCTTGCTATGAGATATTGAAACTATAAGGTTAGTTTCAAAAAAACAGTTGAATGAGGGCAGCTTCAAGGCTTCAAGGCAGAGTAGGTAATAAATAGAAAAATGATTACAAAATGAAAA
Source organism: Mohoua ochrocephala (assembly GCA_013398855.1). Lineage (NCBI taxonomy): Eukaryota > Metazoa > Chordata > Aves > Passeriformes > Acanthizidae > Mohoua > Mohoua ochrocephala. Next base: position 162,377 of record VZTA01007511.1, on the reverse strand, counting down.
AGTTCCTCTGTGATGTGAGAACAGGTTCAGGGGACATGGGCTTAATGACTTCCTCTGTCATAGACTGCCTCAGAGACTAGGAAAATTACTTAATCTGTTCTGAGCCATGATATAGAGATAGTACATTCCTTTTATTTTGATTTTTTTCCTTTCCTTTCAATTTAAATTCAAAAAGAAGGGGGTTTTTTTTCTTATGATGCACCCGCAGAAGTCTTTTAGCATTATCTCCCATAACTTTCTTATTGACAAAGTACAGACTTGATAAATGGACAGCAGGAATCAAACAAGTATTCTCTTGAGAACAGGCCAGGGCCTTCCCTGTGCTGGACACAGATGGTTCCAGTCAATTTCTGCCAGGTCCCCAAGGGACCCGTCATACAGGACACTGCAGAGCCCATCAGCAAAGGTGGTCGTGCCTTCGTAATAATATATTTAAGGAAGACAAGGAAGCACTGAGAGAGAGAAAGAGGAGGGAATTAGAGGGAAACAATGGGGAAACACCAAGCTCAGAGGAGCAGGACATGCTCCATGGCAGGGCACGCATGCCCCAGCAGGGACAGCAGCTTGTGGAGGACCGTGAAGAAGAAAATTTTCCCTCATGGGAACATGGTATATGGATGATCCCAGGCCAAAACAGTTACACCTTCGAAGGGATTGCACCCTGTAGAAGAAGAGTGAGAGAGGAGGAGCAGCAGAGAAAAACCCCCACCACACCTTACAATGCCAATTGTCCCACTGAAGGGGCTTGGTATAAACTGCATCAGTAGCAAGGTGACAGAAGAGTCTGGAGTAAAGTTGAGCTTGGGAAAGGCAAAGGAAAGGTATTTCTGTAAGCATGTGCTTGTTTTCTTCTTTGTTTTTGTTTCCCAATGACCTAATCAGTACACAAATATCTATATTAGATGCAAACAAACTAAGTCAAATTCTTCAGTCAGGTATCTACTGCCTGTGTCAGTAACTGCTAAGTGATCTCCCTGTCCCATGAGCTTTCTCATTCTTCCTATTTGCCTGTCAGAGTTAATGCAGCATCTGGACAAATACTCTTAACCATCATTTATAAACGTATCTGTCTTATATGTTAAACCAAAAGCATCCCAATAAGAATTATGAGCCAATAAATATGAAAAATACTTTTATAGAGGGAACCTTTGTTCTTATACTGAAGATGAGGGTAAAAACCTTGCTTGTACTGTTAGTACCTTCAGGTGTGAAGATATCAAAATTAATATAGCCTGACCAGATATTTTCTAGAATATTCATCACACAAAAAAGGTAGATCTTAGGCATGTAGAGGGTAAAATACTACATTCTACAGACTCACTTTGTTCATTTGTTCAGTATTGTCACAGACATTTTCTATAGCCATTCTTCTCAAAGGATCAAACCAGCCCCTTAGACAGGATTCATTTTTCCCTATCCTCTGTAGGTATGTTTGGTGTAAAAATAGACTTATTATTAGATTAATGGTGTAGACTCTGTTCAAATGTTACAGCTCATACCATTTAGGACTACCGACATACTGCAAACATTTATAATAGCAATGCCATTTGGAAACTTGGATTCTTAGCAGAGACCTAACATTTAGCTTCCTTGTTAGTTACCCAAACTCAGTAATATCTCTCTATTCAAGCAGAAGATGATGCACCTCTCTAGATTAAATAATACTGCAAAACTCTATAATAAACATGCAAAGTATTAGAATAAATACACTGTTAATCAACAGTAATAAGGAATCTATCTGTTTGTTGGGTAGGTTGGTTTTTTTTTCCTAAAGCTTAAATAGGAGTCTAAATATTCCCGAGCTACATGAGAATATCACTTGGAATTATTTCAGGTCTGTTTCTTTAAAGCGTTTTCTGGTCTTGTACTTTAATTTAAGCAAGTTTCTATCTAAAAAAAGAAAAAGTGCCTAATTCTCCACTCATTTTACCTGTCTAACCAGAAGTAATCAGTCAAAGACAGTAGTTATTCCTCTTGATATTTATATCTGAATAAATCCAAATTAATTGCCTACAGATTTGAATAAGAATAATTTGTACAAGTGATAGCAGACTTTATCCAGTTTTACTTAACAGGAGAAAAGTTCTAACTAGGATAAAGTTAACTTTCTTCAAAGTAGCTCCTATACTATATTTTGGATATGTGACTAAAATGATGATGACAACACATCAATATTTTGGCCATTGCCAAACAGAGCAGCATCAAGGCTTCCTCTCTTTCTCATGCTGTTGACCCAGCAAGCGAGCTGGGAGTGGAAAAGGGGTTGGGAGGGTACACAGACAGCACAGCTGACCCAAACTGGCCAAAATTACCTACAGCATATAGTACTGAGCTCAGCAATAAAAGCTAAGGGGGAGGAGGGCAGAGACATTTAGAATTATGACAGTTGTCTTCCCAAGCAGCTGTTCTGCATGCTGTGGCCTCGCTTTCCAGGAAGTGCCAAAACATCTGCCTGCCAGTGGAAAGTAGTGAAAGAATTCCTTATTTTGCTTTCTTTGTGCATGTAACTTTTCTTCACTTATTAAACTCAATCCATGTCTCAATCCATGACTTTTCAAATTTTGCTCTTCTGATACTTTTCCCTGTCCTGCTGTAGGAGGTGGGGAGTGAGTGAGTGAGTGAGTGAGTGAGTGATTATGTGGGTGCTTAGCTGCTGGTCAGCATCAGCACACAACAAGCACCTGCATCCTCAGAATCGTTCCTTGGAAAATAGAAAATACACATTACTGAGGATGGTCCAGAGAAAAGTAGGACTTTTTCAAGACATCATCCTAAAGGTTACATGAAGGTGTCATGCTACCACCATAACTAGATGGGAGGACTTTAGTGGCAGTTACAAGCATAAGAGGTTTCTTTTCTGAGAAGAAAGAAGTAAATGAGAGACATCCTAGGGGCAAGTTTCACTGAACCACAATACTAAAAATTGAGTTGGTTTTGGAAAGACTATAGGCTGAAATAAAATAAAAATTTAGAATCAGTACAGCACATGCATCAGCAAAACAAGCTCTTCCAGCAGTCCCCAGGCTGGCAAGAAGTGGTAGGTAAACTTGGGATGCACTCTCATGGGGGGAGGAATTCTTCATATGGTTCTTGATCGATCTACTACTCGTGGCTTTAATATGGACAGTTTCCTACTAGAAACTCAACACAGAAAAAAATGCATTTAGTAAAAAGTAGTATGCTTTTTGCAACAGTTTAGTCTTCTGTTACCTACTTCCAATCCCAAGCTAATTTCCTTTTTATAGCTCTCATACTTCCTACCCCTGTCAGAAATACCAGGAGAGGAGAGGAGAGGAGAGGAAAAAAAAAAAAAGAAAGAAAGAAAGAATAACTTTCCTGGGAGTATTGTTACCACTCTGCTTCCTAATCAAATCTTAATCAAAAGGTAGGTACAATGCATCTTTCCACTGAAAACATAAGAAGGATGACCTGCTCTCAAATGCATGGCATAAATTGCACTGAAATTTGATTTTTTTTTTTTTTTTCTATTTTGTCCTCATCACATCACAGCTGCACCTTTTTAGTAAGAATGAAGTATACAGCCTCTATATTTTCCCTCTTAATTATTTTCTAATTTCTTGACTGCTCGGTATCTTTTTATCTTCTGACTTCTTTCTATGTCTCAGCAGCATTTCTTCTTTTACCTTCTCTATCCCAGTTTCATCTCTCTTTATCTTCTCCATTCTATTTGCTCCTCTGTATTTTTAAACAACTCACTGATAGATGTCTATAGATTTATATTCCTTTCTCTCCTTCTCATTTTGGTGCTTTCTATCAGTCAGTCATCCTTTGAAGTATTCCCATGTTTGCTTAAACTCAAGGGCCAATATTATATGAGTAAATATAAAACTCTGTCTGCCTTTGTGTTATAAAGCTGCCTTTGACTTTTGTAGCTGTTTTATGTTTTGCATTTAGCCGAGATTTAGGATCTGTGAATATTTCAAAATATTTAAGATCATTGGGAATTTAGGAAAGAGTGGGGATATAAAACACCTAGAAGAAAGATAAAACTAAGGCCTGGATTCTGGGTTATGCAGAGAAAGTTTAAGAAAAATAGGCACTGGAGTCCTACATTTCCAGAGAACTCTGAGTGATTTTAGACATGCATCTCCCACTTCCTATTCCTTTGTCCTGCGACAAAGCTTCTGTGTTGTGAAATACAACGTCAGCCAAAGCAAATGAAAAAATAGCAGGGCATTTGAAATGTGATTCCTGTGTCACACTGAGGGCATTGTGTTTGCCAGCTGGGGGCCAACCAGCTGGATTTAGCTATTTATCCAAGACCGAATCCTCAATGGGTGCAAATCATTAGGGCTCAATCAGATGAGAGCTATGATATTTTGCACTAAGTAGCACTTCTCCACGGAATTTACTTTCTCCACGGAATTTACTTTCTCCACAGGTGAACAATGAATTCTACCCAGTACACCAGGTGGACCAAAGCCTGGCTTTCTGTGCCCAGTCTAAGTAAGAACTCTTTCACATATGTAGGCCTACATATATGCACAATACATATGTATATATACATAAAAAAATCTATTACATAGCATATTGACATTGATATTTCTATGAGAGATTTCAGTATTCGTAATTTATAGTTAAGGTGTGTATTTCGGCCGTACATTAAAGTTGATATCATCTGGCGTTTTTTTGATCTATTCAGGACGTTGTGGGGCATGCAAACTGGAATAAGGTAATGTGTTTATTCAAGGCATAAACTGAGAGTTGTGTTAATCATACTCATGGTTTGCATTGTAGTGCTATGAGTTTAAATGTAAAAACCAAAAATATTCAGTCCTATTTTCATACCATTTTTTTCCTAACTGACTTCAGTGTCTATTTCACTGACTTTAGACATTGAGAGTCAACTTGACACTATAAACACTTGGGTTTCTGAGTCATAGACTCCAAGTCCGCTTTTCAACTAAAAAGTGAGCTTTAGTCAGTAGAGTTGACTAGTGAGAGAGCTCTGGTCACTTGTGGATGAGTACCATCAGGTAGGTTTAGCTGTTTGGTAAACTCCAGCAAGTGAATTGAGTAAAGGCTCCCTCCAGAAGTGAGGTAGAGCATTCATATCAGGTGGGAGCTGGGGCAAGAGGATGGATAGAGATGTGTATTAGGCTTGTGTTGAAGATATAATGTCTTATATGAGAGGCTGGGGATATCTAGGTTAAATTTGTACCTATTTATGAGAGAGTCACTGGCTAAAAACTAAAGGTATCATTGTGTTGGAATGTGAAACTCTACAGGGAAATGAAAAAAATTTAAAAATTAAAATACATTGTTTGTGCATATTGGCATTACCCACACTCAGTGGTTATGGATGGAAAAAAAAGGAGAAAGGAGGAAGATGAGAAAGGAATGCAGAGTTTTTGGCATGACCTACTGAAGCTAAAGCAGCTGCAGGCTTCAGAAACTAAGTTTCATTCTCTCCAACCTTCACCTACTTTCTCCTAGAAGATTATTTTTGCTCTGTCTTCTATCAACAGAGCTGCAGTGCTGTTGCTCTAGGTGCTGCTGGTTTCCTTGCACCACTGAAAGCTTATAAACCTAACTTGAAAGCTAAGCTCTTTCAGCAACATTATCTCTGATATTCAGCCTTTTTAAACTGTCATATGTTTATATTATATGACTGAAAAATAATCCTAAACAATAAAGGAAACAAACCCAAATCCTCTTGCAGCAAGGAAGTTATTTTTCGAGAAAGTCAAAATTATTAAAAGCTAACGTTCCTCAATTAGAAAAGAAGGACAATTTCAGATTTGGTCTTTGAGTAGAGTTTAACTGATCTGCTTTCAATTTCTATTACTCGGTTCAAATGTCTCCTCATACACATGGTTCTGTAGGAAGTAGTGTTCCACCTGGGCTCCAATTGCTCCTCTAATAAGATACAGATCTTACACAACTCCAGTGAACACCTTGGACCTTAGGATGTCTCAAAGGCATTTGATGCCTCTGTGAAGAAAACAGAATCAATCCTGCCTGCTTGGGTTTTTTTCCCTTTCTTCTCCTTTTTCTTCCTGAATGTAGCCAAGCAAAGATTTGTTTTAAAAGTTCTATGCACAGCACTTGGCAAACCATTTGATCATATCAATTCAGTGTAAACCAAAAATTTAAGCCCTCCATAGGGAGTGAAAACATATATCTGAATGCTGATAGATAAATTGTATTCTTGAGGCAGGGGTTAAAAACCTTGAGCTTTGTGTTTCGCTTTGTTTTGTTTCTGTCCTGAAATCTATTCTTAAACAAATCAGGCAAACACACCTTACCAAGCACCATGGGGAAAAGAATATAGGGATTCATAAATATTCTCCTAGTTTGTATGCATGATTCACTGTCTGGTGGCAAAAATCAATTTGTCTCTTTAAAAAGGCCCCCTTGGGGCTAGAGGAATGCAGAGCTGTAATGGTTTACTGTCTTGAGAGCCTTTGTCTGATGACAAACAGAACTGGAATTGACAACAGAGAGTTATAGTCATGAGTAAAATTATTCATGTGTTATGACTTTTCCCCTCACCTGGCTTTGCAAAACTGCACCTGCGAAACAGTGTATCTATGTCATTCATGTAGTCACCTCGATTGCATGCTTCCCTGGTATTTACAGGCACTGACAGGGCTTGCATTTTTCTATCCATTTATATGTGCTGATATCCCTTTGCAAATCAAGCGCTCTGCCGTCTGCACAAATGTACAGGCGTTGGTAGATATTAGACCATGCACAACAGAGAACCCCACTGAGAATGTTCCAACCTTTATGTCACACAGTGAAGTATGTGAAAGAAAAGATGCATGTCTGCACACATTTCATTACCTTACAGGAGACATCAGAGAGTAGAGACAGCATTAGGCAGAAACACAGAGAACACAGATTTTATTCCCAGCTCAAGCCTTGATCTGCTGTATTACTTTAGACACATACTATTACCTGTCTGTAACTTCTCCCCTTGTACTAGATCTTATTTTCTTTAATTAAAAGGTAAAAATTTGAAATACCATCCATTTTTACTGTAGCTAATGCAGAGGGGCTTCTGCCTCTTACCGTCACCAGCTATTTTTGTGTTACAGTTAAGATCATTCAGTAATACCATCCCAAATTTAATGTCTATCTTACAAATGTCAGTGGAGCATTGGTAGCTGATGCAACACAAAGGTTTGGCCCAGTACCTGAGAATTTTTGAAAGCATTTTGCTTTTTATCTACAAATAAAATTTATTACTTATTAAATTTTACACTGAAATTAACTAAGGCTTCAATATATTTAATGTGACATAGGAAATCACAGACTGTGGCAATGAAATGCTGGACTGGTCACAAAACCTTTTGAATTCTTATTTGCTCTGATTGAAAATCTTGAAGTCACCTGTATGTTTTCTAATAAAGTTGTCGTGGTGTAACCCAGCTAGCAACTAAGCCCCACACAGCTGCTCAGTCACTCCCCACCCATGTGATGGGAGAGGGAACTGAGAGGGTAAAAGTGAGAAAACTCATGGGTAGAGATACAGTGTAATAGGTAAAGCCAAAGCCACACCCACAAGCAAAGTAAAACAATGAATCTATTCCCAATTCCTATGGGCAGGCAGGTGTTCAGCCATCCCCAGGAGAGCAGGGCCCCATCACACATAACAGTGACTTGGGAAGACCAATGCCTTCAGTCCAAACACCCTCTTTTCCTTCTTCTTCCCCCTATATTTATAGGCTGAGGATGATACCATGGAGCATAGAACGTCCCTTTGGTCAGTCAGGATCGGCTGCCTGGGCTGTGTCCCCTCCCAGCTCCTTGTGCACCCCAGCCCACTCACTGGTGGGGTGGGGTGGGGTGAGAAGCAGAAAAGGCCCTGACTCAGTGTCAGCACTGCTCAGCTGCAACAAACACATCCCTGTGTTATAAGCCCTATTTTTGTTACAAACGCGAAACACAGCCCCCTGGTAGCTACTATGAAAAAAAATTCATTCTACGCCAACCCAAACCTGCATGAAAGTGTAACTAAAAGTAATTTTTGAGCACAATAGGAAAAAAGGAAGAAAAATAAATTATTAAGAAAAAATTTTTTTGCCCTTGAATGTGTGTTTGGTCAAATCAGAAGTATATCAATTCAATAAAATGGAAACTCTGACTATTGAACCTTGTTTCAGTTGAAAAATGGAGAAAGATGGTTAAAAACAGGTAAAAAGATGTCTGTCCTCTATGAAGGTACTCAGGGAGATAAGGATATACCCCAAGTTCACATTATATGCAGCGATAGGCTGTCAGTGTACAGATGATAAGTTCTGTTGGCACTGGATGCAGAAAAACAATTCAATACAGACAAAGTTAGTATTATGCATAAGGATATTCTGGATTGATTGTACAACCAGATGTTGTGTGAATTCACTCAAGAAATGTTTTTTGTCACCTCTATTCAAACAGATATGCCAGCTTCATTCCCAGTTGAGATGAGAATAGGAATCCATTGCTTACTCTATTAACAATAGACAATTTTTCTAATAATGAATAGATTTTTTTCCAGTCTTCTGATGAGATTGTTGAGTGCCAGATATAGCTGTGAATTTTTTTTTAAAATTTTCTCTGGAGAGGGATCAAGAGTTTAATTTTGGTCTGAGGATCTTATTATGAATGCAATTGAAACAGAAATAAACTGCTCAGCAGCATATGCCCGCAGGTAATATTGTAGCCCTCTCTAAGAGAAGGCATATACCCCAGGTAAAGGCTAAACAGGAGATAAGTGATAAGAGGAAAAAAAAAAATCAACATCATACAAGTAGACATTAATTCAATGCAAATGACTTGGTCCAGGTCAGCTAGAAGATACTACTGGTGAGGTTTGGTGATATCAAAATATATGTACACTCACATGTGTTTTCTCTGTTTGTATACTAAACAATGCGCACTGAAAGCAGAAAAAAAAAGAGTTTATAAACCTAGAAATACTTTTTTCTAAATTATGCAATATTTTCTTCTCAAAATTTAACCTTTTATTTATGACCTGAGACCCACTGTGGCGTTTAGAGTTCTCTCTTCCCGAAAGAAGAAACCACCTTCTTTCTTTCTTTTTAAAGAATGTGAGTCAATGAAAAGCATTTTACCATTACCTACAACCAGAAACAAAAGAGACAATGTCAGGTCTTCCCAGCCTTTCTCCTAATCCTGTAGCTTTGCCTTTGCACAAAACTTAATGAACTGACATTGCCTTATTCTACATGCATTTCCTGCAAAGATAATTCCTGCAAAGCAAGGTCGGTCAATAAACTTCTTATGAAGGAGTTGGAGAATGGAGGTTTTGTTGCACAACCCCCTACTGCCTCCAAAAACAGTAACAATTTCTTTTTCTTTAAAGACCATTCTGATCATAACCCATTGGTATCTTGCTTAATAGGCACATCCCATGGCCTGCTGGGCCAGCATAACTTAATAGGAAAGGGAGACGCTGCTGGGAAAACGCGCACAAGAGAGATGAGTTGTGAAAGTGTAATTGGCACACACACACAGCAAAATATCCCTGAAGACTCAGAAGACTTCTCAGTCTTGAAAACATTTACAACCAAGCACAGTGATTTATACCCCAATTCCAGCGGATTTACTCATGAGAGCAAGTAATATGCTCAGTAGTAATTAACAAGCTCGAATTTTCTCTGTTATTTTCACTGACTCTCACGCCTCTTCACACTGTCAAAGAGGTGTGAAAGAAGAAGGCCTGAGAACAGGATCTTATTTCATGTTTTTTCCTCAAAGACATTTTTGTGCTATCAAATCCTGCTTTGGAGAACAAATGTCATCAACCAAGTAGAATCAACAAATGTGTAAATCCATATGTCTCCATCTCATTTATCTCATCATATGTGCCCTGACAGTCCCCCAAAACAGCATTCATCTAACTATGCTGTGAATTTCAAAACTTAAATGGTAAAGTGGGCAATTTGTCTATTTAGTTTTTTCAGTTTTCTTTTGCTCTGTATTTTTCCCTAAAAATACATCTACACAAACTGAAAAATGTGAATTGCTGCATCAAGTCAGGTACCCAGGTGCGGTCAACAAATTAACATTCATTAAGCACTGGTCGGCTCTAGGAAATTATAAACATCCTTCCTCTTCCAAGTTTTAAACCATCAGTTTAAAGTGTTCAAAATAGCACTCAGACTCTTGTTGGGCTTTAAAGCTTGTGCTGAACTTTCAGTAAATGGGGCAAATGGGTACTGAAGTAATGTCTTATTTGATTTCTTAAAATCAAGCTCTGTTTTAGCCACTTAAATGTGAGTTTAGGGCTAAAGCTGTCATATACAATGAAATAAGATAAAATTACTTTTTACCTTACAGAGGGAGTTGCATGACAGAACACATTTAATATTGCACTGTGCTTACATTCCTAGGAAAAATAAGGGAGGAAACTTTAGCTGAATTAAGACAGTATTTTGTGTGCATTTGTAACTGTAATAGTCAGGAAGGTTTTGTTCTCCGTAAAGATTTGAGTTAGGACAATATCCCTCGAGAAAAGTATTTTTCTGCATTCTTAGTTCCTTTTTAAAAGTTTACTTTATTCCCTGTCTTTTCTCAGAAATTTTATCCAACTTTGACTCATAGTTTTCCTTTTTTTTCTTTTTTCTTTTTTCTTTTTTATTTCATTTGGTTTGAGTTATAATGTTTTTTTCTACCGTCACATATACAGTTGTGTATTTATTACAGATAGACATATTCAATGCTCAGGTGTAGGTATACATTCCAAGATGAATCTCTACATTATAGTTTTTGTCTTCAAGATATTTTGGGATTTAAAAAATGACGTATCACAGAACTGTTAGGGTTGGAAGGCACCTCTGGAAACCAACCAGTCCAACGCCCCTGCCAAGGTAGGGTGACCTAGAGCAGGTTACACAGCCACGTGTCAGGTTTTGAATGTCTCCACAAAGGGAGACTCCCTCGCAGCTTGTTCCAGGGCACTGCCACCAAATTCTTCCTCATGCTGAGGCGGAACTTCTTGTGCATTTTTTATGCCCATGACCATGTTCTGTCATTGGGTATCACTGAAAAGAGTCTGGCATCATCCTCATGGCACCCAATTTGAGATATTTGTATGCACTGACGAAATTACAGGATGTTAATTAGGCTTAAGTGACCTTCTGTTCTTTCTAGGCTAAGATGAGTAACAGACTTCTCCTATATTTCTCAGAGATGTTAAATATTGATAAAACTCTTTCCTTCAAAATTTTCACTACTTAATTTTCCCTAGGAAAAAAATAGTTTCATTAAAACTTCAATTTTGTATATCTCATTATTCAAAAGTAGTATTGTTGGTGGAGCAAAATTAACTAAAGTTAAGTGGTTTCCAGTAACCAGAGGTAAAATCTTGATTATCATTCAGCTCCATGGCACTATGACCTCTGATTTTATTGCAGGCAGGATCCAAAACCAATTCCGGTATTTATACTATTACAGCCAAGTGCTCATGACATTCTTTAATAAATAACGAATCTTGGATATTTTCCTGAGAAGAAATCTGACATGGCAGGTTAGTTGGTTTTGGCTGATACCTTCTTCCTCCTCACAGTGGGTGACCCTGAAGAGACCAGCTGCAGCAGAGGTCTCATTACACCTCGACATGTCAGAACAGTTCTGAGAGAGGGAAAAATTTAGGTTGTAAGCATCCAATAATTCCTGAAGTTGTCTTTTTCCTTTTCTTCCTACTGCTGTGCCCCTGACTGCTGCCTCCCGGACATGCCAAAGCACTATCGCAACACCAAGTCGTCAGCGAGTAGCTGGAGCGCTCGTGCAGAGGTGCGAGGAGGCAGCAGGGCAAAGATGAGCCTTGGGCGAGGCTGCTGAAGGGAGTCCCTGGCTCTCAGATACTGCTGTCCTTTCCGCTCCTCAGCTGCTTTGTGAAGCCCTTGCCTAAGGAGAGACACCCTTATGTGGAGATCACTGATCCAGAGATTCCAGTGAGAAATATTCAGGTAGCACCTTTCATATCAAACAAACTCAGGGTGTATAAGGACCTTCCAGCTGAGCTGTTAGACTGTGTTTGTTCAGTTTCACAAAGGCTCCCATCATGAAAAAAAGGTTTTAGAAAGTGCCCTTTAGGACAAACTGCATCAGGTTACCAAAACAGATCCTTGTGAGGATAACACTTGAGTGAGAAACCTGCAGGGAAATACAGCTTGGTGCGCTTTTCATTTTGAATGAAACTTCCTCCAGAAAGGACTCCTGGTTAACACATCGTCTTTATTCTACCACAAGGGTAAAAAGACTCTTCAGCGCTGCTGTGACTCGTTCCTGAACTTAGACACATCTATTTCTCTTCCTGACTTACTGGGAAATTTTGCTGTGTTGCCAGAGAACAACTCCACCATTCTGTCTTTGTGAGCTGTGTAGGTACTTCTAAGGGCAGAATTTTAAAAAAGTGTTTCAAGGTTCCCTTTTCAATGACCTAATATTATTTCACTTGAAATAATCTGAGCATACTTGGTAGCACCAGATTTTGATAAAAAATGCTCTTTGAAAAAAAAAATATTTTATGCGTAAGTCACATTGTCACTTTATATTAACTTTCTTATCCATTTCACCTTTATACTGTCCTCGGTATTCATTCATTTTTAACTAAGTTATCTTTTTTCACTCCTGAAATAGATTTTTAAAAAGACAGGAGTGCCCGTCTCAGTCTTAAAGGAAGCTATTGCTCTGGCAATTAAAAGCTGCTTGAACTCTTCATAAGCAAAGGAAATTTTGTTAGAACCATGTTCCTACTGTAAACTAATGAAGTTAATGTGTAACTCTTTCACATAGCTTTCCATCCTTGAATCTTTGAATGCTTTACAAAAAGACATTTCAGTACTACAATGTAACTTTGCTCAGTGATTTTGGCCTCCTGAGTGGTTTTCTAGTATGGATAATTCCCTAGACAGAAATGCTACTTTATATCAAAATGCACCTGATCAACCAAATACAGTATAAATATCAAATTCTGTAAACTAAATTTTGTGACTTTCTTGCGCTGGGTTTTGGTTCTGCAGCACTAAATGTGACATTTCTATAAATAGACTGCTTCTGTTCCTCAAACACAGACATGCTCTTAGCTAAAAAGATCTCCAACCTAAAATCAGTAATGGCAGCACTTAGGATCTCTAAATGCCTGTTGTGATTTTTTTCCCCCTAATTGTTCAATTTTGATCTAATATCAGATTATAGAGACAGATCAGTTAAGTGTAGTGCTGCATGATGCCATTTCTTTGGCTTCAACAAATAGGAAGACTTTCAGCTAATGTCCTTCCTCTCTTCAGAATCAGTAGATCTCAGCCCCTGCTGCTGTGGTTTATGTCCCCGTACAGTTACAGCGCACTTCACAAAGATTCCTAAATGCACTTCAGAACACAAAGCGTCCTTACAGGAGATGTTCTCCTTCTACATGTGACCATGATCACAGTATGTATTGACACAAGTACCCTGCAAATTCCTTTTGGGAATGATACTAATGATTTTGAAGCAGCGTTTAAGCACCTGGTGTCTCAACAGCTCATGTTACCATGTTGTTTGTGCTATGTCAATAGCTCATGAGAAATCACACAAGCCTTCCAGTTAAAGTAGAGTAAAAGTCATTTCATTTCAAAGATTTTTTTAGTACTGCTCCATGTTCCTTGTTTTCATGAGTGCCTGTGGTACACGAAATGTAAATTGAAAGCATATAACTAAAAAGTCTCCTCTGGTTAGTTCTGCACTAATCTCAGCTCCGGTTAAGGAGTACCTTTGTATTCTTGAGATAGCTCTGCTCCCTAAGCCACCATATAAAACATTTAACAGGCCCCTGCTCACCCTCCCAAAATTTTCTACTGTGGGATTTTAAACAGCAACATAATAACCCTACCTGCAAGGGCACTACATCCACTTTCATTAGCTTGGAAGAAATTTAACTCTACCAAATGCATCAAAATCCCTGCTGTGAAACATGCCATCTTCTTAGCGCAGTCAAAATAAGCTCTATAATCTCTTATTAATTTTAAAATCAAAATTATTCAAGCCTCTGATTTTTCCTTTATTTTTGAGCTGTAGTCTTGGTGATTTTATAAATCCTGAATAAAAGTAACAGATCATTATTAACAGTCCTTTTAGTCTTCATTAGCACAGACTGACTCACCAGCTTGCTAAATAAACAGAACATATAGGTTAGACATATGCTTTTTCACCTGACTTATTTCATGATGCAGAAAGTACTTCAGTTCTATTTCAGCCCTTTCCTGTGTGAGAACAGAATGCACCAATTAATAATGTCAAATTACAGCCAGAATCCCATGCCTGAATGAGCTTGTCAGGACAATGAGACTTTTCCGCTTATTATTTTCAGAAAATTCAAGGGAAGGAGAGAAGCTGTGAGCAGTTGTAAAATTCTCAGTCCTTTATCAGTGCTACAAATAAATATGTGCGAAAAGCTTGCATGTTTAATGCTTTAAAATAACAGAAAATAAAATGTTAAAAGTCAAGCTTTATGTATGATGCAATTTAAAGAATGCCAATTTTTTTGTGCTTTGCAATGACAGTATCAGCTATTTAGTAATGAATTTAAAGGGGTTTTTAATTCCTATTTGTACAAACCACCCTTATCCCTTATTCCACTTTTATTGGCAGTATTATGAAGACAAGTGAACTCTGAAAGACAGATTGAAGGTCTTGGATTTGATGGTAGGGCTCACCAAGAAAAAGAATCAAGAGAGGATTTGCCTGCTTTTGGAATAGCATAGCTGTCCCAGACCCTGCCTGGACATGAAAGGTTTGAAAGGACACCCTATGTCTTTCAGCTGCTTATTTATTCCTTATTACTCTCATGCAAAATAAATAGACTCCGTTGTTTTCAAAGACAGGCGGGATCTCCATCTCAGAAAATGGACCGAGCATTATTGTGTTCCTGCTGAGTACCATAGCAATTACATAGCAGACAATTCCCACACCGAGAGGTGGGGTAAAATAAGTGCAATAATAGAGAGCGAGTACGATAATAAGAAAGCAATCTTCCCCATTGTGCTACGAGCTCTCTTTTCCTAACCAGTCTTCTAACACCTCCCAAAGTCAAACAACTTGTGGGTAGCTTGTTTGGCAGCTGGCTGAGCTGCTGCACACTTGCTGGAATAACTCACCCACAGATGTCTAGGCTTACTATCCTGGCAGTGGCCAGACTTTGGAGCATTTCCCGCAGTTTGCGGCAAGAAGCAGCACTGCAACAAGGACTGACTCTTCTCCCACAGGCTTGGTGTTTAATTCAGCTGTACTATAGCCGTTCTCTTTATACTGGAGTGGTGCTTACAGCATTCTTAGAGTAGGTTAAAATGGAAACCAGTTTAGAAGTGCTATTATAACATCAGTGTATTGTGGAGACAATTAAAACAACTATGTTCCCTATCCAGTAGGAATAAACGGATGCTTGCTTTATCTTAGTCTACCAAATGAATCACGATAAAGGAGGAATCATTTTCTTCCAGCCAGGACAGCTGATAATTGTTAAATGGGTTAGGTGTAAGCACAGCAAATAAAGTCATCCGGTCACCTGCCATCCTCTAAGCAGCAACAGCTGAACTGGCTGTGGGCAGTGTCTTATGAGGGGATTCAGTAGCTCAGCTAAGAGATGAAAAATCAATCTTTCATCTAAATCAAATCAACGGATATCTTCAACTAATACGTAATTATAGCAAATTTACTTTTGCGTTGCAGTTATTTCATGCACCATCGTGTTCAAGATATCTCTGACCTTTTGGGAAGGTCTCTAGAGTGGACACATCTTGGACTATGTGAAGTCAGGTGGCAGCTGCCCATCTGCCTTAGGTCAGATCTGCCAGTGGACAGCTCTACGTTTCTATAGTACCCTTTAATGTCTTTCTTCCATGCTCAGATACCAGCTATGAAGCAGTGAATCATGGAGATGTAAAACAAACATCACATGTGCAAAAGATGCCTGTTCAGATGAGACCACAAACCTCTCACTGTGGTTAACTTAACACAGTTATCACAATGTTTTCGTCTGTTATTATGTTCGTAGCTAAGTACTCCTTGTGAGGTAGAAGCATTTACAGAGGAAAGATAGTAAAAAACTTACAGGGCAGCCAAATTCAGCATGACAATTTCCCCCAGAAAAAATACACCTGTGCTTGTGAGAGCTTTTAGGAACAAAAAGCTTTTGAACAAACACATGTGGAGGAGGGAAAGGAAAGAATGGACAAACCTGTTAGAAACAGTGTGTGATCAAATCTGAGCAAAATTTGACGAGAAGATGAAATATCCTTTTTTTGTGTGTGTGTGTGTAAGTTATGGTGGTTGAAAAAATATTTTGGCTTTATTTATTCTGCTGCTCTATCCATTGTGGAGCAGGTTGGCACCTGCCCTTCTGCCCTGAGGAAAGGGCTAAGTACAATTGTGCTGCTCCCAGAAACCCCAGCAGGGAACTAACCTGTGCCAGCCCATTTTTTGTTGTAACTTATTTTCTCTCACTGGTCAGCAATTTGGAGGTCACTTGCATGGAAAAAGGAGAGAGCAGCTTATTGGCAGCTACTCTGCTGCCATGGTGATTCCTAGAGTGTAGAGAATAGTGCATGGAGGATCATAGGGGGATACAAGGAGGTAGGAGTCATCATTTTTATATGGAACAGAAAATAATAGAGGAAGAAAAGTAATGCAGGTCTGTAACAGCAAAAATAAAACAACATTTTATATATCAAAGAAAAAGATGGCAGCAAAAGAGTTGCAGAGATAGGAGGGACAGGGATGCATGGTAAATTTCATCTAATCGGCATAGTATCATTTTAAGAAGCTGTAGTGGGATTGGGGAGATTTTTGTTTGCTTGTTTTTCTCATAAATTCACAGACAGAAAAATGCTGTCCAGCTCTAAGAAAGGGGCATCAGTCATGCAGACATTTAGCCAACATCACCACTGGGCCCTATGAATGTCAGGTGCTGTTCAAAAAACTAATTAGTTTGTTTTCCTTCGACACTTTGTTGAAAGAATGTTTCATTACGATGCAAATGGTGTTAACTCGCAGCACAAGCTAATCGAATTCTTTCAAAACATCCCATGTAGACTGTTATCATAACCTGCCGAACAATAAATGCTAAACTCACTTTAGAAGATAGAATTCATATTGGTAGCAGGACGCTGACTGTCAGACTATTTACAGCTTTTATTATTTCAGATACTTTGAGTCCCAAAGTAATTCATCTTGTTACCTCTGTTAACAATGGATTGGCACTTGCCACTGTAACTAGCTGGACTGATAGCTGAAAAGTAAACTACTGCCTGTGTGGAAAAAATACAGTTGAAACGCATCCTACCCCGTGTTTTTTTCTGCTGCTGCTGCAGCCCCCCTTCTCCTTCCTGCCAGCAGCAACTACAGCAGGGCCTCAGAGAATGAACAGGTTCAGGAAAGCTGCAGCCACATGCTCACTCCCCTGTCATCTTTGCCAGTCCAATTACACACGAATTCAGTCTCTCTGCTGTACTTTCCTGCCCAATGACTTTCTCTGAACACATTGCTGAGTGCTTTCATTCCTTTCTACTCCTGCCTTCATTTTGGCTGGATCAAGACATTTCAAAAGGCAGTCTGGACCAGCCCCTGCCTGCTCATTAATCATTCATTAAGTCCACTGTATTCCTGGCCTTTCACTTGGCAAGTTCATTGATTCGAGCCGTAGTGAAGCTCAGGTCCCAGAAGGGTGATGAGAGCTGCCATGAGTGCTGTACACTGAGGGTGGCCACTGGCATGAGGTGCTGGTATTGGATGAACAGCAGTTCACAGCACAGCTGAGCCATCGAGCCTACACTCTACACAAGTCTTGCACAATGCATAGTTCCTATCTTCCAGGTGAGAGGAAAAATGCCAGGCTGCAGATACAACTGAAGGAAGTGAGAGTCTTGGCCAGGCAGAAAACATGCACTTAATACAAGATGCAAACACAAACCTGATTGCTCTGCTATTCAGACCTGGAGGGTTGACACTCAGTACCATGCTACTTCAGTGCTTACAGCTGATAGAGTTTACACTGATCTCTCACAGGAACCAAAAATCAAGCTCTGGAAAACCATTGTTGTTGAGTAGAAGAGAATTTCAATGCCAAATTGGACAAGAACAAAGGGTAGGAAAATTTTTCCTGGTGCCAGTCATGTTACTGACTTAGAAGTATCAATGATTAAAACAGTAGTACTCAGAAGACCTAGAAGAGTAATAACAATAATGTTAATGTCACTATTTTCTCCAGGTGAAAGTATTTCTCCCAGCTTCACAGTAAAATCCAGTTTAAACTCTTATTCACTGCAAGAATTCAACCATTTTGCAGGCAGAAAGAAAATAATACAGAGATTACCAAAATACAGTATTTTTTAAGTGTTGCGATTTATTGTCAAAAAAATGTGCAGATAAGCAGATATGCTTTCAGATAGAAACAGTTTAGAAACCTTTAAAATACTAATATCCACTGCAGAGTTTCTTGTTTTGTTCTTGACTCAAACAATCTCCACAATAGGTTAATAGACTTAACCTTGCCACTGGAAGGCATGCTCATATATGTGCAAAATAAAAGCTTTTACAGGACTGATGGTGTAACTGAGACGAAAACAGTAAATTCTATCCACAGAGATTTTAAAGACATGGAGGTAATTTTTGATCTGATATTGTGATTGAAGAATCATCATTCAGAAACCCTCGTAAAAATTAAAATTTGCAGAAGACTGTTGTTTTGGGTAAATCAAAGCATTCTACTTTCTTTTAATTTCTAAAAGTTTCATTGCTATTTAAGTAATTTTCTCTTAATGTCCTATGTTTTTTGAAGAACAGTATTTTCATTTCTGGTTCAAAACACTTTTTGATGCAATATTTATTTAAGTGAAATGCAACATTTAATAGAATGGATTTTTTACAATGTTTGAGCTTTACATTGTAATTGGAGGTTAGTTGAACTGATCACTGATTCATCAATCCTGTAAGCTAATTTGTCTTTGGTTTCGCCTGTTTCTAATTCACACTACTGAGTCAGTGGCCCCTTCGAGAAATGTCTCCCACTGGTCCATCTAGATCCGAAGCCTGCCCTCAGATCCTGGTTAGACTATTCTGTAGCTCTTGCAGCCCATAACACTTGGTTTTCTTCCACAAGTAATCAAGATTCAGAGGGAATTGGTGCACATCCCAGTCTGCTCAAATTCAGAATGAAAACTTGAGAATTGTAGCAACTACTCCCAGGAGGAGATTGACTTCACATCTTCACAAAGAAACAATTTTTCATGAAGTTCTATTAAGAACCTTTTATTTGGATCCTCTGACAGACATTTATGAAAATAACAAAAAGTGACTAGCTTTTCTTTGCAAAACTCTTGACTGTTGCAAAACTCTTGACTTTGCGAAACAATATATCAAACACAAAAGGAAGGGCAAGTGAAACTGTGAAGGTGGATATTGTGCAAATGGGAAGAGAAGGAGCAGAAAGAGTGTGCAGGATGTGAGAAATGAGAGATCTGGGGTGGCTGTTGCCTGACAAAGCATCTATAAACACACCTTTGCTGCTAAGTGTTTCATACACTGTACTAGCATGAAGTAAAAGAGGGTCTATGCACAATGAGCCTGGATGGAAAAATAAACAGAGAAAGGTCTACATTTAGCTTAAGCTCATTAGAAATATTCATTCTGTTCTCTGTATTTCATACTCTGAAATTCTAAAACAGAAAAACAAAACAAAACAAAAAACAAAGCAAAACAAAACCAATAACAACAACAACAAAAACTGAAAGCAAACCACTAGTTCGCCAGAATGAAATTCACCTCACAACCAGGAAGAGTATTTGCTTTGAAATATAACTGAAGTAAGGACAAAGTGAAATTACAGAACAGCAAGGCAAGCACCCACTGCATTTTCTCTGTGCAATACTGTTCCAAAAACTCAGTGATGCAAGATGCTCATACTGTGTAAAATATTAAATTATTCATTTGATTTGTATTTAATGGTTCCAAAAACCCAAGCTGGTAAAACACACACAACACTTAATGCACCTTTATTTTTATTCTTTTTTTTTTTTTTTCTTCAGAAGGCACTTGTTCCAACACCTTCTGCATACAGGCTAAATTATTTCCCTTAAGTCTTGTCTCCATCCAGCATTAGCAGAAAGGTGTATAGTCTTCCATTCCCATGAGGCACATATGTTTTCACACCTCCCAAGCACGTCGCTTTCAACTGCTTGTTAAACAGAGCCAATGAAACTGAGAATTCTTAAACAAAACACACATTAGCATGCCTCTTGTTTTCTTAGATTTTCATTGCTCCATTTACTATTTAGAACTTCATCCCACTCCTATTGAAGTGAATAATGAAACTCCCATTGATTTCAATTTGAAAGCCTCTCAAATGCATTAACATCTAACTGTTGAAAAAGGGAAAGCAGAGCTGTGTAATGTTATCAACTAAAGTTTTGCTTCTGTATCTGCTCTACACTTTTGTATTGTGGAAGTCACTGCTTTGTCAGGGATATCTTCTGCTTTGTGGCCGTGTTTGCTTGTCTTTTGCACAGGGCTTCAAATTTTATCCAAGTCATACTACTGGAAGGGATAAAATGAAATTTAGAATATACGTCCCACCTTTAAAATCTTGCCTATCTAGTAGTTATCAATTATTATTTAAACTTTTGAAGCAGAAGGAGGAGAAGAGATGGTAATCTGGTCCATCTTCTGTTTGATAATAAGTCTCACAGAACGCCAGCTACTGCAGAGATAATTACCCCAAGCACCAGGGCTGCCCTGTTCTTACTTCTGAAGTGACTGATATGCTGGGAATGCTAATACCACTTCCTCAGCTTCCATCAGCTGCACAAGCTATCTCCCTCCTCCCACTTCTAAACACCTCTGTGGCTCTGGGGCTGTCAGCAGAGCACGTGCCACTGTCCATTCCTTCTCTTCCCATCCTTTCAGAGTCCTGTTACCACTTGTTTAATTACCTGCTCCACTAACCTTCACCATCTCCCTTCTTTTCCATCCTTCACCCCTGAATGATTTTATGGGTTCCAATTCATCTGAAGAAGATGTTGATGCCAGTGAAAATGTAACCATTCAGAAAGAGGCAGCCTGCATAGTCACACTAAAACTTCTGCATCAAGCATTCAATCTCTGATGATCTGGCTGAGATTTTTCAGAATAGTGAACAGTTCCACAAAACTGGCTTCAAAAATCCAGTTTGCTCTCTATCCTTCCCATATTTTATATTATCCCATGTATTTAAACTGTATATATTTCTGAAATCCCAACACACATCCATCCATCCTTATAACAATTCCTTTGGGAAAAATTCCTTCGAAAGAAACACCTCTTTGACAAATCACAGAGTATGGCCTGCCTATATTAACAGACCTTTGTTTATAAGCATAACTAGATCTACTTGAACTATGTATTTTATTGTATTTGTTTTAAACATCCATGGCTAAAATTTATTTTTGCTTCTCCTTTTAGAGAAAATTGCATTTTGAAGCTCAAGAATTTTCATATCCTCCCACCTCCTCAAGATGCATTTAAGTAAATGTAATCAGTTTTTTCCTGAAGAAAAATTTTTCATCAACATAAAGTACATTTTTTAAATTTATGCACGGGTGACAGGTACTTTAAGCAGCAGTGACTTTTCTCTTGCCTGGGCCAAGCCTTTCTGGTCTCACTGTCATTGGTCAGTTAGAGCCAATAGAACTGTGCCGGAGAGATGCAGCTTCATTTTAGGCAATTCTGAATGATTAAAAAAAGAAGAAACTCAGCATCGCAGCTGCTTCTTGCTCAAATTTAAAAAAAAAGTTTAAAATAATTAAAAGTAAGTAGTGAGTTTTTGAACAAGGATTTGAATGTTTCATTGCAGAACACATCCATCCACATGTTTCAGCGGAAAGTAAGCATGTCTTTATTTCATTTTTTCAAATTTTTTTCCAGAATTCATCATCTCCACAGGAGGTAGGCTTGCTTTCTTTTGAATACAGACAAACCATTGTCCTCAGTTTCTTGTGGTGACAAGTTCGTTGCAGAACAGATTCTTCTTTCTTTTGTTGATATTTTCGAGGACAACTTGCAGAGTGACTTGCTGTTCACCTTCACACATGGTGGCAAAAAATACTCAAAAGGAGCAATCAAGAAGAAATTATTCAACTTTTCTAACACTTTAAACCAGATGGTTTTGAAATATAGATATCGTATACTCCTCGATTGTTTTTATTCATTCCCTTTAATGCTTTTTTTTTAACATTAGAACATTACTGGTTGTGGAGCCAAGGGGAGATACAAAGAAAGATCTCTTCATCTGCTTAGCCCCTCACTTAATTTAGTTTTTTTCAGTGTATGTTTTTGAAGAATGAGCACTTGGAATTTTTTTAAATTTTTAAAATTTTAATCCCGAGAGATCTCATGTAATATTTAATAGGTTCTCAATGACAGAGCTTTGTCTCCTGCTTTCCGGCTCAGAACAGTTTGGGTCACTTCTGACTTAATTCTAGCAGGTGAGATCCTCCAGTGCCAATACTGCCAGCAAGTCACAGACATACTTTGACACAAGCAGTCAGATCGAATGACTGCATATTTATGAGACCAGTTCCTTCTAGTCATTGTCCAAATATCCTTTCAACAGGATATATATATAAAAAACTGCTTGCCATCAATATATCCATAGATTTTTCCAAAGGAAGTTGCCTTTTTCTCTTCTCCTTATCATAATGACTCTATTCTCTTCTCTAAATCCTGCTCCCCATTGGAACCAAACCTTCTTTGGAAAAATATAGAAGGGCATTCCCAGCAGCAGGGGTGAAAAAAAAATCTCCTTTCAATGACATATTATTGATTAAGGTGCTGTGAATAAACAGATACATTTTTCCCTATTTAAACTCAAAAATTCCTTCATGAAGTATCTGATTCTTGATAGCATTTTTCTGCTCGGGATTGAAGATAATGGGCTTATTTTATTTTGTAGACTTGGGGAAAATAAACATAAGTAAAAGGCGAATAAAAGACTCAAAACTTCACTTCATATAAGAACTAACACAAATATAACAGCCATTCAACAATTCCTGACTGTTTGTGTCTTGCACACAGACTGACAAACTCATGCATTCGAAATCCTTTTGAAGGGAGGACTACTCACAGATGCCTCAGCTGTACTTTTATTATGCAAATGTATGTTGACATAAAGTTGCCCAAATATGAGAACTGCATTATCCTAGTGATTCCCACAGCACTGCCTTAGATCCTACCCTTCTCTACTAACAGCTTTGTGGCTCCATTGTGGGAGGCTTTAGAGCATACTGATGCAAAAGAGCAGAATTTGCCCCTTAAAGTAACAGAGAGATTGACATATGTTTTCTCCATCCATTTGGCTAGCCTACAATAAAATGCCTGGTGCTCCATCAGAGTTTGTAATTGATTGGCCAGTAAACAGCTTGTTGATAATAACATATTCTCGCCATCTGATGTTTTGAACAATCCAGTAGCAATCTGCAGCAACGCTATTTACACTATGTTCCCTGCACTGGGCATGGATCCAGCTTTTACCACCACCAAGAACAAAGAAGCAGGAGGTCTGTCATAACCTTCAGAAGTTTTTGTGAGTCATTTTAAGGTTTCCTGAGACAGTTTGGCTTCTAGCAGAGGACTTGAACATGGAAATATTTTTCATGTTCTTTGTTTTATGTATCAGATTATAAGGGGGAAAGGAAGATGTACAGAACAAGTTTTCATAATAGATAAGCATTAAAAGGATATTGTCTTTGACTTCCTGCAAAGACAGAGGTTCAAGCAATACTGAGAATATTCCATTACTAATGTTAGGTGACCCTGGACTGATCTTCTAGGCTGTGTAATGCAGAGTATCTCAAACCATGTGCTCTGCCTATTCAGATTGTCTGTATTATCTCCCTTCAGGATCCTCCTACGGAATTCAGATCACCGGGGAGCTTGATGTATCTATATGTTTGTTCACACACATACATACTAATATGCAGGCAGGTTTCTGCCAGACCTGAGCTTGGAATCTAAAATCTTCTTAGTTGAGTGACCCCTTTTGGTTTATGCTCTCAATAACCAAAAATTTTAAAACTATCTACGAATAGGGACATGCAAGTAATGCCATTGACAGAAGTCTTAGTGGAAGCAAGGTCTCTCCCAGGATCAGAAACATTCCTCAGCTCCCCATAAATGCTTAATGCAGACACCGAGAGTACAATTGCCAATGGGCTGAATTGTGAGACTGAGGAACATACCAGGAAAGAGATGTGTCCAGAACAGAACATGGAGCTACTGGGGAAAAGTCAATTGCTTTCAGAGCACTGTCTAAATTCAGGCACTTCCATTTCTATACAACAGCAAGGCAGGGGTCGAGAGGATCTAAGCCTTGCACTTCAGTTTCAAACTGCCCATTTCAAACCCCCATTTCCATTTTAACAGTTCTTAAGTGTGAGTATATTTTATTTAATAGAAGTGTATATTCTGCATGTAATTAAAAGTCTTAATAATGATCTCAAGTTGTGTTGTTATCAATCAAATCCCAGTGAATTTAATAGATTTATCTGCCCTTTTTATAACACAGAAAATGAGACCTTTTCCCTCGCTGACGGGTGTTATAGTCCAATATTTGCTAAATATGTGTAGAATAACGAACAAAAAGACAGCACCTATTAAACACCTGCATTGCTTCTCTTTTAAAATATCTTCAGCTGTCCTGTTTCTTGGAGTTCCCTTTTAACTTTTTCAAAAAACAAAAGATCCCAATGTCATTGGTTATTAGGTGTAAGTTCTTTGTTGTGGCAATAACAAGGTCTTCTTGGCCAGAAGGAAATTTGAAGTCTTCCATAAATTTAAAGAATATTTTCATGTAAGATTCTTGTACAAAACTACAGTCATGCTGTATTTCAGTGTGGTGAAAAATGTTAACCTTGACAGCATTTTTTCCTAATTAAAAAATTGCAAGCAAATAAAAAGCATTAGTATTCTACTTAGTAAGTTCTTCTTTGAAGATATCACTTTAATCGTGAAGATTTTTCACTTACACAATCTAAGAATTAGCTCTTTTTCTTTCAAACTATTTGTTTTATAAATACTTGTCTGAAGTTATCTCACCATTTAATCTCCAATGGAGCTTTTCATTCTTTGACAGCACATTGGCTATATACCAGTTTGGGGGTTTTTTATCCTTTTCACAGATTCTTCAGCTCAGCTGTTCCATATAAGCTGCCAGCATTTTTAAATGGCTGCTTTCATTATTATTTAATGTGTGTTGGTTTCAGCAAATATTGTAACTACAACTGTTGCTTATTATGGGTCTTTTTTTTCCCCCTATAGTCAGTCAACTGGCAACATTCCAAACTCCTTTTTAATTTCCTATGACTAGAAAACTGTGCTTGCAAGGTCTACTCACTCTTTCAGATGTTTGACATCATTACTATTTAATATGCTCCTTCAAGATATGTTGTTGCCACAGCATTTCCTGACAGCTTTACAGTTC
The DNA here is from genome assembly GCA_013398855.1 of Mohoua ochrocephala. Lineage (NCBI taxonomy): Eukaryota > Metazoa > Chordata > Aves > Passeriformes > Acanthizidae > Mohoua > Mohoua ochrocephala. Next base: position 136,918 of record VZTA01007511.1, on the reverse strand, counting down.
TGCTACCTCATTAAATACAACTGTAATTGTGCTTAAAAAAAAAAAATACTTTGTACAGAGACCTTAAGAACCTCCTAAATTTCATTTGCTACACAACTACTTCTCACTCTGTCCAGCAATATTATAGGAGACTACTTGCTGCAAATTTCTCTTCCCTGAGTTTCAACAACAACTGCACCCAAATGTAGTTGTCAGAATATCCTAGAAAATTTTAGTATCTACTCACCTAGGCAAGAAATATGGATAATGGAGTGGTTCAACACCTCTGGTTCATGTTTACTTTATCAGTTTCAAAAATGGAGGGATGAAGAGGTTTCAAAAGTCACCGGAACTTTTCCATAGTCATTTCAGTAATCCAAATTCAGCTAATGCTTCCAATTCTATTTAGAAGACTTAGATTTGCAAAGCCATGATAGAATTTTTGCACGGCCTTTGAATCTTCAGGATTTGTAGATTTTTTTCTCATGATCACATTCACAATAAATAGATGTCCTTATCAATAATACACCAAGGAAGTTCAAATCCTCATATTTCCTAAACTTTTCTCTTCACTGCCTAGCCCTGTATTTATCCCCCTAGTCAGTTCTGCTCTATGTATTGAAATTTCCCCACAGGCAACTTTACAAAATTCTATTAGGGTATTCAGTTATGAAAGAGACCTCTTCTTCATCTTCCTCTTCTTTCTCTCCTCTGCCTCACTCTCCTCTTTCAAGACTAAACATACACTTCAAAAACAATGAACCTTATTTTTCCAGCATTTTCTTTATAGAGGGAAGAAGGAAAAGGTATTTCTTAGTCTGAGACATTAAAAGAAGGGTGAACAGGAGGGTAGGAATGGTGATTAAAGTCATGTCAGCTGGAAAAGAGCCTTACAGACTGATAAAATTGGAGAAGGTCCCTCATTAGGTGGTAGAGATGCAGAACTACCAGAAGATATAGGTGTTTCTTTTTAAGCATTTTTTCAACCATAAACAACATGGAATCCTTTTCTCTATGATACTCTAAAGCTGTCTGTCAGGTGTAGCTGAAAGTCTGTGGTTCTAATCCCTAAGCACAGAAAAACCTTCGCCATGGGGTAAAGATTTACCACAAGGGAGAAGCAACTTTCTGAGGGAAGGGTGGCAGTTTGAGACTGTGACCTGCCACAGGAACTGGGGTCCCTTTAAAGCCAATAATATACTATTTGAAATGCAGTATCTTGCCTTTTCCATCATAAATTGAGTGACTTCATTTAAGATAGAACAGTATGTGTTATCAAATGCATTTTTTATCCTGTCTGTTCAGTTGCTTCTCCTGGGGAGAGGATATGTGTATGAGAGAGAGAAAACAAACCACATGTAACAGATACTGCCAGTGCTGCTCAAAGAACTCCAAGAAGTTGTTCAAACACTGTTATTTGATGGCCATACATGATTTTATTCAGAAACAGAAAGTAGCTCTTGGTAAACTTCAGCAGCGCAGACGTTCACGGTATCTCATTCAGGCATTTACATTTATTACAAAGAAAAATAAGTATTAATTGGCTACTGCATTTCAAGATATTTTCTTTTCATCTTTATAATTGCACAATAGTAGCAGCTTTGAATTCCATTACGCTGCCTTCAAGTTGAAGTAAGAAATGGGTCATTTTGCATCAGGTATCATCAGAGTCCAAGTCAACAACCGTAACCTGCTGTTACCGTTATATCCTTATGCAAACTAACACAACGGTCCATGGATTCAAAATTTAAAAAATTCTTATGTCAGGAAAACATATTCAATCGGCATTTCCGTCAGATATTTATCAGACTAGGTATCTGCTGGAAGTGATTATCTGAATTATGCATGACTATTTCAATTATTTAGTACCTACACATCTCTAATAAAACAATTAAGTTCTACCTGCCTAAAAGAAGCTGTTTCAAACTTAATATGAAGATATAGAATAAGTAGATATTCACACACTAAGAGCATGTCATTGTTTATTTGTGTTTTCCAATTTCAGTTCACTAAACACCGTCGTATTTGCAACGAGAACGGAATTTCTTACAAATGTTTCTTTCAGCTATGCTGTTTAGTTTTTAAAATCTGTTTTCATCTACAAAATTACCATCAAATTTGTTTACATCAAAACAGGAATTACATAAATTAAATTCCCAATGAGATCTACCTTAAAAGAATATTAAGGTTGAAAAGTTGAGTGCTCAAATGAAGAACTAACAAAATTAAGTATGCCTGTGTTATTCACATGCACATATATCTTCCTTCCCTTGTGAATCTGTGGTGTTTCTAAATACAAGATCCTCTAAAAATAACTTTTCAAATTCATGCCCATTCAATGGTCATGAATAGTGATTATTATAATGAAGTCATTACAGTTATATATATGTAATATTGCAAATATTTTTAATTCCATATTCCATGTTCATCATCCAGTGCTTTATTTGTTTTACAGTACTCATCTTACACCTAATTTAAAAAAAATCAAGTTTATCATAAGATTTAATATAGGAATTTGCCGCATCTGTGAGAAGTCAATGGGATAAGGAGGCATCACAGGACCGGGCAGCTCAGATAATAAGATTCCACATTACTTTTTTCAGTGGTAAAAGTTAAGGCTATACATAAGAGTTTGGCTGGACTAAGAAGCAGATCTTATTTTTTGTAAATAAGAGTTAAGTTACAAACAAAGGTGGATGTTTTCTTCTGAGAAAATTAATACTGAAATTTAAGTGATCCACTCCAAATACCAGTCCTATAGCTTCTGGCAGATCTAAAATTAGGAGTGTGAAAAACGTCTCTTGTATTTCCCTTCAGATTCCTAATGATTCATTTTACTGATGCATTTTCTCTTGTGTTTATCTTGTCACTGTTTTCATTTTCATTCATATTTACACCAAATATGTAAATGCAGTCCCAACACATTAAATAGCACATATATTTAGAATGTTAAACATACACTGTACATCAAAAAATGCTCTAGAGTTGCTCCCAACAGAGTTTTCCTATCTAAAGTTAATGAGTTTTAATGTACGGTTTCCTTGTACCTTTCCTTTCTCTGCACATCAATCTGTTCGTGGCATCTGTCAAGCATGCAATAACAGGGAAATATTCTCTGGGGCTGTCACTGAAATGACACCTTTCTCCTTTACTGGAGTTTGAAAATAATGCCCATATTTCTCTGAAATTCTCCAGGCAATGTATGTCTGACTTACAAAACCAATACCATCTGCCCAGGCAGATTCTCGGAGCCAATGACACATAAAAGATTTTATCTGATCTCTGATGTCAAAGATATTGCATTAGGTTATCAAACTTCCACTTAACTAGATGACTTACCTGCACACCTGACATTTGAATAAAATGGTTAAATAGAACAGTGACTGAGGTTAGTTCACTGTATTATCACAATCAATTATTATAAGCAAGGACTCTAATTTATGAAGAACAATGCAATTACATGTTCAAATAAAGGATGGAACACTTTGGCATTGAATCCCTGCATGGCAGATGACCTTATTGAAACTATATGGATTACAGCATTCCTAAGATATTTAGAAGCACACATTGCATCTGTAAGCAACATACAGACCTGTACTTACCCTGCAATTAATCATTGCACAAGCAAGTCCCCACAGGTTTTCATTTTGAAGATAGCAAATGCTTTGTGGTTTCCTGAAACAAAAAGATCAGAAATGCTCAAAATTAAGAATGTCACCCACTTCAGAAGAAGGCTTAAGTCAGCTGGCCTCAGTTTTTCATTTATGCACCTGTAAAATGGGTGTAGTTTCCCCATCTGCCTTAGTTGATGGAAAGACGTTTATCCATATTTATTTGTTTTTTCAGTAAATTGTTCTTGAGGATTTCTTGAAGAATCATTAATTCTAATAAGCTAAATAAAAATTTTGGAGTAACATAAGAACTGGAATTCAACCCGCAGACAATGTGGATTTGCTTCTGATAATCACATTTACTCTCCAGGCCAATTATAAAAGTACCAAATGTCAAGGCATCGCTATTTACAGATGATATCAGAATTTTTAACCAAACAAATCTTCCTTCTTATTGTCATTACCACAGCACCTTCAAGTATGATGACTTCAAATGATTCCTCTCTCACTCAGTGATCTCATCTTCTGTAATTCTGTTTCTTCAGCCTGGCTCACCCTTATCCTTTAACATTAATGACAAAGAAATAATGTATATGAGTGAGAACTACACTCACATTAAGAGGAAAACTTAATTTAAACAACTATTTTTTCCCCAAGGGTATATTAAAAATCATGATCAAAAAATAAAAGAGGAGGTAACACACATCTCTAGTAGGAAAGAAGATAACCATGTGCTTAAGCAACGTTGTCTCCACCAGGTTTGAAATGCACTGGCTAAGTGTCTTCCTGAAAAATGATGATTGATTCAGTTGGTGCCACTGTGTCTGAATTTTATTAAAGTCACAGAAATGGGGGTACACTGTCACCACTTTTCCTGAATGTGGCACAACCTAATTTCAACATTTCATTTGATGAGTAAGAAGGTTGTCTATAAAGAGTTGATTATTTTTCTGCACTATGAATTCTTTCCTAGAAACAAAATAATTAACTTTAATTTTCTGAGCAACTCGAATTAATTGGGGGATTTGGGATGTGTTCATACTAGATGTCTCTTTTACCCCTTTATATGTCATATGAAAGTCTATTTCTTTTAATATCAATTTTTAGGTTCAAAATGTATGTTAATGTTATTGAATACCAAATTAACTAGAAGAGAAGGGCTAAGTTGATGAAAGTCTAGAATGACTATTTTTATCAGTCATTTGTAAATTATTATCAAAATATCATTTATGAACTCACTGCCAAAAAAGTTTCAGCTTAGAGCATTCCAGCACCTCCTGAGAAAAGTATGACCAGAGAAGATTTTTACTTTTTTTTTACCAAGTGTACAGCAGTCTAGAAACACAAAGAAATAAAAACTGTTCAATAACTTTGCAGCACAGCTTCTGCTATTTCTTACAAAAGTAGCTTCTTGTATTTCTGTAGTTCCTTCTAATCTTCCTTTGTTTTACTGCTTTAAAAAAAAAAAAATCTTCATTTTTATGCATCATAGTAGACAAGAAAAAAATCTGAGTTTCTCTGATTCTCCCAATAGCAGAGAAAGAACTAAATCCTACTGACTGCTTAAGAAAACCAGACCTTTATGGCTTATAACTAAACCAAGGAGACCTTGGCCCCAACGGGGTTTAAGCTGCAAAGAAAACTTGTAGGGGATCAGCATTTCACCGCTTCCCAAATACCTTATCCAGAGAGTATCACAGTAGCCCCACCAATTACTGTAACAAAGAATAGGAACAAAAATATACTATTCATCTAATGCAGGTTCTTTTTTCTACTCCTTTTGCAAATAAGTATCCATTTATTGCTGGTTTGACCAAGGAAAAATCTTTCAACCTCAGGCTAATAGTCTGTAACTGTGAGACCTGAACTCCTCTCTTAACCCACCTTCTAAAACCCTTGCTGCTGGGACCTGGAAGTCATCTCCCCGATTCAACACTCTAAGTAAGAAAGCAAACCATGTCAGCATAAGTCACTTAAAGAGCAACATCTGTGCTTGTCTTTCTTGTCGTCCTCTGGTACTTCAGACACACTGAATAATTGAGCTTGCTGGACTTCTACCAAGTTATCTATCTCTGACGACTGGTGTGCTGTAAATTCATATAGAAAACTATTATATTCCACTGAACTGCTGCAGCTCCCTAGATAAAATAGTAAATTTTCAGCAGATCTTCCTGTCAACTTCAGCCTGAAGGTAGGATTTAGGAAGGTTACATTTCTCAGCAAACAGGCAGTTGGAAGAGGTTTTTCAGCATCTCTCAGTATTTCCCTTTAGTAAAGCAAGGTGAGGGCTTTTTCAGCCCTTAAAGAAAAAACAAAAAATTGAACACATTTAATATGGTTACAAGACTTTGCTGTAACAATCCCAGAAATGTTGTCTTGAGGTCACTGCATTGTCAGAAGACCTGAAGAGTTGCTTCTCGGCATGGAGTATAGCAGCAATTTCAGGTTTCAGCAGCCTTCCAGCCTGCAGTGGAAGAATTTGGCAGATATTCCCTTTACAGGCTCATTATTTAATGTTTGCTCTTTCTCTTCTTTATGTTTTCAGCTGAAGTCCTTTAAAAAAAAATGGACAAAGGAATATCAGTCTCTAAAATTGATGGCTCTGAAGACAAATACTTTTGGGGCAAAGAGTCAGAGCATCTGCTACTTTTTTTCCTAAAAGTTTAATGGGTGAATGCGTGTACTCTATTTGGACTCAAATTGTTAAAATAAATTGATTTTTTTTATTCCCATTCTTATTTTGCACAACTGTGAGAAGCTCAGTAGATGAAAAATGATACATAAGGTCTGAAAGGTCCAAAGCCTGTGCTGAGTAAGCGTCATTCCAATCTGCTGCTAGAGCTAAGTGGTCAGGCACATGTTATTACAAAGTTCCTGATTCATCTCCTTTCATTAGAAAACTTTCAACAGCAGCAGCAACAAAAAAAAGGAATCGCTTTAATATTTTTTTTTCTATTGTTTTTTTTTCTTTTCTTTCCATACTGACACCCACTCTGGTGCCACCAGCTCAGAAACTGCTTTTTCTGAGTCTGTTAGTGGTTTGCACTACTCCAAACACAAAGCCATTGACTGGCACTTCAGAAAGTGATGTGAATAACTTATAGCATATTGGTTTTGACAACATAAAATAAAGGATTTGCCCCCCTGCTGTTATTGCCTGAAGGTGCTCTCACGGAAAATAAAAATAACTTCCAGAGGTAAAACTTTGAGGGGTAAAATTACACCATTTGTGTAAAGGGAAAATCTGTGAGGAAAAATGACATGAACTCTTTATTATCAGGGCTCAGAACTAGCAGTGTTTTTTTGAATTACATGGCCACCTGTCACAATTTTACTTGAGATGTCAGTGAAATGGTAGGAGCCTGTCCTAAAAATGGGAAGAGTAGCATTTAAAATACTTCATCACAGGTGGTCTTCACATTCGCATGTAATATTTTTAGACATAAATACTGTTGAAAAGTCATCAACTCTCCTTCTTCACTGTCTCATAAAACAATCTGATAAATATGGAATTTGCTTTTCAGTAAAACTATGCATGAATACCTTTGCTATTTAATCAGAAGCATCGTTAAATAGTGCACCAAGCACTAATAATCTGGATAAAACCAACAAAATCAGAGTTTGCTTCCAAAGAGCACATTTAATCTGGAAAAAACTCTAATTGCATTACAGAGGTTACTCTTTTGTCTATCACTTGTGATAGAAATGGATTTCAATACGCTTTCTTAGCATTCTATATGGACCATTCAAACAGCATACAACACCCAGAAATGCCTTCATACATTACTGAACTGCAGCCATCTCTTCAGCAGGATATAGTTATTGTTTAAAAATACACAGCAACACAATGCAAGCCTTACTGAAATGAGCATGAACATTCACATAGAAATAATATTCCAGTGGGAAGATCTTGGTTTTCTGTTTTGTTCTAACAGCAACTGTTTTCATTTACAGAATTTCCTGGTAGTTAGACCATTTATCAAAAAAAGGCACTGCCCAACTCTACGTCCTTTTTAGCCTGAGGGGTTTTGAGGTGTCTGCTGTTACCTCTTCAGAAAAGATGCTAAACACCAGGTGAAGGTCAAAATTGGACCAACTACCCTCTAAGATGGCACTCAAATCACCTCCTAAGAGACTGATGTATTCACTAAGGTATGCAAAAATGAGTACCTCTGTCTCCAGCTACATTTGTGAATGAAAATGACCAAGGCCAAATGCTCTTAGCATGGATTAAGCATATTCTGATGATGCCTAATGTGCCAGGTAGTCATGTGAAAAGAAGCATAAATCTTGACTTGGGTGGTCTAGGTCTCATCTTTCTCCGCAGAAACAACAAAGACAGCAGGGACAAGAATTAAAATTACCTAAGTAGTTCCTTTTAATTTGCTCTGGTCTTTCAAATTCTCTTTCCCATCACTTCTGCTCAATGCACATTCTGTCAATGGCAGCAGCCTCGGCTTTAGTTGGTCACTTTGCTCAAATATGCCTTCTCATTTTCCTTCACACAACCTGCCGCAGCCTCGCTACTCTGTAAAACCACCTGTGTTTATTTCCTCATCACATCCGCAGGATTCATTTTTCCTGTTCCTCATAATGTCATCTGTGGCTAGGTATACATCACAACAGATCTTCCAAGTTCCTTGATCTGGTTATATACTTCTGGATCCCACTTCAATCTCAGACACAGATCTGCAGGCCAAATACAAACACCTCCCTTGACTCATTCTCCTTACATCCCTCCTTTATATTTGGCCCAGCTAACTTGTCCAAATATGAATTTCAATACTTTTTGAAGACATGCTACATCTGGTTGTCTGAAGAAGCATAACTCAGAATTGTCAGCCTTTTATGATACTGTTCCTAAATCTTTCCCTCCTCCTTGTTTCCTTCCAGCTGTGCTGTTCTATGTGTGTAATTATGTCTTAAAACCCTAAGTGCAAGGGCTGTGAGCCCTCTTCTTGGATGAAATTCAGTCCAGAAATAAATATCTATCTGTCCCTCAATTTTACATATTATCACTGAGTAAAGTAAAAGAACAGAAAATAAAAAATACTGAAAACTTGTTTTCCATTCCTTGAATGAACTGCTGATCTCATACATGGAGGAGATTGGAGGCAGGAGAGTGGTAGGGCAGGGGTTGGGGAAAAACAAAAACTATGTCTACCCAACCCCTTACTATGGCATCCAAAAATTATATCTGATATAAAACTATTTATAATTCTAACTCATCCTTAGCATTTCAATATGCTGAATCCTGAAAGGTAAAAGGAACACAGAGAGAAACAAGGGATGCAGCACATTAATAACACCGATTAAGCGTTGTCTCCACTACCCGTCCTATTTTTCTCTATTGCTTCTATTTTACAACTTATTTCCACTTTTTGGAGTCACTTGTAGATTATCATGATGACTTCTAAATCATTTTACTTTAATTAGTCAGGCTTTGATCCCAAATAATTTTCAACGTGGCCTGGTGCCTGTCAGGGTTGAAAATAATTTCTGACCAGTATCAGTTTCAGAATGCAAAACAAGTCAATCTTTGTACAGTGAAAGATGAGGAAACCGGCGAAAGATGAGGAGAGGTTTTGTTAAAGGTTGATTAGAAAAAGTTCCGCCAGTGAATTTTTCCTCATTCAAAACAAAACGAAAGCAAAACAAAACAAATGAAAACAGTTAATGATTTGTTTCTTTTGTGGCATGTGATGCCATTGTAAGATAGTTGTTGCTATATTAATTCCATCAGCTTCTTAGATTTATGCCTTGATGTATATTCAATCTCTTTCCTTAGTACTTTTTTCCCTTCCTTTTTTTTTGAGTGAATTTGTTTTATTCCTGCACTGTTTTTCCACCAGTGTTGTTTTTACATTGAGACCAAAGGGGCTTTTATTTTTTCTTTGCTTACAATTTTTATCGTGCAAATTTGAAGTTTGACAATAGTGGAGCAAGATAAGAGGCTTTCCCTAGAGCCTCTGCAAATCCTTTGCACAATGCTTTGGAATTTAGACAAAATTGCTAAGCCCTTCAGATTGGTATCTATTTAGCCAATGAGAATTTGTATTATGATCTTTTTATAAAGAGCACCATGGGACAGCGAAAAAAGTACTTATAGATTATACTGAAAAGGTAAGGAGTAGAATTTTAAGATGTTTTAAATAACTTCAGGGCAGAACATGAAGCACTTAGTCATATTGGTGAAGTACTAATCACTTGAAAAGACCCACGGAATGAGGTCTAAGAATTTGTGTAGGTGTTCTTCAACGTGACAAAAACCTCTAAAATCCAGACCACAAATTACTTTCTGTTCTGCATCCAGTAGATGATGCATATAAGGCCCTAAACTTCATCTTGAATACAACACTGAAGAATACCTTATTCTTTAAGTGGATAGTCATAGTTTGTGATTTATTTTGCCTAACTTAGGACACTTAGGACACTTACTGTCTCTTCAGTCAATAGAGAGAGATGAACCTTCAGAAGTGACACATTATTTTTGATTTAAACAACAACTGACAGAAAAGTTACCCTACATGCAGAGTATTCATCCAATTCATCATGTATGGTATTCATGCAATGAATAATTAACATAGTTGTCTTTTTTTAAAAAAAATCCCTTATTTCTAGCTTGCACATGGTTAGCTCCCACATGCAGCTGTTGGATATCAATATGTATTTTGCAAAGAATGAAGAAAAATCTATTATCAGAAGTCTATTCCCAATGCACAAGGTGATAAAACCGCCATTTTAAACTACTCTGACAAACTGAATAGCTTTAATTTCTGAAACCCTTTCTTTTTCCTCAAGACTTCTGTGAAACATGTTAGTAGTTTTTTTCTTTTTTCTTAAACACTTTCATGTTTTTATGAGAATTTGAAAAACACCCCAGAAATGACAGTTAAGATACTGTCCACTTGATGAGCTTTGGCAGCTTATTAATGACTTTGGATTTGTCTAAGGATGGAGAACTTAAATCAACTTACTCAGGGTTACAGGAGTTATTACTGTTGCAGAGAGGTCAAAAATATAGGGCAGTAATTAGATTTTCTCATATAGGTATGAATGCCACCAGAAAAAAAACAAACAAAAACCACAAAAACAGAATAATTGAAAATATTAATATTTCATCTTTTGAAAATTAAAATTTCAAAAGAGGTAACCACAAACGAAAAGCTGTTTACTCTAAATAAAGTTATTTTTTCAGGATCCAAACACAGACATGAAACTTCAAATCCATGCATAGGATGATCAATGGATGTCATTATTTGATTGGACTAGAAGACAATGGAAGTAACAAACGAAAATCAAAGTTCTACTACTATCAAAGAAGTGAAAGAAGGAGCACACAACTGAAATCCTGTTCTCTCCATGAGAGAAATTCAACTTAAAATTATAAAAAGACATATATATAAATATGCTTATATTCATCCATGTAATGAAATCTAAAATATTTACATGTGTGTGCTCAACTATATATAAAAAATACAAAAATCATTCAAAAGTCATACAAAAATCTACAGTACAGGATATCACAAAACATAAATATAGTGAAAAGCTGATGTTCCAATGCATAGATTTTAAAAAATCATTTTATTAATATTAAATTGTTTACGCACTAAATTAAATTTGAATTTATTTGATGTCATCCATAAGGAATAAAATACAATATCCAAACAAATTTTGATGCCTGTAATTCCCTTTCCCATTTGCAACTTCTTTAAAAAAACACCTTGGTTACAGGGACATAAGATTTACATAATTTTATAGTGATATAATGCCACAATATCTTAGAAAGGCAGGTCCAGCTGAAAAAGTTTTTTTAAAAAGACCAAATTACCCCATTTAAATCCTTAGTACAATACAGCTCTGGAAAAACAGATGGGCCTTCTACTCTCTGTGGGATGTCTGCCTCTAAGAAAAATATTATTTTTGCCCCCCAATATTACCTGTATATAAGTATCAAAGTTGATGTAATCTTGCTTTAGGTAATCTTAGTTGCAGGGAAGATAAACAACTGTAAACAAAAGAAAGTCTGGACTCATTTTGTTCAGGGCTTTATAAATTCAAGGCAGAGACCACAACATTTCTTAGGAATTTGTAGAGGTGCAAATTCTAAGTAATTCTGCTCTATCTACTGATTCTAAATGCAATTGCATGGCAAGCAGAAAATATGACGTTCTCATAATTAGTTATATATGAGGGGAAAAAAAAACCCACACAAATTTTCAACCCTTACAATTTGAAAATAAAGATATATGGGAGAGTCCAGGAAAAGCACAAGAGGGGAAGAGCAGGATCTGCACAAAGGAGGAGCTGCAAAGGGAACAGGACACCAAGCTAAATGTCATAAGTTTGTGACATTTTGAGAGTGAGCAGGCATTCCTGAAGTACGAAAGATCAGGAAGAATTTGCAGGGATTACTTAGTTCTGAAACAGAGTACAGTTTCTCAAAGGTGAGAAAAGTTTGGGAAAGGAAAAGAGCACATCAAAACAAATAAGGTTCAACCACAGCAGGAAGAGCAGAGGAAGTTTCACCTGTAGTAGAGAAGAAAGCAGATGAGAGAAATGAGAGAAAGTAGTTAGTAGCAGTAGAAACAGAAAGGCAAGGTAAAGAATGAGAGAGATGGAAGGAAATGAAAGAAGTAATAGAAGGATGTGATTAGGAGAAAAAGTAGCATGATGAATTAGAAGAAACGTATGCTTAAGATCCAATTTGGGATTGCAGAAAGCTTTGTAGAAGCACAGAGAGATGAGAATAATCAGTGGAGACAACAAGAACAGACAAAAAAGGTGAATGATCAAACGAGTTGGATTCATTCAAGAGGTAGAAGCAGTTAGATTGAAAGCAGAAAGCACTTTAGAACTGTTCTTCAAGGGATGAATTGCTTTAAAGCAGGTCCAGCAACTGTATTTTCATAGGTATAGCCTGGCCCTAAACATCTCTTTGGATGCAAAAGCAGCACCCAGGGTAGCTACAAGTCTCGAGGGTCCTTGCCTCACGCACTTTTTGTGTGTCATTCCCTAAGTCTTGTAATTGATAGACCTGAGACTCTACATCCAAGCCTCCTTGTTCCTCATCACTCTACCCGAATGGGTCAGCCACCCTCTCCATAGTGTCAGATCCTGTCTCTCCCAAGGTCCAAGAGCAGACTGGCTGAAGGGAAGACACCTGCGCCTATGGTGGCAGCAGCCATCACCACCACATAGGTCCTTCTCCCACATGCTCTCCACCATCTGCTGCTCCCAGAGCCACAGGACCTGGAGAGGAAGGCAGAGGAGGAAGAACCACTGAGAGGTGAGACTAGACCTCTAGACCTCTAGACCTCTACCTTCTAGATGCAAAGTGCCTACAAGTCTAGAGGAAAAGGCTGTGGGGATAAACTTCCCATTCATCAACCACATTGTTATACAAGACACAGTGCTACCCAGTGACATTTTAAATGAGTCAGCTACAGGCTATGCATGTAGGATGATGGATTATGGAGCAGGAGCAGGTAAAGCACCTTGTAAGTAGAGCACAGAGAAATAGACCAGGGCTGTGAGAAGCATCCCAAGATGCAGAAAGACAGAGCTGCTGGCATTTACGTGCACTTCGCCCAGGCTGTGCAGCGATGCCTCCTCTCCTTGATACAACAGCTGCTCACACACGTGTATCAAGAGGGACAAAGAGGAAATCAGAGCCCAAAATCAGAAAAAAAAATCAGAAAAACCCACTGAAAAACTCAAACAAGAAGTTAATTAACTCTGCCTGATGATGGCTTCACAGTCTATTGGAGCACAGGGCATCCCACTCTGGTGCTGCCCATAGAGGGACTATTTGAACATCCCTGAGGGAATAAATACCAACCTGAAAGGATTAAATACAGCCCTCACCTCCTATACATCCCCTAGAATACATTCTGGTTGCATAGCCCTGTGCAAAGCAGACATCAATTTGCTTTGAAATTTGTCCGTGACACGTAGCTTCAAGAGCTGGGCCCACAGCCAGACGTGAGCAGCATTTCCTGTGGCAGGAGGGCTGGCTGCCTTGCCCAGGACCTTGTTGAGGAGAGGGATAATGGGGTGCCTCAGCCGGAGAGTGTAAGATCTCCTTAAAGTCAGGGATATTCTTTTTGTCATTGATGAGGACGTAAGTGGGAGAACATGGCTGCGGCTCATAATGACAATTGTCATGGGAAGTTAGAGGAAAACCAAGGTCTTTCGCTATGTAAAAGAAAAGGTAGCCTTGCCTGTCTTGTCACATTATCCAACTGGCATCAGATCTAACAACTCAGGCTAAAGCATGAGACGTTGGTAATAGAGTTTTGCAACTATTTTGACAAAGGACTCTGCTCAAAGAAATCAAGAACAGAGCCTAGATATTCTGCAATAAAGTCCTTTCTACTCTAAAACTTTAGCTGAAGAAAAGAAAATAATTTGACTTGAGAAAACACCCATCACAAGCTGCTATCAACCAGCATTTTACTGCACTGGAAATGTGATGCTACTAAACAAATGCACCAAGGAACACTTCTGTTCCAACAGGATTCTGTATCTTGGATATAGCTGTAGTAATTAAGTTTAGAAACTGTAAAGAAGAAACAGATCACTAAACTGAACAACACCAAGGAAGAATTCTAATGACAATTTGAAGTTAGTTGAAAAAGGCTTAGGGCAAGGTATGGTATTGCTGCTTTCTTTTTTTTTTTTTTAAATTCTCTCTGTGTGATAAATGAGGTGACAAAATAAAGCTAATTTCTTTGTCAGAACAGGCTTCTGAATAATGAGAAGAATGGGTATATGTGTTTACTACATTGCCCATTTTGATTTATCAAAAGAATTTATAAATATTTTGTTTCTATGATCATCCTTTTGAAAGCTATGTGTTGTGTCACTCTTCCTTCCCAACAAATTATTAATAAAAGGGATATAAAATTAATTGCTTAACATTTGATTCAAAATTTCATTAACTTGTTGCCAGTATTTTCTTTAGGTAAGTAGCATCTGAGCTAGACTGTCCTTTCAGATCTTCAGTAGAGCAAAGCATTCAAATTAACAATGACATTTCTGTTCTTCAGAAAGCAAGCACAGAATTATCTGTGTGCCTCCATACTTTCAAAAAATCAACTGCTTATATATCACAATATTGCATGTGTGTTTATAATATTTTACACGTATATATACATGCCCAGCTTAGTGTTTAGTGGGTGCTAAAAGTGTCTTCTTTCTCCAGCGGCCTCAGCCCAGGAGTCCTTCCTGCCCAGGCTTTGCAGGAAGCAGGTTCAACCAGTTAGCAGAGCTTAACAAGTAGCCCAGAGACTCATTCACACAGGCACACCCCTTACACACACCCAGCAGTTGTGGGATGATGCAGGTGCTCCTCAACACCCCCATGCCTGACTACAACAGCAAGCACAAAGTTTCACTCTCACTCATGAGGCTCTCAGCAGTAGCCGGCAGCGGCAGTCCTCGCAGCGTGCACATACATGGCACAGAGGGTGAGGTCACCAAGGG
Organism: Mohoua ochrocephala; assembly: GCA_013398855.1. Taxonomy (NCBI): domain Eukaryota; kingdom Metazoa; phylum Chordata; class Aves; order Passeriformes; family Acanthizidae; genus Mohoua; species Mohoua ochrocephala. Next base: position 121,841 of record VZTA01007511.1, on the reverse strand, counting down.
AGAGAGGTGGGAAATAATCCATTAAGAAGGCATAAGGAAACAGGACAGCTGGGTTCATCAAGTGCAGGTCTCAGCTAGACAAGAGTACTGGCTGAGCCCATTTTACACATGACTGGCCCCTTTTACACTGCTTTCTGTCTACCCACACTCGTTCCTTCTGGCTCCTCCCTCCTCTGCACATAGCCTCAGCAATTGGCATAATCCCATTTCAAGCCATTCCAACACCCAAGACACTCAGGTTTGCATCCTTATCAGTTGTGAAGTCCCAGTTTGTCTGGAGCACATCAGTTGCCTTGACTGACCAGGTTTGTTTCTGACTATTGTCTTTGTTAGCGCTGGTTGGTTAGGTTTTATTTCTACTCCTATTTTCCTCCCTTTCCTTTCCCTATCCTCCACAAAAAAAAATAAACATCCTTACACACCAGATATCCATACCAAATAGTGTGAACGACCATGTTTGTTCTTATTACAACCTCCCTTACCATGTGTCAGTCAGGTTTGTATCTGTTCTTTTCCACGGCTCCTTTGCCCAGATATCCTTAAAAGAATAGACACATTCCTTCCACATACCATTTAGACTTCAAATTGACAAGGTCCAAGTGGATTCAAACTCAAAAGCATATTTTTCCTATAGCTTGAAGACTCAAAGGGAAGAAGAAAGAAACAGTCAGATAGATGTGTTCTCTGACTACCTGCACAGCAGAAATCAGTGTATTTAGGAATGTTCAAATATTGAAGGAAGCTGAATAGCCTCTTTGCATTTCTTTTGTATTGCTTTCACTCCACCACCTTGGTGTATCAAGCTTGGTCTTTGCATAGTGAAATTTTCTGAAGTACAGGCTAAAAAAGCCAATCAACTCCTTCTCTCTAGATTAAAAAAAAAAAAAAAGGCAAATTCATCCCAGTCTGCTTTATGCATAAACCTATTCATAGAGTTCTAGTTAAGGGATTTTTGAAAGTTTACAAATCTCATTATCAGCAATGATTAAACATGGATGGTTAACCCTAGAGATGAATTTGGGAAGAATGCTAAAGCAGTGATATTTGCCTCTAGATAATCAAGCCTGGGAAACACAGTTTAATTTGTATCCATTCTAAGCAGCTTCAAGTGTAGGGCTTCTCTGCACGTAATTCTTTCCTCCAATGTTACACTTGCAACTTAATTTTATCTTAGCAAATTACTTCTAAGGATTCAGCCATGTTTTCCTTGTGTACCCCAAATTAAGTCAGTTCCTTCTCAAGTGCGTGGGTGCAAAGGGGATATATTTTTCATCACGTTGGTTTTGATACTCTAGAATTCATCAGAATATACTCAAAACCTTTTCTTTTTATAAACAAAAAAAATCACCACAAAAATATGCAAAGAGTAACAGATGCAGTGTTCATTGGCCACATAGCTTCCTCCTTCACAACCACAAAAGCCTGACTTGTATAAGTTTTTGAAAAATGGTATGAAGCTACATGGTCTTTCGTCATGCTCATTGACTGAGCAAAGTTACTGTTATGACATTGTAAAAGACTAAACAGACAACACAAGTAATTATGTGCATGCCAGTTTGCAGATGAAACAGTGGAACAGCTGTTTCGTGGCTCAGGTCATAACTAATAGAAGACATAATTAACACTAGCTAACAGATTTTTAGAAAATGGGTGCTGTTAAACTTGTGTTTGACTATTAAATTGGAACTCTAGTTAGTAAAGAGAAGAGAATTACTATAATGTGCTCAAGACCAACCCATCCTTCCCATTTCCTTCTTTGATATTGGTATCAAAATATAGCAGTAGAGATGCTTACTAAACAAAATTCTTTAGCTCATATGTAATTTTAATACAAAGCAGCCTTGATTTCTACAATGAAATTGGTTATACCACTGATCTTTGATGCAGCCTCAATAAGATGCATGTGTATGTACTGGAGTCAAGATCATGGTTTTGTTCATGCTTTTCCCTTTAAGCCTAATTTAGTTTCCTTTATCATGGAGAAAACTTCAAAAAATATTTTAAAAACAGGGTAGCATTAAACAGTCTATAGGCATGACTACATGAAAATGGAACATATTTGGATATGCTGTACTGTGATCCCATTAAAAAAAGAAAAAAAACCAAAGTGCTTTCCTAATTCAGAAATCTCACCTGGGTAACTTCTGATGTATTTTGGATGTACCAATTCTAGGTGAGCATGCAAGTAGGGCTTGTTTTAATTCCTACCATTTTATGTCAATATAAACAATCACAAAGTTACAGAAGCTGCTGTGAACCATGTAAGATTTCTGCTGATCATGAAGTCTTCTGTAGAGAAAAGCAAGGAAAGGGAGACACCTCTATTGCAGCTCATGTGAAACAGGGCAGATTTCCCCAAATCACATGGTTCTCATTCTAGATATTTTTAAATTTTTTTTTATTTTCCCAGTCATGCGTGGAAGTCAGAAAGGACTGGAAAAAATGTCCTCCAAATTTTCCACAAGACACTTCAAACAGCCTTTGTTGTAACTGTGTCCCCAAAAAATTACTGTATCCTCTGGGTTTTATACTGGTCCAAGAAAATCACACCATGTCTAAACAATACATTTGACTCAGAAATATGCTTACTTTTCTGACACAGATTGTCAAGCTGTGTCACGCCATCCACCTTGGCCAGCTGTAAAGTCAAATTCACAAATTGCACATGAAGCAAAATAAAATTAAAAAACCTGAGTATGCTTAATTAGGTGGTCAAAAGATCAGTGTGCTCTCTCTGAATTTCAAAACATCCTCCTTGATTTTCTGATCTCTAATGTGATAATCTGACTACTATATTAGAAAGATATTTTTCTCTCATAAACGAACAAAAAAACTCCTAAGAAAATTATTTATATTTTAAACAAGAAAAAGATTTCTGACAAAGTGTGTGTAGATAATTAGTACAGCTAAGAGCACACAGAAAAGCTGACTAACAGCTACTTGTTCATTTTGAACAGAAATTCTACCAATTCTTCTATGCAGCATCAATGTCCATGGACCTTCTTGCATCTTGGTTTGAATCAATGTCTCTGCTGAAGCTTTAGTCTCCAAAACAAGGTTGGAATGCAGAAGTGTTTAGTGTAGGAAGCTACTCACCAAAAATTGAGTAGTAAAAGTGAAATGTTTGCTAACTTCTTTCACGAGCATTTTACACATGCACTAAAACACGAATGCCACAGCAAAACCAGAATCTGCTTGTATTTCATCAGTGAGGAACAAATTAACAAAGCATAGTAATATTCTTCAAGTCACATGTATACAAAAATCTGTGCAGCTTTAATCATAGCTCCAGAAACTGAACATCCCATTCTCACTTTTGTTTTCGTTCTTGTTTTTTTCCCTTGTAAATGTTGTCTAGATGGTACCGACATATTCATACTGAAGTGTCATCCTTCCTACCTTGCAGTGACTCAAGAAATTTATACTTAAGATGACTTCCAGGCATAATTTACTCAAGACATGAAAGTTGTTTTTTACTCTGAATGCACATCACCAACAGGAGAAAAGATTCTCGACATGGTGTTGACTGAATAAAATGGATGCACAAACAAGAAGAATTGAACTCATTTTCCCACAGTTGTCTTGACTCTACAGTACTACCATAAACTACTTGCTTTAAAAAAAGATCCTCTCTTTTTTATGTGGTAAAAGGAAAGAAGTAGAGCTTCTAAGTACAAGGTGAGAATTTTTTACAGTAAAAATTATATATTTTCTTAATCTTCCCACGGGATACTGTGATCTGAGACTGATCTTGAAAAAGTTTGCAACAAGCAATGCTTGCTTCACCTTCTACATCAACATACTCCCGATGAATGGGCCAGATATCATCACTGAACTCAGGTTACAAATATGTTAAAGATGTCAGAAAGGCTTCCTTGTTCCTGAAGAGTCTCTTCCTATGTATGCACTGGCTTTATATAAATATAGATATGTACACACAACATCCTTTTTGTTCCTTATTCCTTTTCCCTGAAGGCATACAAAATAAGTGGTCATTTATCTGCAAGATCAGAAGTCCAGAACACCAGGATGTACTGCATGAGGCATCAAAAACTGTTCATGCAGTTTGAAAAACTACCAGTCCTTGTAATGAACTTCATATCCAACCCAAAATTTTCACTTATGTGTATTGAAAGGTCAACATTCACCTTCCTATCTCAGCAACTCTGGGGGGAAAAAAAGTCAAACTGCTGATAAAAGCCTATGGATATGGGTATCCACCAGTACACACCAGTTTTCATATACCACTGTCAATGGTTCAGTTAAAACCATTATGTGAGTTAGAATCGCGTCTAGGTTTGAGTTCCTGTTGGTACCTGTGTATCCATCCAGTGGCTTCAGACCATTGTATGGAAAACAGATGTTTTGGTGGTTTAGGTGGGTTGTTTGGGGGTTGTAGGTTGTTTGAGTTTTTTTTGTTCTTGGTGGGCCTTTTTCAATTCAACCTTCTAGTTCATATTACCTAAAGAAAGCTTTCATTTCACTCAGCATGGCCCTTAAAAGACAATAATTAGAATAATGTGGATCTGAACACCCTGGATAACTATTAACCACAGCACTTTGGGGTTTTTGTTGTTCATTATCATATGCTTTACACATACTCATACAAAAGGGCTCATAAATGTGGCAGCATCTGTCCATACAAATTGCTTTAAGGTCATGGTTAAAAAATGCAAGTAAGAGCAAGAGAAAGAAGGGGAAACACATGTTCATACCTAATACTTGCAACAGTCAGCTCTGCTTGCAGCATCAGATCAGATAGCTTAGAAAGCACTAATTTAATGGCCTGCATCCAATGTGCTCCGTTCCTTATGATCCGGGCAAGTTTGTTCTCTGGTATACCCTAGAGTGTTTTCTCACCATGTGAAGAGAGAAATAAATTTTATAGGCAATACATCCTTCCCATAAAATGCCTGAACTACCTCATTTTTATCTGAGCAATGATGCAAGACACAAGGCGCTGGCCACTTACACGGCATATGTTATCACTTCTGAGGAAATCTCTTTTTCAGGTGCCATCATTATCCCTAAGTTTCTGCATTTAAGAAGCACCTGGCCTTTCTGTGTAAATGTTGATGATAGGATCAGCTATGGCAGTTATCAGTATACTGTGAGGAAACTGAAGTCTTCGGATGGCCCAAACGAATCTGATGAATATTTCGTCTGGAAGATGAAAACCAAAGCTAAAAATAGCAACATTCAAGGATCAGAAAATCCAGAAAATAGAGTAGCATTGCTCAAATCACTCTAAATGCAAAAATTGTAGAAAAGCAATGAAAAAGCTTTCTCATTTTTTGTACTTTCAAAGAATCTCAGGAGCTGACTAGGATGCCAATGTAAGAGAAACACATAAACCTCACAAAATACGTTTTGCAATGAACTTGCATTCAGACAGCCAGAAGTAAGAAAATAAAAATAAGATACTGGAAAATAAAAATCCGTACTTCTGACACTTCTCTGACCTTAGATCTGTCTGGACATGATGGCAAGGCAAATTTTAATGACGTGATTGAAAAAAAGAGAAATGAGCAAATATGGGAAATGGTTGTGGATTGTGCATCCCAATCTTAAAGATAGTAGGAGAAATCAGGAGGGCACTTGATTAAAAATCTGAGGCTGGTTTTGTGTGTCAATCAATAGCAGGTGTCAACTACTCTTTACTGAATGTAAAGATCATTTGTGGGGTGGGGAAGGATCGTGGAAGGGTTTTGAAGGTGAAGCCAAGCAGCTTGTGTTTGAAGTGTCAGAAAAGCAGTAGCTAGTGAAGGAAGGTATAGAGAGAGGTGAAATGGTCAAAATGACAGGCCAGGAAAATGATCTTCGCAGAAGCTGAGCAAGATTGAATTTGTCAAAGGGGGAAGGAAAAAAGGGTGTTTCAGAAGCTGGGACGTGAGATATTTCAGCTGTGCAGATAGATAGCAAAAGCCACATCTTAGAGTCTGTAAAAAGAAAGTGTGAAAACTAAACTCACATGAAAGTGAGGATTTAGAAAGTGGATTCAGCCAAAGGGGATAATTATCATTCTAGATGTCACCATTACCTAAGGAAAAATTCTTCCAGAACAAAAATGGCTGACTTTTCAATAACAGGTGACTGTTCATGACTATAAAGTCCCTTTGGAATATACTGAGCTTTGCTGGGTTTCTGTATTCTGGTTTCCTGTATTTCTATTTCCTCTACCACTATGTTTCCTTCCTTTGTCATCACTTTTAAAGCATAGTCAGATTCAAAGTATGAGTGATTTGCAATGCTGGTGCATGACAAAATGCAGTTTTATGATGAAAATCTTAAGCACTTTCTAGCAAACACATGATTTAGGGCTGAGTGCTGATGCCATAGCTTTGCAGCCAGGAGTTCAGTGGCTGGCATCTCAGGTCAATAGCTAAGTAAGTTCTATATTCTTCCTGTGTGCAGTAGCATCTGATGTTTAATGCTTCAGGAGATACCAAAACCTTTGACAGTAGGTGCTGAATTAATTGCGTGGTGGTGTTCAAAAGGCTTAAGTAGATAGATTTTTAAGCCCAGAGACATGTGATCTGAAAATCACTGGGAACCAGCACTGCTGTTTATAATGAGCAGGAAGTTATTTGGGTAACAGATCTACTAATTCCAGTCAGACACTCAGAATGATCAGAGTATCGCAAGAACAAAATCTGTCAGCTGATAACACAGTTACTGGTATCTTGGGCACATGTCAGTGAATAAAACACAAAGTAAATCCAAACAATTACATGAATTTTCTGTAGGGTCTAGAGGGTTTTAGTGACATCTTCAAGAGCCCAAGGTCTCCCTAATACTGGATTTATGTCTTTCTCTACCATGAGCTGTAATCCTGTAGCAGAACAGCACAGAAGTCCTATTTAGACTGGATTTTCACCCAAACTTGCCATACACTTTGCCGTACGATATACTTCTGCAGCAATTTATAACTTTTTTCATTAGCCTTTAGATATATTTGTGGGTTTAATTTTTGAATTTTTAAATGAAATATACCATACTAATACTTCATGTTCCTCTTCTTCCATAGCCCTTTGTGTGCTGGTCATTGACAAAATGTGGCAGAGAAAGAAAAGAGATTAATCAGAGGAAGTGTTCAGGACTAGATTCTTTTTCAACTGGTATAAATACCCAGGGCACTGTTGTTTCAAAAAGGGTTTATTTTTCATCAAAATTTCGGATAATTTTGTTGACCAGCTTTATGTAATATTTAATGTTGAGTTAGGTAGTTTATCAACAACGGGCAAACTGAAATTTTTAGGTCAAACTGCTTGGTGCCTACATACTGTATGGAGAGATTGATGCATAGCTATTGGTAACAGCGTGTTTTATGAATGATTTCCTTCTGGAAAAAGCTCTGATTTTTCATATTGATTGAATGAATACTACTGAGGATATGAGCTTCAAAGCTCAGCACCAAACTCTGAATTCAGATGTGGTTTTGGGCAGAGGCCTTGTTCCGCTTTAATATTTCTAGCTGGAAATTTTGAGCATTGCAGTACTTCCTGCAGCATCCTCATACTTTATGATATTACATGAACAAAATGAATCTCAAATCTTGTTGGCTCTCTGGAAGGAAGACCTATAGACTAAGCCAATAGTCTAGGCTTATATATTCAGTGAAAAAGAGCCTTGAAAAAATGTTTTATTCTGTTCTGGGACATCCATATAAAACAGCTGAGTTTCTTATAGAGCAGCCCATCTTTGCATGGATTAGATGACTAGCCTAAACCTCAAGTCTGAGAAAGAGCATTCTCACTTTATTCAACTGAAATCTGAAGTCTTGATTCAGATAAATTTCTGAGTTATCTATCTAAATATCAGCGACAGCTAGAGGAACAAATAAAGTCAAGGCTTTATTTCCTGGACAATAGATCAGTTCATATTAAGGGAATAATTTACCTAAAGAAAAATTTTATTGTGTAATAGCAAGAGGGTGGAAATTTTTACTCTGTTTTTAGAAAGAGGCAGGAAAAAAAATTTACAGCTTTTCTCCAGGCTGAATAGAGTAATTTGACCCAAATACTTTGAATCCTAATCCATTCCTTGATCATTGGCTAAATTCTTCATTACAAGCAAGCACGTCTGGGTTTTTCTGAGGTATGCTTGGGATTCCCTGTTCCAGCATTCCACAGAGAGATTTTTATTTCCTTCCGTATTTTTATTTTATTAGCACATACATAGGCAACGCTGGTTGTAGTTGATAATACAAGATTTCTCTATCTTCCACCGTAATTGTGTTCTAGAAAATGCCCCTCGTTGCCAACATTGCAAAAAGATGAAAGTCAGTCATCCCAGTTCATGCAGTCCTATGTGATATGGCATAATTCAAGGGACATGCTTCTAAAATCCATCCTTTAAGTATTTTCTTGGGTGGTTTGGGCAGAAGGAGCAGATTGGTTTGTGAGGGTTTGGTCTGTGAGGGTTTGGGTTTTTTTCTGGATTTTTAAAAATATTTCATGTCAGCATGGTTTCTATACTTTTAAAAAGGATAGTGGAGCTGGAATGAGAAATTATATGCATTTCCTTCTTATATTCGCAGGTGCTTCGACTCTATCTTCAGTCTTTTATTGATCTTTTGACATGCATCTCTCCTGACTTGCCTGACATCCATTCTAAGCAGTGACATGATTGATCACAAAGATGGCCAAGGATAGATGTAAAAGCTAGTCTTGGAAAAAAATATGTCAAATATATGGTGTTTGGAGAATGTAATATCTAACACTTTCTTAATAAAACCAATACATACAACACAGGTTTTATGTGACACTAATGCATTTTCAAATCCTTGGACTCATCAATATGATTGTGGCTAAAACACTACTAAAATCTATTTGGCACTCCCTCCTCGTGTATCTGGCAGGAGTAGGCTGTGCACAGACCCTTTGGCCTTCATTTTCCTCTGCCTATTTTTGCAGATGAGTCAACCTTTGATGCTGTCTGAGAGCAGAGCTGGCAATTGCTGGGCCCAGATGCCACACTCGGGGCTCCAAGTCCTGAACAGAAGGATTTGTAGCTGGCTGCTGCCATGTGCTGCTTTAGATTCACTGTCCATAACCTGGAGGGTTTATATATAATTTGCCTGCTGCTGCCTCAGTCATTGGTATCCATGAGATGTTCAGTGTTGCCTGGCTAAGACTGAGCTTACAGTCCACAGCCTGTGCATGTCCAGCTTTGTGCTCCACATTTGCCACTCCTGTCACACAGCAAATGTGAAGAGCACTGGGTGGAAGAGTAATTCTCATGCCAAACATGCATGCGAGCCCTGGACAGAAAGTTTCTGAGGAAACACAGAGTAAATTCTGTGAAGTCTTTCCATAAAGTCACACATTTTAAATGTCTGAATGCAAGTCATTTCTTCTAAGACAAATCTTTGTGCCAGTACAGTAATTCAAGTTGAGGATCTATAAATATCCTTGAGATAAATATTTTTTTAAAAGAAGGTGTTCTTTTCAGATATTCAACTGTCTGAAGTACTGCATAAAAAAAAATTAAAAAGAAGGCACTTACTTTATAATCAAAAAAAGTTATTGATTTTGAAATAGGCAAGCTGGAAAAATAGCCAAAGGTTTCTCTAATGTAATCTTACAAGCACTTCAAAATAAAGAGTATCTCTTTGAGTTAACTGGGTATCTAATAATTTCTCCAAATGTGGATCAGTTACTAGTAGACACCATTTATACAAAAATTACTGCAGAAATAAACCTTGCTTTTATGGAGATTATATAATTGTATTATATCAGGGAGGTTAGGGACAAGGAGGTCATATGTTTCATCATTAGCATGTTCAATGCAGTCCTTCACACAGTACAATAGAAGTCTATTTGTTTTGGGTTTTTTTTGTTTTCCCCCCAGTCTCTCAATCAGGTTCTTTTAGTGGAGTTGTTTGTGCAAATAATATTCCTAATTATGTTTGTGGTAAGACATAGACACCTGAGTAAGACAGAGAAGCAGGCTCTAGGTTTGTGAAATGGATCGTTCTACAGAGGAAAGAGGCAGCACGGGAAAAGAAGTATTATCAAGTGAAAATCTGCAAGAACTGAGTTATAAGTTGAATAATGCCCTATGAGATGTAGCAGTGAAGGCCAAAGGAATACAAAGTTTGCCAATGACACCAAACAGGGACTTGTAGATGCCCTCAAGGGCAAAGAGGCCCTGCAGAGAGATGTTCACAAATTAGAGGGCTGGGCAATCACCAGCCATGTGAAATTTAATGAAGGCAGTGCCCTGGCAGCCAGGAGGGCCAACCCTGTCCTGGGGTGCATCAGGCACAGCATCGCCAGGGGGCGGCCTCACCTCGAGCCCTGTGTGCAGTTTTGGGTGCCACAATATAAACAAGACATGAGGCTGTTAGAGAGCGTCCAAAAGAGGCCCATGATGATGGTGAAGAGCTTAAAGGGGAAGCCACATGAGGAGCAGCTGAGGTCACTTGTTTTCTTCAGCCTGGAGGAGACTGAGGGGAGACCTCATTGCACTTACAACTTCCTCATGAGGGGAAGAAAAAGTCAAGAACTCATCTCCTCACTCTCATGACCAGTGCCAGGACTCTGAGTTCAAGAAGCGTTTGCACAATATTCTCAGATACATGGTGTGATTCCCAGGGCTGTCCTGTGTAGGGCCAGGAGTTGGACTTGATAATCCTGATGGGTCCCTTCCAACTCAGCATATTCTACGATTTTATGAGTCCGTGATCTCTGTTCCTTGGCAGAAACTGCAAAATCCTGAGACGTCTGGCTCCACAAAGAAATGGTTCAAAAAGCTTGTGCTTTCCCTCATGTTCATAACATGGTGTCTGATACATTTTCCATAGAGCACTAGAGGCGACTAAACTACTACTCAGTGATATGAACAACACAGGACCAAAATTTCTATGCTGAGACAATATTTTCCATGCTGATCCCTAGTATTTCAAATAAAAAAACACATTGAAGAAAAGGTTCAATATAAATTTGACAGCAAGTATAATACTTTTTCTGGTTCAGACAAAGAATAGCTATTTAACAAGAATTTTGACCAAATTCAATGACATCCCTAAGGAGTATTCCGTAAGAAGGCTTATTTGCAAGCATTAGATTAGCTGTCTTTGCTTTATATGATAATGTTAAAGAAATCACATTCTGTTCTTCAACATGTCACAAAATCCAAATTGATATTGTATCATATATTCTGTTATTAGCTATTTCTTTATTTTTAGATCAAGACCTCAAAACCAGATAGGGTTTAAGCACAAAACTGAACAGTCACCTTAATTTTATATGGTTTTCAACTGGATAATCTGTATCAGGTATAGAGATAGAAAAAAACGTGGAAGGAATGTGAGGAGTATGATAGGAAGCCTGGAATTTCAGTGCTGCAGCTGGTATTTTGTAAGCATCACAGCAAAAAGGAGATTTAAAGGAGGTATTAAAGAAGAATAGCAGAGAAGCTTATCTGATTGATTTTGTCTTTTTCTTTCCTCTTTCACTTCAGATAAAATGAGGCACAATAACGCTAAGATCTGTGAAAGGGAGTTTTCAGAACCATTACACATAATATATGCATATGGCAAAGCTGAAAAATGAATACTTGTGAACAGCAACAATACACAGGCTGTTAGTGCTCGTCTTGCCTGTGCACATCCGACAGCTGTACTGCAAAGCAGCACTAATTTATTCAGAATCATTCAATGTATCTTCCACTGCTATAACTAACATGAATGTTAGTCATTCCTTCTGATGATGCTGTCAAAGGCAATGGTGAGGGTTAATTATTGCTGTCTGAAATATATCTGTCCAGAAATAATTTGGTTGCATAATGGTTAGAATGTAAAATTAGTTTTTTGTCAGATGAATTGTTTGGTGAGTCAGCACTGTCTGAAAAACACAAACTTTCTAACATAAACAAGCACAAGAGCATTTTTCAAGTATTGTCCATTTATTCTCATGTCCCTATTCTTAGGCGTCTCTTTTTCTAATTTAGAAGCTTTGGGTTATTTTGTAGTTCATTTTTTTTAGGATGTATGTTCTGTCTGCAAGCTACAGAGAAAACACTGAAGAGTCCATTCAATCTTGTTTCTTATGACTCATCATGGTTGTGGATATGGGTTAGAAGAATGCAATCTGAAATCATAGTTTTTTGGTTATTGAACAACAGGAATGCTATACTTTCAAACTGTAAGGATTGCAGAATTTTGCAGAACTACGCCAGGCTCAGATATACGAAATTAAATATAATATAAAGGGAATGCAACCTCAGTCATTTGCAGAATTACTTCAAATAGCTGTAGTCCACGCTTTTTTCCACAGAATTTTATTTTAACCTTTAAGGTTAAGGATATACAAGTGGCCTGTATTTAGATACATATATGCTGGTATGTCTACATAATTATGTGTGTGCCTGTGTGCATGCACACCTATATATATATATACACATGTATATACATGCATGTATTCATATGTGTACAGATTTGCATACCTTCAGGTTTACTCCTCCGATTCTTGAGGGGATAGATATTCCCTGTCAGCCTCGGCCTCCTTATTACTGGCACACAATAAACATATTAGAAAATAAGTATTCTTCATTAAAAAGAAACCAAAAGGAAACAAAAAGCTGGTGGAGCTAGCAGAGTATCCCCAAACACAACCTACTGCATATAAGGAAGCTTCAAACTTGTTGCGACTTAACAGATCACCTGGTCTGACTCCTACAAGCAAGGAAGACATACAGATACAAATCCAAGAGTATGTATGACATCATATGAAGTCCCCTCAGACTGAAATGCGTGCAAAACATTATCTTGAAATGCAAAAAAGAAGGCCATCATGTTTTCCTTCTTTTATTATTGAGTTCTCCACTTGTCAGCATTTCTGGGGAGATTTCTGCTGTTTTCTCTTTAAAAGCCTCTTCTTTCCTCTTTAGAGGCCAGTCCTTTTAATGCAACTAGTATAACAAAAAGTCCGGTTTTCATTTATAGTAAGAGTAAACTGCCCTCAAAGTCAGATTATGTTAAATCAAGTTTGGTCAAGAACACTACCAATTTAGGTCTACTTGCAGGGTTCTTAACAACAGGTGAATACGAACCCAGGACTAAATCTGTCCCATGAGGGAAGAGAAATGGCTTTGAATTTTGTAGAATTCTGAAGGGCAGGCCTTTGCACATCTGAGAAGTTTGCCTCGGTGACTAGCCCACGCTTTCATGAAGATGCTTTCAACATATTCAAGAAGTTCTATGCTTAAAAAGGAATTTAACTGAGATGTCCAAAATGTAAACAAAATGAATAGTGATGTAGAACACTTCATGCTGTCATTCCTATTCCAAGAAAAAGCTGAACTACAGGATATTTCAGTTCTACTGCAAGAAAAGAATTTTTCAAAAGTCCTGAATGAGAATAACAACAAAAAGGCAAAACAAACAAACAAAAAGTCCCAGAAGAACTCATGTCTCAAACAGTTAGGATTTTTTAAAAGAAATATTCCAAACTTTAAGGGAAAATGAAAGAAAATTTAGATGACAATTGAAGGAGGTAGTTGATTAGCTGTAACTGATGGTGGAGGCGCTCTGTGGACATGAAATAGAGACAGAGATTTACTGGGAAGGTGTACTGGGAAGCATCACCTAAGAATGCCAAAGGCAGCAAAACTGTGTGAATTAGAAGAGACACAGGATAAAGCAGAGCAACACTAGAGCCCATCCATCCAGTTGCTTTAAGAGAGCCTTTCAGAAATGCTCTCAGCTACCACTCAGGGCTGGAGGTGAGAGATTATTTCATGAGAAACCAATGGAGACAAGCATAGTTCAGGACTATTATTTTGTGCATTTAAAGCATATCTAAGTCAATGTTGCCAGCTGATCCATAACTGCCATCTGAATGTTTGTCAAAGGACTACGCAAGTCAAAATAATTGTTTAATTTGCAAGCCACCACTCCTACGCTGCTTGAAGATTGCCTAAAGCTCCAGATCATACAACTAGTGCAAGAGAGAGAGGTGAAAGAGATGCCAAGTCCTTGCTGCTGATGCTCCTGGGAAAAGAATCTTGTTCCATTTCTTGTATTAAAGGTGGCAGAAACTACCAGAAGTCCATGCTGATTATCTTGAATGGCCTCTGACTAAGAGTGTGATTGCTGAGTGAAAATAGGGGAAATATCAAGTGGATTAAATTTTGGAATAGATATTAATGTTTACACTTTAATGCAGCTAAATATTGCAGCCACCATTTCATACATAATCAGAGTTGGTTTAATCAAAACCTGTGATAGGAAGCAATTTACTAATTAATTGTTTAAATCATATAACTGCTTCAGGATAATAGTTGAAAACAAAATGTCTTAATCCTGTGCAAAGACAGATGTAATTTAACTCTTTCTATAAGGAAATCATAAAAATCATAGAAAGGGTTTCGTTGAAAGGGACCTTAAAGTTCCTCTGTTTCCAACCCCCTCACCATGGACAGGGATTTCACCTGTTAGATCATGCTGCTCAAAGTCCTATCCAACCTGGCCTGGAACACTTCCCGTGATGAGCATTCACAACATTTACAAATGAGGTTTTTGCTGCATAGAAATTGCATTTTTATTTTGAGAATTAAGTGTACAGGTAAATTAATACTGACCATAGCAGAGCTTCCATATTTTTTGTAAAAACATACCAAAACAAAAAAAAAAAAAAAAAAAACCAGAGAAGTTTATGAAATTAAATTTAACTCTTTTTTTTGTCCAAATTTAAAAGCAGTGTGATGAGTCTCTGCTAAACTTATTTATAGATCACCATACAGTGAATCAAGGAGGCGTGTGTATCCCGGTGTATAATGAAGTTTTGCAAGTGACTTGAAATCAAACTCCAATCATTATCTCTTCTTGGAGTTGCGTTTTAATAGGTAGTATCATTGACATTAACAGGAATTGATGCCCAGCTGGTCAAAGAGTACTAAACAGACGTAGCAGATGACTAGAATCTAACTTGGATTAACTTATTTTTCCCAGCTCTCAGTGTGGCTACCATTAATAATCTTAGTATAATTCTAATGATATTTAATCTTTTTTTAGCTTTTTAAAACTCCGTCTCCCAAAGTCACACAAAAATTCTGCTTTAAAATAATAAGAAAAGTAATTTCTAATTTTTGTATTTGAGAAGAAGGCATTAAAAACTCAAATAAATCCTGAAGATCTGCAGGACAATTAATTTCCAAAATTATTCTTTAAACACTTTGTGATAATAAACATATCTTAAAATCTTTTTGCATCCAATTCATGATTTTAAGAACATTATATTTGGTAGTATTATTAGTTCAATCATAAATTGCCAGTTGCTGATATTAGCAACTAGCAGGCTGAAAATCAGAATATCTATGACATTAAAAATTTCAGGGTCTTAGATAAAGAACCAGATACTTTTGAGACTGTATATGAAAGCCAATATCTTCAAAAAGATATTTTTGAAAAGTTTCAAGCAGCAGTTTGAAGCTTTTTTCAGAAGAGAACAAAAGACACTTTGATCTCCAGATGATGCTTCTATCAGTAGTAGCTACAAAAAAAATGATTATACAAATAGCATATTTCATTATTGTGACATAGCAGTAGCAGAAGTATTTTACGTGTCTGCTATAACTAAAGACAAATTGTAAAAAGAGAATGCAATATGTAATTTTGAAACTTTCAGAAGAATTTTTATGGAATTTTAGAATAGTTATTTATTCTCAGGCAGAATTTTCTCCATTGGTTTCACAGAATTTCTCTGGGAAGACAGCTTTTTCTTCCACTGGACAACTGTCTTGGGAAAAAGGTCATCTCATGACCAATTTATAAGCTGTAGGAGACTGCCATAGATAACACTTAGAGGTAGCTGAGGGTCTCTCTTAAGATCAATATTTAAGAGCCAAGACAGACTTAAGCTCAATATTACCTCTTTTTATAGATGGAAAAAATCCACCCTAAATTGTTCTCATATTGCTTCAAGAATTACGTGCAATTCTTCCATTAATAAAAAGATTTAGGGATATAACTCTCTGCATGCTGAGATGAAGATTTGCCACTAAAGTCTAATTTGATTTATCAATCAGCCAATTAGTGTATTATTAAAAATTCACTGCAGGGCCAGTCTCTTGTTGATTTAGATAATTAAATTATCTGCTTTCTAAGTTAGGGTGCTTGGTAATCAGTAAAGTCTGTAGGCCAAATTCCACCTTCCCCTTTCTATGCAACTTTGCAGCAAGGAGCTGTCTCACAGACTTTGGCAGAAATAGTCACATAAGTAACATGCCTTGTGAGCATCACTGTCTATGAAACAAGAGCAGCACACTAGAATGATTCTAGAAAGACCTTAATTTCCACAAAGGCACTAAAGGAAGGGTGTGAACACAAAGGAGGAAGAGTCTTGCCTTTCTTCAAGTAGATTCAAATTAATATGTAATGATATGCAATAATGTCACTTTGTAATATCAAATTCTAGCTACTTTTCATGACACTTAATATGAAACTTAATATGAAACTTAATTTGAAATTCCTGGCCTGAAATGAGACTTTCACAAGGGTGAAGGTGTAAAGGCATGATGGAGAAATGACATAAAATGTGAATCATGCAGAATTTAATACAAGTAATTAAAGATATATGGGACTAACAGAGAAATAATTTTTTTTTTGAGACCTCTGGAACTCCTTTTTAATCTTGAAATACTGTTTTTGCTCAGTCCCATATCAACTGAAACCCCAATGGAAGCTTCCAAAAAGTGCAACAAAATTTCAAGTGAACAGAAACTTCATTGACGTGGGATTTTCTAGAGCTTAAAATACCAGTTCCAGCAAATTCATTGTTCCATATATTCCAGTGCTTTCAGTGGAAACAAAGTATGGTAAACACTAAACACTTTAGAAAACTCCTCCCCACAATTCCTATGTCAGGTCTTTGCTAGTGGATCTCACCTGCTAAAGATGAACAAAAGATATTGATGTCAAGAAGTAGTGGGTATGCTGACAAAATACCATACAAGCAGGTGTAAGTTCATCAGAAACTTATGTAATGTGGTAAAGACTTCTAAATATTTTTTTTTTACTAGATGCAGACTTTTGCAAACCTTATTGTTCAGATGATTCTTTAATCACAAAATGTACTATAAATACTCATTAATTGGGGTGATAAATTGAAAACGAGCATGTTTCTTTGCTTTTTGTGCTACTTGCAAATAAACTTTTCGAGGAAATAAACTTTTCCTGAAAAATCTCTTTCGAAGAATGAGATATTCAGGAAACACTGGTTAGTTGCTGCAATGAAGCATATCAAAGCACTTTTGGTTAATGGTTGGACTCAATGATCTTTTCTAATGCAAGAAATTCTGTGATTCCAGAATTCTACATAAAGGATCCTTTTTTGTGCATTTCACACTTCCAAGAGACAAGCAATCAGAAAAAAACCCAGCACTTAAAAAGTTAAACAGAATTTGAGTATTTGAACTAGTCATAGATATTGCTGAAAAAACCCCCCAAAACCAACAAAAACCAAGAAAATTATTTTTCATTACAAGTTACTTCCTAAATATAATCTTAAATGCTACCCATAAAGTTAGTTTCATCCTTCTTGTTCATTGTGTGTTTTCTGTAGGATGAGACTAAATTAATATTTTGCCATGACTCTCCCTTATGCTGAGGTTTCTGTTAGTTCTTTAATAATGTTCTTTATTTTGAACTTAAAAGGCTAAGGTGACTCTGTTGAAAAATCAAGGAAGTTCTGATCATTTAAAAAGGACGGAGAGGAAAAAAGTCGAATTGTACTATAAATTTAGGAGGTAGTGAATAATAGCAACAAAACCTGTATAGCTGTTCAGGTCTTTCTTTCAAATATATTGTTGTTTCAATCTTTTTGAGTTCAAATCATTAAGATCCACTAGATGAGATAGAGAACGAAGGAATTTTTAATGAAAAGTCAGGGGCATTCCTTAAAGGTGTGCCTAGATGTCTACATATTTCAACTGGAAGAGAATAAATGATTGACACTCATCATAAATACATTGAAACACAAGACTTTGACCTGTCATTTGTTAGAAATGATATTGTGATAAGTGGCATCCACAGCTAGCTCAAATACCACCTGGAGAGGCCTATTTTTTACCCTACAAACTCCAGCCAGGGTGAATTTTAATATGTAATCTATGAAGAAAGAATCAGAAAATCATAAGAAACTGCTAATTCTTGCTGCTGTGGCTGACAAGAATGGGACTATGAGTATTTCACTCAGAAACTTAAAAAACCCAAAATTGTCAGCAGCCATAAGCAAAAGATATCTACTTTAAAGTGACACATGAAACTGAAAAAAGAAAACTTGAAGAGTACAAAGAAATGAAAGTTGTGAACACTAACCTTTTTGTTATGAATATTAACAACTGATACACAAGCACACATAGAAACTGATGCAAGGCTTTGAAATTAGTACTTCTTTTTCTTTTATGTTAGCAGAAAAGAGGATGTTTTCCTTCTCAGTAGTTTAGAGATTCATCCAAAGGATACTGCTCAGGACTGCACAGATCAGCCAGTAGGTTGATTCTTTTCCTTGTGTGGAAATACATTATGTGGTATACAGCTGGATTTATTGTATTATCCCTGCAATGTAAGAATACAGGACACATTCTCATTTAGAACATCAGAGGTTAACTTATTTAAAAGCAGGGAACTGTCCTTACTTGTTACTCTGATAGATCTTAAAACTATTTATTTTAACACTATCAGCGACAGAATTATGCACCTACTGTTGTATCTGTAATTTGCTGCATAAAGCGTTTTCCAGATAGTCCAGAAAGAATTGTCACAAGAAATTTGTTGTCAAAGACCAAACAAATATGTAAAAAGTGAACATGAAAGTCATCTACCACATGTAAGTTTACTGTGAGAAGCACAGCTGAGAATATAATGTTGTCAGACAAATAAAAATTCCTTCTAAACCAGTGTCCTGTCCTCATTAATGGGCAAAAGCATAAAACAGGGCAAACTACGGGGCCAGTATACATCTCTCAGTGATCTATAATGTGAGTAATTCTGTGAGACAGATATACCATCATGCTCAGGTAGCGCTAACAATATCATCTGACGGATGAGGCACAAGAGAGACAATAGTGCAAGTGAGTCCTAGGTTTGGCTGAGCATCCAGAACTTTTTGGCTGTAGCCTTTTGAAAGCATCCTCTGATTGCAAAAGCTCACCTCAAAGGCTGCCAAGAACAGAAGCACTCCATATTAGCCAACAATAAAAAAAGTCCACCTCTTTGCACTTTTCTCATCTGAGGGAAGGAGAATAAGATTCTTAATTTCTGTGGTTTTTTACTGGGAAGTAGAAAGACATGATTAAACTTTGTGAAAATATGACATTTAAATACATCTAAAGAGCTATCAATATAATAAATGGCTACAGTTCATTACCATTTGAGTTAATTAAGTTAAGTTATTTCAAATCCCAGTGCCCTCTCTAACTCATTCTCTGCAAAGTAGGTCCTGTAGCAATAGGACAAGGAGTTGTAGTTTTAAACTAAAAGGTGGTAGATTCAGACTAGATATGCAGAACAAATTTTTACAGTGGGGAAACACAGGACTAGGTTGTCCAGAGGGGTTCTACATGTCCCATCCATGGAAACACTCAGGATCAGGTCGAATGGGACTCCGAGCAACCTGATCAAGTTGAAGATGTCCCTGCCCATTGCAGTGTGTTGGGAACTAGATTAACAGGGAAAGTCCCTTCTAACCCGCACCGCTCTATGATTCTATGAAACGTAGCCTGCACTGATGGATGTGAAACTATGAGACTCTCTGCAGTTACTTAAAATGATCATCACAGCTATGACCTAACTCCCTAAAGGCTGAAGACTCCTGCAATAAATATACTTTGGGTCAGGCCCTGCCTGGATGGTTTGAAGTGTATTTTAGCTTCTGTAGCATATGAAGAGAGTGTTTCCACACATGACAGCACATAATGAGCCCCTACAGTACGTCCACCAAGACATGGATTCAGGTAAAATTCGAACAATAGATGTATGTCGAAACAGTGTTCCAGTATTTATTTCACCTACCTAGATGGCATGATTTGAAAAATACTAAACTTTTTGACTTAAAAAGTTCTTCATAGCAGAATAGCATTCACAGGAACTATCCGATCTTAAAACTTCAGTATGTACCTCCTAGTTAGTCATCGGACTGCAATTAGTGCAATTAGACTCTATTGTGTCCATAGCCCACGCTAATTTATGCAGCTTTAGAGAACATGAGACCGTGTCACTAATGTTTAACTAGAAGGGAAGGGTAGATAGATGGAGATATTAAAGAATTACAGTGCCATTAAGAGAACAGACATATATTAAAGTATGGTAAAAAAGACCATCTGCCACATTAGCGAGCACACACCAGAGGCAGCATTTCACTGTACCTTAGGAATCCTACTGACAACTCCGGAGACAGTGGGTCTGAAAAACACCTGCCAAGGGGATCAGAGCAGGGTACCAACAGTGGTGCCTGCACGCCTTTCAGACTTGGGCCATGCATGGTGATGGGGACCTTAGCACTAAGGTGCCATTAGGGTTAAGAGATCCACCGAGTCTAGAGCTCCAGGGACAATGGGGCTGGAAAAAGTATAGCAAGGGGATCATGGCAGGGTTCCTACATTGCTATCTTCACACCTAATATAGATCACCAGTGGTGGTGGCATTAGCTGAAACTATGTGTAGATAAGGTGAGATCACTTGACTTGCTTACCATAGATAGAGACTGAAGGGAGACATTTTTGCAGTCTGCAGTTTCCTCCCAAGGACAAGTGCTGGGGTAGGAACCGATCTCTCCTCTCTGATGACCAGTAAGGAAACACAAGTGAATGGCCTGAAGCTGTGTGAGGAGAGATTTAAGGAAAGGTTCTTCACCCACAGAGTGGTTGGGCCCTGGGAGAGGCTCCCCAGACCTGCAAGATTTGAAGAAGCATTTGGACAGTGCTTTCAGGCATGTGGCATCTTTCTTGGAGTGATTCTTCACAGGGCCAGGGGTTGGACTTTGATGATCCTGGTGTGTCCCTTCCCACTCAGGTATTCTTTGATTCTACGGTTCTAAATAAAACCCACTGTGGTTTTGATGGATGTTAGGTGGGTAACTTTTGCCCTTCCCAGCTATTAGTATCAGAAGATCCAGATTGCAAATCTGTAGCATATAATTTCGTTCAGACTTAGGCTACTCTTTTTAAAATCATTTTCCTAGAAGCAAAGTATTTTTGTAGAACATAAGTGGCATCTTATTACTCAGTTCAATCTCAGGTATATATTTTTTTATAGGTTGTTAATATAGATCAACAAGATTTTCTTTCTGTATGTATTTGGATTTGCTGTCTTCCTTGGCTGAAACAAAAACTCCAAATCTGTTGATTTCTGCAAGTTGCAGCAATGTTATTTCTAATCTTCCATATTTACAGCTGCTGCTCGTCTTTTATAGCAGCATCAATTCCTCACAGAGCAACCCCCAATAACTAACTAGATTTGCAAGCTAACCAATGTATTTATGTAAGCAGAGAGAGCCAACTGTCTGTAGTCTGACAAATCATAAAAGGAACTGTGGCATGCTCTTATATTACAATAAAAAACTTATCTATCAAATGGAAAATTGTAATGCTTGCTGATACTTTCAGCTAGAAGAAACAGGAGCACATCCCCTTGATTTCACCAACCATTTTCTCTAAGTACCTACAAAGCAAAATTATACACTAATCTGAGAAGCACGGAACAGTTTGTATGTCAAATACTGCAATCATATCTTCTATGCATACACACCATCTTTTAGAAAATGCCCTTTTGCAAAGCACTGATTTTCAGGCAGAGGTGTAATCTAAGGGACCTGAAGTTTGTTACCAGCTGAATGAAATTTTCCAACATACATGAGTGACACAAATGCCATTTGAATAAAAAGTTATGGTCTGGAAGAGGAAGAGGAGGAGAAGAAGAAGAGGAGAAAGAAAGAGAAGGAGAAGGAGAAGGAGAAGGAGAAGGAGAAGGAGAAGGAGAAGGAGAAGGAGAAGGAGAAGGAGAAGGAGAAGGAGAAGGAGAAGGAGAAGGAGAAGGAGAAGGAGAAGGAGAAGTCATGCACAGACTCTCAATCTTCTGCCGTGTGAGGACAACAGTCCAAGGACTTACTTCGGATTTTAAGCCCAAGATTTCATCTCCTGGGCAGCCATTTCATTTTTGGTTTTTTGTGATTTGTTGAATATCTAAACCTTACAATTTTAATTTTAGATTAAATTAATGAAGGCATTTCATTCTGCAAGATTAATTGACAACAAAAAAATGAAAATACAATTGTGTTTTCAGAAGCCAGACTAAATTTCTGGTTTATTTTTTTTATGCTTTCATTTAAATCAATCACAATGCTTTAAAATATTTATTAGGGAAAATATTTCAACTGAAATTGTGCCATATGGGCATATGTAGAAAAATAATTCTTTTCACAACAGATTGTAATAAAGAGCAAAATAAAAGATGTTTTTCCCCATGTAAAAGACATCAAATTGTGTCCTTTGAACCTTGTCTATTTTGTCAAAAAATGAATTGTTCAGTGAAAAGATATTAATCCCACCTATCACCTTTTGTCCCCTATGCTTATGTATGAGTTTCTGTGTAAAGGGACTTTATTTAAACGTAAACCTTACTCATACTATAACAAAAATTCTAAAAAAAAATATTTCAGTTGATTTATATTTTTATTTTCTTATTAGAATTGAAGAAATTTTTTTTATATACTTTTTTGGCATTTAATCCTGAATGCTGAAAACATATTCTATTACTTCCCATTTTCAGATCACACACTCAAGCAGCTTTAGAAAGGAAGAGTTAAGGTTTCTGTCCCACTAAGGTAAAGTATGCACAACAGTATTCCTTGTTGGAAATAACCCTAAATTTAACACTAAAACTTGTCAATGTTTTTCCTTCTCCAACTGAAGGATCATTGATGACTGGAAAAATTACAAATCTCTCACCTCTGTGTTATTGCATGTGCCATTCTCTTACTCTGAGGTGGTTTTTCTTCCCGGAATGACTGCACAGACCAACGGCACATCGCATATGCAGTAAGGTTCGTGCCTTAACCCTGCTGGATGTCCACTTTACTTCTGATACATGATGCAATAACTCTATAATTTCTTATTAATTTGCCATATTTGCTATGTTTAGTTTAAACAAGTTTTTCATACCCTCCCATTTTCTGATTGAGGTCTAAGATTTCCTGAGTTTGCTATTTTGCCAAAGACAATGAGGAGCAGGGAAGTTTAATTTGCCAGCGTAGAGCCAAACACTCTGGGGTGGCTCAACTATCTTAACAGAACTTCTTTGTCCAGAGGATTGATAAAGTTTTGTCAATGGCATAGCATGCTCTGTGCATGGAGGCCATTTAAATGACAGTCTGGAACTACATATGGCATACCTGGAGCTGGCTTCAACTTGAAATAATGACTTACAGTAGGATTTATCTCATCTAAATTTGTCTGCCTAAAAGTTGAGCATAAAGCCCAAGATAATTTTCAAGATTTCGTCTAACGTTAATGAAAGAGACAGGTGCCTTCATGGGACAATTATTCCTGCCATCATTTAGGTTGGGTATGCAGCAGTCCTGGAAATGGTGGTCAGTCCGTTGCCTGTGGAATTATTCTGGATGGCTAGTTTGCCACTGGCTGGCTAACTGAACATATGCAGTGAATTGTTCTTTACTTTAAAAATTCATTATACATATCTCAAGACAGGATGTATTATCTCTGGCTTGTTTCTAGGCAGAAAGTGTTGAAATGTTCAAGTGCTCCAGGTGACTTTTTTGGGGTTTGCTTTTGGGTTTTGATCCTGGCTTCAAATCAGCTGGAGAGTACACCTGGTACACACCCAGATGTATGGGTATAAGTGTGCCCTTTATGTATGAGTGACTGCTTTGTTCTAAGGCTTCTGAAGCCAGTTGAAGGACAAAGCAAATGCTGAAAAATTAAATAAACATGAGACTAGATACTGGGCTGTATCAGGGCTGAGTTGGCACCAAAAGACTCTCACAACTAGTGCATACCAAACACTGTGCTTTCCTACAGGAGCAATCTCGGGAAATGTAAAGCTGTCATGAAGACTCTTTCATCATCCTCGGTCTCTAGAAATGGGGAAGGTCTGAAACTGTCCATAAGCACAGTGCTTTCAATTGCCATAACTGTCCACTGAAGCCATGCACAGGCAAAGTCTGCTCTGAGCTGCCTGCATCTGTGCTGGGAGCTTGGCTTGTGCAGCTGGCTATATTTGATGGAAAACAATATTGTATAAATGTCTAAATTCTAAATGAGCATTTTATCTACTCTTGCAAAATAAATTTGATTTGCATTCAATTAATGACATAAGTGTGCTTCACTGAAAAGTATCCTAATCCAGTAAGTGTTGTGCTATCTTCCATAAAAGTAAAATAAATACGTTTTCCTTGAGATGCTGAAGTAATAAAAAAGCAGCATATTTTCCAGACAAATAATTTAAGTCTTTTAGGTCTTTTCTTGTCTCCCATGAGTTCTCTACTACTTTATCAAAAGAAAGAACAGAGAGAAAAAATAACTCAGAGGAAAAGAAGAAAAGAATCATTGCTTACCAGCTTAGCAATTATAAAGCAAAGGGAAAA
>VZTA01007511.1:31430-97231 GCA_013398855.1 Mohoua ochrocephala | reverse complement strand
AAAAAAAAAAAAGAGAGCATCAGATAAATTTTCTTATTGCTAACAGTAGCAAAAATCCCTGGAGGAAAGGATTTTAATGCCATCCCTAGAAGAGAAAAAAAGCCTGAGCCAGCAACTTGGTGTTACAATACTTTTTAAGGTTTCTCTAGGGATGCTAAGGAAGAGAAAATAGATATATATGTAGCGGTGGTGAAGAAGGCCCAGACTTTGATCTAATGCAAATTCCAGTTCAAGTTAACTAGTTAAATCTCCTCAGATACTTTCATCCTGCAAACTTCTCGAATACAGGTGTGCAAGATTAAAATATAGAAAAATATAGAACAATACATGTCACGTGTTGTCCTATCAGGAGCTTTAGGAAGCCCTTGTGTTTCCAGAAGCTGAGCCTCTCCTGTCACTCCAGATACTAAGGAAGGAAGGAAACACTATGAGCCCTTTTTTTTTTTTTTGAAGAGTGTAACCTGCTTTCTGGTATGTTCTGGCAATTGCATGTTCCCTTTGAGAAAAAAGTAAAGCAAACTGCCCCTTAATACATGGTACATAAATTGCAAAATTGCAGCATCTGTCACCTTACTGCAAGCAAAAATGCTATGATTATTGCCACATAAAATTTATAGTAGACAAACTGTATTACCTCACAGCAGAACATCAAATTACTCAATCCCCAAAGTCTGTTTCTCTTCCTTGATTATAAAAAGACGACCGTATTAATGGAATTTGTTCTGGTTCTGGCTCATAATAATTGAAGTGCGACACTTTTCAAATGCCGGGGGCCAGAGGTTAGGCGTGTCTTGGAATTTGACTCCACAAGTTTAAATATTCAGCATGCCAGATGTCAAGGACAATAACCCTACAGTAAAGGCATTAACAATTAGAAATTTGCAGCTCTGGAGTACAGAGAGATTAAATCAAAAGCCAATTTCTCAAATATTTTTGGGAGGGGATGAGAAAAAGAAACAGCAATCTGCAAGAGAGGAAGAAAACTTATGAAGTTTAGCTATTGAATTTTAGAGATGTAGAAAGTATTAAATACACTGAAAGGCTTTATGGGATATTAGAGGATTATTTAGGTGCTTGCTTCCTGATGATAACATTGGTTATGACACTGAATCATTACAGATATATCGATGCAATAATATCACAAGATTGCCGGATAAACACTGCAGAAATACTGTTTATGCTGTTGGATGCTGTGCAAGCAGCTTTTTGGTTAGCTGGAAATTAAAGCAAACTCCTTAGAATACAGGATCTCAAAGAAATTCGGGTGGAGATAAGCAACGTTAAGATAAAGGAAATGAAAGAACCTGATTTAAGTTCAGAGGACAAACAAGCACATCCATGTATAAACACAAGTAGGCATGCAGCCACGCTAAAGAGACTTAATAGATGAAAGATGGAAAAGGGGAAATAGAAGGCCGCAGTTCAGTGGAGATCCTTAATTGATTAGAATGCCCACAGCAGTAAGAGACAACCGGAGGAATCAGTTAAATATTACAGAAGAGTTATGGCCAGTATAAAACTCTTAAATAATCAAATGAAGGCAAAAAAATAGGCAAGTAAAAAAAACCCAAGAAAATGAGATATGCTAAAGGTCCCCTTTTTGTGTCATGCACAGTCAAATGTTTTCTTTCTCCACGTTACACTTCTTATATTTAATACTTCACTTCTTCATGGAAATTAAAAGAGCACATTAAAATAACTGTGAATATTCAATATGACCGTCACGTTCAAGTGTGTCTGGAAGGGGTGTACCATGTCTCTAGCTCAGTCTGCTGGTCACGAGAGGAGGAAAAACTTTCCGGTGAAATATGGCTTAACAAATTTGCATAATAAGATTCTATATCACCCCCTCACACAGAAGACATAAATTTCTTCAAGCTGGCTATAAGTTATCCTAACACAGTTATACACTAACCACTGACATTTTGGCTAGAAGTAACTTGTTGCAAGCTTTAATAAACTCTCATGAATCTCAAAAGGGACTGGCAGGCATTTGTAACTGAGGTAGAGACTCAGCAGAGATTGTAAGTAAGTTGTTTTGAGAGCTGTTTTGAGACCCTATACACACCAGGTAATTCCATCATGTTGCAAAAGATTTCTTAGGACTTGTGGAAGCCTATTTTAAAGAATATTGGTTTACATAAACTGCTGTAGGTATGTTTGGGTTTAACAGAATCTTAAAATGCTTTGGATTGAAAGGGATTTCTGAAGTAAAACACAGCAAACACAGGAATATATGTACAGTTATACTGACTCTATTATAATACAGTAATCAAATAATTTACCTGCAATACATGCAGAAGGTTTTAACTTCACTTATCACAGAGAATTTCAAATGCCACAGTGAAATTATAAGACACTTCCTCTTACACGTTGCAATAACTTACCTTCACACATGGTTTTGCTGGGATTTTTTTTACCTGAGAGGATTAAAGAGCACCTTAGAAGCCACCTTTAGCTTTCTGTGGGTATTTATTTGTCTGAGGAGAATACTTGAAAACGTTTTTAATATCATCATATAGCTGTTTAATCTTTAGCTGCAGTCAATCTGTATGTATCTTCTGTTTACAAAGGACACTGGCAAAGACAACACAAACAGTCACACTGATCTTGATTTGTGTGAAGGTTCACCTCATTTCCAGCAATTTTAAATGAACACAAATTAAGGGGAAAGTAATTTTTAAGTTTGTGAAAGAAACCATTAAATTGCGCACACACACAGTTTCTCAGGATGAAGGTCAGATGCACCACCTGAGCACTGACCTCCAACCTTTATGTATAAACAGCTTCTTACAGAATTTCAGCTGTCATTTTATAAAAGCAATTGCCTTATACTGCAAGGTAAGTATGAAACTTTACTCTTTTACTTTTGTGACTGTGATTATGCTGCTGTCTGTGAGCAGACAGAACAAGAATTAAATATTATTTTTAATTTACTACTCCTCTGTGCACACAAAGACATGCACCATATAAACACACACAGCAGTCTGTACGTTTTGGTCATTTGAATAGATATAAGTAGGGGTAAAAAACATCACTGTAAGGGTGATCAAACACTGGAACAAGCTGCCTAGAAAGGCTGGTTGTAGGAAAACTTTCCTCAGACAAAAAACCCCTCAACCAGAAAGACCCCCTGATCAACCAAGCCTAGTTGAACCCTCTAACTGCTTTGGAACAAGGGTGAGTGTAGAGCTCTGTTGGTCCTTTCCAAACTAAATGATTCTGTAATTCTATGATGATGTAAATCATAAATCCTACTTACTATGAAAATCTCTTCCATACTGGGAAAAAAACCTAGCCTTTTTAAAAATATCATTCTTCTGAAATCCTGCAAGAAGTTGTAGCACAAGGAAAAGGCAGCTTTCCAGGTGATCTGCTTCCAGGTGTGACTCCTCAGGTATGATTTCTTTCAAGTCCTGAAAAAGTACTACAAGGAAAAGTTGTGACCCTTTTATGAGTGACAACCATGCATTATATATGTATACTGTCCTAAGCAAGATCTTCTGAACAGTTGTCAATACCTCCCATAAGTCTATTTTAGATAGGTGTTAGGATCCTTGGTAACCTATCACTGGAATTATTTACCTGTCCCTTTATAACCAGTTGTTTTCACCTTCATGACCCCAACAACTTTATCCCTTGTACAAGACTCAGTAAAAACCTCAAAAAAAACCCTATAAACCTCTATCTTCTATATTTCTAACTCACAGCAGCATTATTCACACAAAAATGTAGGAAAAGATGACTACTTTCATGGACTTATCTCCTCATCTCAGTGTGAATACTGTTTCTTGATAATCAGTAAATTCAGTTAACTCAGGCATTTCCAGCTACTGAAGTAACTGTTGATCCAACAGTTTTTGGAGACTTTTTTCCAGGAGAACCCAGATATTAAGGAGAAGGAAACCAAATGGAAAGAAGATGTTAGAACTACTGGAGCATAATGCATAGGTTGTGGTATTCTGACTGCATTTTTCCCAGCCTGCATAAAAAAGGCAATGTCAAAGCCATACTTAAAAATGGGCAAGTGTGAAGTAATTGCCAAAGCAACAGAACCTGTCTATGGTAGCAAAGCATCGCTTGAAAATCCAGAGCAAATATTGCATCATGGTAGAAATTTTCATATTGCTGCTCTAGTGAGTGAAGGAACAAAGAACAGGTGGCAATGAATTGTTGTAAGGTTCTGCAAGACAGACTTACAAAGGTAAATAGGAAATACGGTTTCTACTGGAAACTAATGTTCATTGTTCCGATCAGTCCTACCATGAACCTATTAGCACCATCAAACACCTAGGTAGTGTAATTAAATATATATGCACACACACACACACAAATACATTTCTATGGTAATTCCTAGTCACAAATTTTGTAGAAATTGGTCTGGAATTTTTTTTTAAAAAAGTCAAAGTTACTTGCCATAATATAAACATACATGTATGAAGTCAATAGGACACACATACATGCTTAGAGATATAGGATTTGCCTCCTTGATAAGCCAAGAATGGAGTAAAGTGCCTCCTTCCAACAGAGATGCCTGAATAGCAAAAGGTGCTTACAAATTGGATACACCAACAAACTAGGAAAGGCTAATCCACTGGATTCTTACAGCAAATCCACAGGTTATAAATGGTCCGCAAGGGATTCCTCTTACCTAACTAAATGCATCGAAATTAAATAGCTTCTCTGTAAAGAACTGTAATTTTGGACTGTCCTCATAGTGGTCAGCAACCATTCATTAATTTGAGGCTGATTCCAGACACCAAAAAAAATGTAGAAGCTGTGTTTCCAAGATATTGCAGCTATTGCCAAGGACCGTGCATGGGAAGAGGGAACACAAGTATCTGCTTATACCAAATGCCAGTTTTGCCCTCCTTAAAGTGTACTAAAGAAAGTGTGATATTATCCACATTACCCCACTCTTTTTCTTTTGGTCTCTTTCTGTCTGCACATGCAAGCATATCAACAAGAAGGATATAAAGAAAGAGAAAAAGATGCATACTTAGTTTCCATTTTCTTGTCTTCGAAGATTTCCAGGAAAAAAAAATCTGTTACATTTCATTTTATTTTCAATCTTTTCCTCTGCTGGGTAGCTGGGATTCCTGCTTCTGTAATGAACAGCAATATAAATTCCACTTCATACTGATAGTCTTCTTCTGCTAAAATTTCCCTGTTTCTAGATTTACCGGTGTGTTCAAACATCCTACTGTTAGGATTGTCTTATTATGTATAGGAAGAAATGATCCCTCATTTGCTGGAGAGATCAATGTGAAATCATTTGGTGACATTTGAATACGTTAATTTATAGGGGGAATGGATAATTTAATTATAATACACAAGCATTTACATACTTTGCTCTATTTGCATAAAAAATTGTCAAAACCCACTGCAACTAGTAAAAATAGAAATAAATATTTAATTTCCCAAAGGAACCTTCAAATATTATGTAGGGAAAATACACTAAGCCCCACAATTCAGGTTAATCATAGTTTGTCAGTTCTGCAGGCTCATGAACGTAGTGAAAATGTGAATCTTTTCCATGCAATATTGTGGGGTGGAGTTTGATTTTTTTTCTTTCAGAAAAGAAACCAAAGAAAACAAGTAATAAAATAAAATTGACAATGGGATAAAACAGAAATATTTTTAAACCCCAAATATTTATACAAGAGTGACTACAGAACCCTTAAATCCCTGAATGTTATTTCAACTAGTATACATTCCTTCTGGTGTAAGGAAAGTGTTATCATTGGTTTGAAAACCTTTGAATCAATCCACACTAGTGCTGTAGGCATTGCCATCCTAGTTTAGAAGTCCTAAATCATGAAGTCTAGGCTTTCTTTTGTACTTTTAACTTTTTTCATTACCTTTCAGACATACTTAAATTCTGCATTTCTTGAAAAGGAACCCAGGAACCTAGGAAGAGAACGTGTGCTCAAAACTAGAAGACTCACCTGGGTTTGTTTCTCCTGAAAAATGCCCAGCAGCCTACTTTCCATGACATTTCCCTGCAGACAGTCCCAATAATGAGCGCATTTGCCTTCAAGCCCACGCAAGGTGTTGTTCACATCAACACTGTGTGTATATATATATATATATACTTTTGTGCTTTAGTTGTCCATTATGAAATAAAGGGAAGAATATTTGTGTTTTTTCATAGGGGTTCTTGAAGATACGGATTTAAGATAGTGAGACACTTAGATCTTTAGAGATCTCAAATAGCAAGAAGCAACACACCAGTAACTACAAATTTAATCCATTAGAGTGCCTCTTTTCATCTTACTTGTTCTGATCGCCTTGAGAAATCACACTTCTTTTGCTTTCCATCCCTCAGATGCCTTTAAATTCTTCTGATGACTTTTTTCTCATGTTGAATTTGAGTGATAGTAATAATCACTCAAGAGAGTATTAATTATCTCAGTTTCCTCCAAAGTCAATCCAAGATGTCTGGTACAAACTGTTGTTATTAAAAGGGGATTTAGATGTCAGAGCTTTGGAAGCAAGCCTTGAGAACTTGAGCTTGATGATGTTTCCATAAGGAAATTGTTCAAGACAAGCTAAACCAGAGCTCTTGGTGAGACATTTCAGGCCACGTGTGTGGACTGAGCTGTAAGGCTGCCACAGTCACGATTCTTTGGAGTTTTTGAAAGTAACCACTGATTCCAGAGTCTGCAACTCTACCCTCCAGATAAGCTAAGCTGGTTACCAGGAGTTCAGTGTGTGATAATACTGAGAGGAAAGAAATGTAAGTATGTCTTCTTCTGAGGGATAATTTCCAGTATATTCAATGAATGGGAATGTTCGTGTTTATGTGCACCCCAAGCCAAAAAGAGTAACAAATAATATTTTCTAAGTTTCAGAAGAATATATTCTAGATTAATGAGAAAGTCATGTAGTGGGCACCACAAACAAACCGTGTATTTTCTCCAATTTTTAAAAAAATTTTTCGCTTACTGTTTTTATAGTAATTGACTGAGAACACAAGTTCTGACTAAAGAAGAAAAAGACCTCAAGGTCTGTAAGAGACAGCTTTTGCAAAGCTCCAAGTGTCACTGTAAGTGACTTGCTCCCATTCTGTTTTCTAAATAACTTAATTACTACTCCCAGATCAGAGCAGGAATACAATTCTTTTGCTTGTCTGAATTTACAAGTCCCTCCCACATAAGCTCAATATTTATGGTAAGAATTAGGTGATATAAGACTTTGTTCTTGTCCCTTGACAATACTTTCCAGAATACTTTCCCTTAGACATTATTCGCACGATTCACTGTATGGTTTCAACCGACCAGAAAAATTTGGTAAACTTAGACATGGACAGAAACAATGGACAGTTTAGTCTTCCCAGGGAGATACATACACTACACCAATCTGTTTTCACTGGACTGTTAAAAGGCCACTAAAAGGCCATTCCTTCAGGACAAGAGGCCATGTGCACAAACTGAAACATTCCATCTGAACAGAAGAAAATGCCCTTTCACTGTGAGAGTGGCTGAGCACTGTCAGAGAGGTTGTGGAATCTTCTTGGACACATTCCAATCCCTACGGGAAATGGTTCTGCATGGCCTGCCCTCGGTGACTCTGCCTGAGGAGGAGGATTGGACTGGATGGTTTCCACAGGTGTCTTCCAACCTCAGCTGTTCTGCAATTCTTTGAAAATCTTCAGAGATTCACTAACCATGACACAGTATCAACGTATAGGTGGAAAAATAACTTCTTCTGGAGAAATAACAACCTAGCAGAATCCTCATCACAGGCTGAACTCTTACAGGCAATGTCCTTGTCCTCTGCTCTTGAAAAGATGTGATGGATGCCACTCCCTACAAATTATCTCTATCCCTCTTTGGATGTAACATTTTCAGGCTCTTCGGTGTCACTCCAAGTACTCATCAAGATTTAGTACAATTTCAGTAGCTCCCTCATCTGGACAATGTGGATGAGGGTACTCAACTGCCTATTTAAAAGTGCTCAAAGATTTGTGGATGAAAAGCACCAGAAAAAGGGAGATACCTTTCTTGCTAGAAATCAAAAACTAAGGGAAGCTTTTCATTCTTTATTTGCAAATTCAATTCTAAAACTTCCTGCACTTATATTACGGAAATCAAATCACACCCATCAGAAACTTCAAAGTTACATATATTTTATTTCAGCCATTAGCCTGGTAAGCAATATTCTGTAGCGTTAGCTCTGACTCCATTCCAAACTGCAAACCTCGTTAGCTACAATGTTTTGATGTGCTTTTATCCTTCATTAGTATTTTGGAGCTTTTTTCCCCCTCTTCACTTTACCTCTTTATTGCAAAGCATCTCACTCTCTTCTAATTTATGTATAGTTGTGCCCAGCCTCAAAATGTCATTAAGTTGATAGGTCACACTTTAAATTAAGTTTGTCATATAAAAGTGTAATTTAGATCCAATAAAACAGTTATTACCACTTTTAATTAGGAAAAGTAGGAGTCGGGTCTGTCTGAGAGACATTCTTAGACCACGCAGAGAGCCAGGCTGCAGGTTTTTTCATTCAAGTAGAATCACTGATTATTGCAGCAGCCCTATTCAAATTCAGCTGAGGGTGCATTCATCTGTCAGCAGAACAAAACTCAATTAAGAAAAGAAAGAAATTTGGAAATTACAGTTTCACGTGTTCATTGGATCTCAAGTTTTAGTTGATTGCAATGGTGCTGTCTCAGATTTAATAAATGTGCAGTGTCCCCTTTGCAAGTGGTTACAGATGCGTTCTTGCAACATCCAAGATCATGCAATTGGGATGAAGGCTGATATTGATCCATCTAAAAGCAAAGGATTTTTTTCCTCTGGTTGGTTAGCAACACTTGTCACACCCTGAGCAACAACAACTTATCAGTTTATACCTGTCAGTTTAAAAAGTAAAGGTAAACACAGCAATAATTTACAGTCACTTTCAAAGGGAGATACATCTGGAACAGCAAACTTGAGTTCTGTGTGGTACGAAGCTGGATATGTGGGATATAACACAGGACATAAACGTGCAATTTGCAAAATGTCTGCACTTGACAAGTCTGCTTCTGCTGAATGTTACTGCTCCTCTCCATTTTATCAGCAGTGAATACATCGCCTGTTTACCAAGGAAGCTAATAAAATACCTTTGAAAGTACAATAATCATAAAGTGACAGTGTTTTTATTTGAGAGACTAGTTGCAGTCACAAGTGAACAGATTTCAGGTTAGTGGAGCTGTACTGAGTTTAAGAGTGTTACAGCAGTGACAAAGCGGAATCAGGCCTGTGGCACCGACTCATCTGCAGTTTTAATCCCTCACTAAGATGGGGTTTTTCACATGCAATATCTTTTACACAAAAATACAGCTGTGCTTGTGGCTGCAGAACAAGAATGCTTTCTTTCATCAGGAAACTAAATGGATAAATATAGAAGAGAACATCAGCGAGAAAATAAACAGTCCTCTATCTAAAAGCAAATACATATCTAACACAAAAAATTGTGACATTTACCTTAAAACATAGAGGTTAACTGTTTTATTTAATAGTGCTATCTGGAGTTGTCTTTGCAATTCCGAAGGATGCCCAATATCCCATCTTTTCACAACACATTATGCTACCTCAATCAACTATTTTGCTTTTGGCTGCAAATTTTATGCATAGAGAGACAGATAGGTAGCTACATACAGCCTATATACACATATATATATACACACGTACATATACATGTGAGTATACAGTCAGAGGGACTTTCCAAGAGTGCACTTTCCAAAGTTGTTACATTTTCAAAGGACTGACTGAGTGTTAAATGTCAGTATTTTGAAAAAGTAGGTATATTTTGTACAACTTTAGTCACCAGATATTCTTGTTATCTCATATTTTCCATACAGCTGCTCCTTAAAGTATTAGAGTGGCAAGGTTATGCGCTATAGTAGTTCATCTGTAAGGGGAAGTGATCAGCTCACCTCTGTAATTGCTTTTCTGGAGCTCCAGGCACAGATTTGCCATGAACCTTTAATTCCCTCTCATACACCACCTACTACATCTTGTCTCCTTCTCTGTTCCTATGGCATAGGTACAATTCATTTTCCCAGCATTTTGTTGCAACATCTGCCTGGCTCCACAATCTTACGTGCTGGATGCAATAAATCAACCACAAGAAGAATTTCCCAAGAGTCTAGGATAGATTGCTTTTTTCAAAGTTAAACTTCATGTTGTCCTCTTGCCTAATATATGCCCTGATATTGAGAAAGTCCCCTTTCACGGAACGACCTTCAGTTCAACCACTATCCACTATTTGCATCTGTCTCTGCAATTGTTGAACAAAATGCCAAAAATTTACCTCTTCTAACGCACCCTAATATCCTGGTCTTGAGAATAGCCAAGAAATGATCCCCAGGGACAAATGTAAGACTAAAATAAGCATTTAGTGACATCCTTCTAGTCTTCATCTCTTTGTGGCTTAAAAAGAATTCCTTCCTGGATTTGTGGATAATATGTACTCCTTCTTTTATTTATATCTTTGTATTTTTTACTATTTGTTGAATCTTTTTTTTTATTTAACTATTTATGTTTTCAGCATCTCTAGGCTATGTCAGTGGTTTGAAACTAAACAGAGCCAGGAAATATTCCCAAACTGGAACTAGATCATCTGCTAAGCTGTTATAACAGTTGCTAGCACAGTTTTGGCTTGTACCAATTAGAGCTCTTTCAAATAATTCCCAGGCACAATTTGGGAGTTAGGCACAAGCTAACCATTCCAAAGCTAGACCATTCCCAATAGGTAGTTTGGATGCAGTTATTCTGTCTTGGAGGCTACAAGAGTTTAGTGCAAATACTAGCTGTTCCTTGCCAGTTAGCCTCAGCGCCAGAAAATTATGATCTAAGTGTATCTATATCTAGCATATCTAGTCTGGACTTCCAAATATAGCAAGAAATTATCCAGTTTACTCCTGATTTGTACTAATACCAATGTTTTCAGACCATTTCTAATCTACTACCACATAATTTTTTCATTTCACATTCCCTAATTCTTGTTTATTTACCTTGTTCATGTAATTGCTAAGCCACATAACCGGAAGTATAAAATAGCTGCAGTATTAAGAAATAATCTAAGGGCCAGATCTGAGGCTAATGTAGCAGAAAACTAAATCCAGATGAGGTGTCCTTACTTAAATCTGGTGATTTACTAAATTATTATTTTTAGCAAAAATGTATTGAGAAGGGGTTTGGATGTGTAGCATTTAAGTATGTATATAATATATCTGGATAAACAATACAATTTATTAAAAGACAACGTAATTGCCTGAGAAGTGGAGTGCCTGTGTCTTTAAAAACACGCTAGCATACTGCTATATCTGGTAACTCAGGAAATATTTGGGATATTTTATTAAAAATATGCTGTCTGAAATTCAGCCGTCAGATATATTAATTTGGAGGACAGCCAGGCTCTCTGATCCTATTAACCACATTTGAAAACCCTCATACGGCTGGAGAAATATAAGATCCGTACCACGTTTCAGAATAGTAATAAGGGAACTCTGCGAGTAATTCACAAGCGAAGAATTGCAAAGTCTTCTATCACCGGACCAGCACGTGCCAGGGGACGGGGGTAACCTGGTAACTTTGGCCTGGTATGTCTGAGGACCCCACACTCTCCCACAGCTGGGACTTTGATTCACTCAGAAGCTTTGAGCCAAGACCTCTCTGTTGATAGCTATGTGATGAATCCCCAGCATGGGAATTCTTCTTGAACTGCTGAGGAGTCACCGGTTGCCCACCATGCTCAAAATTCACACTTCACATTACAATAAAAAAAACTAAAAAAGCCTGTCTTCGGTCTGGATAAGAATGTTAACAAACCCACACTCTTATCACAGGGCTACATTCATCACAAGGTCTTTCTTTGTGCTGTTCTGGTCTGTATGGAGAAAAGGCATGATATTTTTTATTAGACACAAATTACAGAATGAAATAAGGATGAATGTTTATAAGTATAATAATTTTTAATGTACTTCTCATCACTTTTCAGTTCCACTATGGTGAGGTCAAAGTTTATACCAGCCTGTTCTAATGCTGGAAATGGTCAATAGATAATTAGCTAACTGTACATTAAAAATAATCACTTCACCTCTCTGTTGAGTCCAATAGCGTGTATGTAGCTTGAGTTAACAGAAAGAGATCTAAAAAGCATCCAGTATTTAAATGTGGGTAAAAAGAGAGAGACAGGATTCACCAATTCTTGGAGGAATTTTTTTCTGGGAGTACATCACCTTCATTGTTCAAACTTTTGATTTATCTTATTTCTAGTTTGAATGTGGCTGGGTGGAGGATGGCTTAAGATTCAAGCATTTATTTGACTCCTTCCATTTGAGTGTGCTGACATTGCCTCTGGTCTGACTGTATTGTGCTTGTGTGGCAAGGCTTTGGTAGCAAGGGATCTACAGGAGTGGACTCACGAGCTTCCCCCATGTCTGACAGAGACAATGCCAGCCAGCTCCAAGGCAGATGTGCCCCTGGCCAAGGCCATGCCCATCAGAAAGAGTGGTAGGGCCTCTGGAATAGCACATTGAAGAAGGAGGAGAAAAAACTGTGCAACAGCAGCCGGAGAGAGAAGTGAGAATATGTGAGAGAAACAGCCCTGCAGACAGCAAGGTAAGGAAGTGAGGGAGAGGAGGCGCTCCAGGGCCCTAAGCCCAGATTCCCGTGCAGCCTGTGGTGCAGACCATGGTGAGGCAGGAGGTGCCCATGCAGCCTGTGGAGGTCCCGGTGGAGCAGATAGGCATCTGCAGCCTCTGAAAGACCCCACACTGGAGCAGATGGATACCTGAAAGGGGCTGTGACTCCATGGGAGTCGGAGCTGGAGCAGGCTCCTGGAAGGGCTTGTGGTCCCATGCAAAGAGGAACCCATGCTGGAGCGATTTTGCTGGCAGGACTTGTGACTCCTGTCCAGAATCCAGGCAGGAGCAGCTTATTTCTGAAGGACTACACCCCATGGGAAGGGCTCTCATTGAAACAGTTTGCAGAAGACCATCTCCCATGTTGGAGCAGAGGAAGAGTGTGAGAAGCCCTATCACTGAGGAGGAAGGGGCAGCAGACACAACATGAACTGGTCACAGTGGACATTCCCTATCCTTCTGCACCACTGAGGGGAGGAGGTATACAATTCATGGGTGAAGCTGAGCCTAGGAAGGAGGGAGGGGTGGGAGAAGGTGTTTTAAGATTTGGGGTTATTTTTCATTACCCTACTCTGATTTGATTGATAACAAAATAAATTAATTTTCTCCAAGCCAAGTCTGTTTTTACCATGACAGTAACTAGGGAGTGATTTCTCCCTGTCCTTATCTTGACCCATAACCCTTTCCATTATATTATCTCTCCCCTGCACAGCTGAGGAGGGGAATGATAGAGTGGATTTGGTGGGCAACTGATGTCCAGACAAGGTCACTCCACCACATTGACACTGATAAACCAAAACACGGAAGAAAGACTCTGACCCTGTGACTTCAGCAGGATTGAGTGAAAGTAGAAACAGAGTTGTTCAAAATTAAAAAAAAGAAGTTCACACATTCAAGCACAAATATCTTCAATAATTAGCAATAACAGCAAGGGGAACACAATTACAGGCAGACTAAATTGCTTTTTATTTAAATGTTCTCTTTTTAAAATGTATCCCAGTGTGAAAGTCCCTCTTTAAATTAGTGAGAGCATGCATAATCTCAATGTCTCCACTGGGGGTTGTAAGAATATATGTTCTCTCACTTGCTTAGTTGCGCATTTAGGGGATTAGAAGAAAATTATACAGCCCTGGGTACTTTATAATGACAGATATCAATAGTAATTTAGCTAATTGAGTGTATTCCAGCTTTATTTTAATTTACTGGTGTTTTTCACTTTATTCTTTGTTATTTAGTTCTGCCTGAGTATTCCACTATAACTATAAGCCTTGACCCTGCAAACTCTTGCTCATAGAAATAGACTTTTTTCCCGTATCAGAAGGAGTTTTACAAGTAGATCTGTAACCATTAGAGGACACTTAAAAAACTGGGGCAAAGAAATGCCTATCTCAGTTTCTAAAACTTTTTTAATCTACCAAGAAAATAAGTCCAAGAAATGCTTCAGTAAAAAAGAGAAAGTTTTTTAAAACACAAGCAGTTTTAGTTTTGGTCACATCGTTCAGCTTTGTGCTCTATTTTCCCGTAAAATACAAAATTAAACAACATGAGTGAAAATATCATTGAACTTCCAAATTTGTAAGTACTTGATAGAATGTACTGAAATTTACTGGTTTTGCCAAGCTCTGATAAAAACAAAGAAATCACCCTGCTTGGAGAAAATTTTTCATGTTTTACTGAATATTCTGAACATGATACAAATTCACCTGAAGGTAATAATAAAATCTAAGCAAAATTACTACCAGTTTGTAGGACAAGAAGACAGTTAAACAAATGCAGCATGATCTTTATAGAGTATTTTCTGGAAGGATTAACTCCTATAATTCTCGTAGAGTATGAGAAAGACTTTGTGTCTTGCTATAGCTGCCTTTACTGCAACACCACTGTACTTCAGAACCGTTACAGTATTTAACACAGTGATGTACTATTTTGACTTGGATAGAGTTAATTTTCTTCGTGGAAGCTTATATCACGCTGGTTTTTGGATTTGTGTTGAAAACACAAATGTGTGTTGTTAAGATAGAGATGCTTTAACTATCGCTGAGCATTGCTTATACCGCATCAAGGCCTTTGTGGTTTCTCCACCTTCCCTGACAGTGGGGAGGCTGGGGGTGCACAAGAAGTTGGGAGGGGACCCAGCTGGGACAGCTGACTCCAGCTGACCAAAGGGACTTTCCAGATCATATGACATCACGCTCAGCAAGAAAAGCTGCAGGAAAGAAGGAGATAGGGGAAGAAATTTTGGAGGGATAGCATTTCTCTTCCCAGTCTGTTGCATGGGAATGTGATGGAGCCCTGCTTTCCTAGAGATGGACAAGCACCTATCTGTCCATGGGAAGTGGTGAATGAATTCCTTACTTTGCTTTGTTTCTGCAGACATCTTTGCTTTACCTATTAAACCACTTTAATCTCAACTCATAAGTTTTCATGATTTTGCTGCTCTGATTCTCTCATCCCTTCCATTTGTGGGGAGTGAGCAAGTGGCGCTGTGGGCCTGAGCTACACACCAAGGTTAAATGACATCACAGCTCTCTGAATTAGCAACTTTATTTAATAGATGGGAAAAATAGACCAAACAGACCAAGAAGACCCATTGAATATCACTGAGCAAGTCGATGATTCTGTAGTGAACAGATCTTGGAAGGCAACCCATTGCCTGTTTTTCTGTAATCTCTGTTACTTCCATTTGCAATGTACACCCAGAGAAAACAGCCCATACAAAAACGATAGAATTTTCTTTAATAACTGAAAAAGATGTAGGTCAATCTCCTCACAGATAATACTATACCAAAGAACTAAATTGCACTGGGGGTTTTGGATGTACCCTCTGCAATCAATATCTTTAGCTATTTCTGTTACAAGGTGGAAGACATACTTTTTATTGTGATTGAACTGCTTCCCAAAAGTATTCCAAAACTAGAATTGCAAATATGCTTTTGTGGTGCTTCAGTTTGCTTGTTTTGTTTGGAAGGCCTGACCTCCCAGTCATAGCAGCCACCGTTCCCTGAGTCTACATAAAATCATATCTTTTCAGCCTGGGACTACTGGAGCAGAGGACACTGAACACATCCTTGATGTGGTCCCCAGTGGTCATGTTAGTCAATAAAATGCAGAACTCTGTGGCAGGCCAAAAAATCCTGCTATTCCCTAACACTGCAATATTGTTCTACTGAAACTCGATTTGAAAGTTGGATACACTGCACTTTTAGTTCTACTAAAAGACTGACTAGGACTGAATTTTAGAAGTGTGCTTATAGTTTGAATTATACCATGCCCAAACACATCTTTGCTAATAGACATTAGCAATTAAAATAGCTTTATAGATATGTCATGCCTATAGAAAACAATGAGTGGAAACCACACTCATTCTACATCTTTTTAGTACAATGACAAAGATAAATCCCATGGGATAGAAACATGCAAAATGGAAATTTTCACAATAGAATCATAGAGCTGGCAATATTAAAAGTAGGGGTAATTTTGCCCTGGCAAATCCAGGGCGTAACTTGGAACTTTACCAAAGTTTTTAAAAAGTCCTTTAAATACTGTTTTTCCTGAATTTTACTGAACTTTGGAGGATCAGTTGTTTGAGTTGATGCAGAACTGTTAAAATATTAACAACATGAATAACCTGACACCACAATACATTTCACCAATCTAACATTGTAGGCATCAAGGGAAAAAACCAAACCAAAACAAAACAGTAACTTTGAGGATAACATCTCTCCTTCTGTGGACTATACTGAAGGGGAAAACAGCATGTGAGTGCATGTTGAGACCCAGAGAGACTTTTGTTGCAGGGTGGAAAGTTGATGTAGCCTTCCAGACCATAGTCCTGTTATACACGGAGCTGCCTGGCCCTCAGATCCGTGAGAACTCCGTGCAACGTAGGCACGTAGTTCATCCATCTATGAGCTGCAATAAGTCAGTACATGATTGTCTCCTACAGTGTATTCTCAAGTTCTTTATCCAGTACCTTACTAAATTATTCACGTGGTGGGCTCCCAATACTTCCTATGGGAGATTACTATGGACTAATAGCCCTCACAGGAAGTTTTATTGATGTAAAGTCTGCAATTTTCTTGGTTCGTTTTCATTCAGTTGTTTCTAGTTATGTTCCCTTGGACCTCTCTAAGCAAGTCCTGTGCGTCCTAGGTGTTTACACAATTCAATTGCTTGCAGATAGATATTGCATCCTCTAGTAACAAGCGTCTGGCCAGTGGTACCCACTCTCTTATTTTTCACTTTCTTCATAATCTGTCTTCCTTAATGTATTTTTCTGTTGCGTTTCTTGACATGATAATTAGTTGTAAATTGGAGGATTAACACTATCTTGAAATCACCTGCTTTAATATGCAAAATACATGGACTAAGGACTAACTTAAAAATCTTGGCTAGTAATTCCTTGTATACTTATTTCATCATCCAGCATCAAGGATGTTTCGAAAAATTGATGTCTTTAGTGAAAACACACCAACAATTGAAAACTGAAGTCCCAGTTGAGAGTACATGATCTAATGACTCTCTCTCTTAGCATCAATCTTATATGTCTCTAATTTTCTGAAACGAACCATATTGACAGGCATGTCCACAAGTTATTTATCCGTGACCTGCCACTAGTTTTCAGCTGTTCATGCCAAATGGGAGCATACAATGTGACTAGAAGTCCCCTGAAATATTGCTGAAGGTTGTTCTCTGGGGCAGATAGATGCTTGTACTTGACCGCCCTACATATTCCAGTCTTGTGTACTATGGAATTCCAGAGATTCCTTCCTTCTTTTTAAGAGCTTTGTGAGATGAAAATTCAAACCAAAATTCAAATTCTTCCTGACTAATGCAAAACAACAAAAATCTTACAATTCTGAACACATAACTCACAGGTGTACTGTAATTAATAGGAATATTTAGGAATAATTACATGTGATTTTAATTTTCTTTTAGTGTAAGCTTTTATAAGCTATGCAATTAAGTCCCTAACAGCGCCTTCCAGCTTAGTGACTTAGGTGAACATAAGAGGGAGAATTTTATTATTTAAATCATTATAAAGATTAATTATTCCTTTTATTAACAAGCAATATAGAATTTTTAAGGAAATACTGCAGTGAGTTTTCACTTGTCTTTTTAGAGTTCTCAATCTTCCCACCAAGTTTCAATTTATAGCCTTTAGTTATAATCCCTACTAATATTTTGTCCCAACGATTAAGAATGCACTGAAAATAAAGCATGTAGATAGTTAAAATCAACCCAGATTTTCTGTATTTCTAATTTGGATGCAAATTTTAATGAAAAACATATTTCCAGGGACAATGGAGGACATTCAAATCACTCAGTTTTAGACCTTCGGAACAGACTTTTAAGTTAGTATAAGCGTGCAGGTTGCCTGCAGAGTGAATGGAGACTTTCAGCTATCGAAGACCTCAGTTATTCTCTGGTGACATGCAATGAAGAAAACTGGTCTAACTTAGGTACTTCTGCTAAATCACTTATAAATAACTAATAATTCTGAGCTTCATATTTAGGACCACTTTCTTAGTCTAAAACCAGTGTATATGACCTCTAGGTGGTATAACCTGAAGTCAGTTTGAACAATGTATTTAATCACCAGAAAGGCCAGGGCATCAGAAGTGAAGAAACTTTAGGATTCGACGACCTTAGTTGGGCCGCTTCTGAAGTACACCCTAAGTTTTCAAAATTTAGTGAGTCAAAGTCTCTGGCAGCATGAGCTACCTTTTAAATCCACTTGCTGCATTCCTTTACAGGTAATAAGAGTACAAAAAGTTGAGGGGAAGACTATAGTACTGAGCCACAGAGGAAGAGGTATGAGACAAGAAAGCTTTGATGCCCGTCTCTACTCTGGCAGTACTTTCTTATGGAAGAATTTGCTGTTATCCATCATTTTAAACATTTCTCTTTTTCCTTGAAACACTCACTTCTCTTTCTTTAGGGAAGTCCTCACTGTAATTATAGAAGTTGTTAAGCTTAACTGTCTTTTGATTTTTCTGACAAATATGATGGCCACACTACTAATTGCGTATAGCCAAAATTAAAACACCAACTACCATTTAACCATGCACAAGAAATAAATTATTTGTGTCTAACTCCAATAAAAAAATATTATATATGCTGTACTTTGGAAATTATGTGGTGACAGACTCATCACGTCTGTGGGTCCCATCTAACTAAAGATCATTTAGCATGACTGAAAGAGGGGAAAAATGCCAAGTCAAAGCATCATTTCATGAAAACTTTAACAGTTTTCATTCCCTCCAATGAACTGAAAGGA
The DNA here is from genome assembly GCA_013398855.1 of Mohoua ochrocephala. Classification (NCBI taxonomy): domain Eukaryota; kingdom Metazoa; phylum Chordata; class Aves; order Passeriformes; family Acanthizidae; genus Mohoua; species Mohoua ochrocephala. Next base: position 78,314 of record VZTA01007511.1, on the reverse strand, counting down.
GTGTCAGCATCACACACTGCTTTGTGCACCCACATCCTTCTGTGAGCACCTGCTACCTGATAGGGGCTTTTCCCACTTAGGTTTGACTGTCGAGGAGAAAGCTAGCAATGTTAAAAGGTTTTTTGGGAACAACTGTCTTGTTTTATTATTTGTCACTTTTGTTACAACAGTTGAAATAAAGTAGTTGCTCTTAAAACCTTCCGTAAAACGTGAGAATGACACTTTATTTAAGCTAGCCGATCTTTCCCAGTCTTTAGCAGCAGTTGCTTCAGAGGTGAGTGCCAAAAGGTTTTGTGTAGATTATGGGACAGATTTCCTGGAGTTGCTTCTATATCATAAAAATATCAGTTTTTTATAGGATTGAAATGTGGGGTATGTGTGCCCCTCATGTGCATAACTCTTTAATAATCTATATTAATATTCCTGTATACATTTTTCTTTTTCTTTCTTTCTTTCTTTCTTTCTTTCTTTCTTGCTTTCTTTCTTTCTTTATTTCTTTCTTCCTTTCTTCCTTTCTTCCTTTCTTCCTTTCTTCCTTTCCTTTCTTCCTTTCCTTCCTTTCTTTCCTTCTTTCTTTCTTTCCACTATAGCTATTTGATAAATTGTGCTATCATATCAAGAACACAAGACTACTGTATGTAGCGTCAAAAATTCAGCACAGGACAGTAACTAGTGGTACCTAAGGACTTCGCTCACTCAGATGCTCATGACCGCATGTCACTCTTCTAACCTCAGCCGCACTTTGGAAGCCCTATAACCTTGTTATAATAAGTCCTTTGGAGAGGCAAGATTTACTGATTCAGGCAGAAGACCAGAGTTCGAAGGTTTTTTACTTGCAACTCAGCGCATGAACAAAGGTTCTTGCACTTACCTGAACCCAGGAGTGTAAACATACCCTAAATGACACAATTTGTTCCTACATGTATGATGAATGTTGACCTCTGATGACTTTTGCAGTAAATAGCAGCAAAAAATATATAACTCTTTCTGCTCCTACCTACTAGGAGCACCAATATTCTCTCCCATCAGGATGACGGTTTTTAAAAGCATAGCTCAAACCCTGTACTCATTTTTAAAAATAGAAAAAAAGCAGAATTGAAGGATGACGATAAGAAGGCATTTCTCGATACCTATTCAGACCTCCTGCATTTTGGAGTACAGACTGTTCTCAGGTAATAAATAAATAAATAAATGTATCCCAACCAATATAACTTCCACATTTGACTTGATATTTAAAAACAAACGAGCAAGACAAAACAAAACAAAACTAAAAAAACCCAAACCTTTCTGAACAGAACCCAGTGAATAAAATATGCCAAGAGGAAGCCCCTGCAATAGCCAGAATTCTGCCTGTCTAGGTCACAGATTTGAAGCAGATGTTGAACATAGCTAATGTAGAATAGAGCTAGCTGTAGAAGATAAGGAGAGGCAAATCAACAAGAGGAAAGACCTGAGAGCGAAAGCCACCAAAGATCATGATAAAGTGCTGCAAGTGAGAATTTGAACCACATATTTGGAGGATTTTATATATATATTGACTTCATGAGATGAAACAGTTTTGCACTAGGGATTAGAAAAAAATTATACCATGAGAAGGTATAAACAGCTGTGGGAACTGTTCATTCATGGCTAGCTACTGTCACATTACGATGCGTTATCTCCATTAGGGCAGTGTGGCATGCTCCACCTGGCAGTCAACATTGTTGACTGATGGACAATGCACATCTGTTCCCAACATCTGTAACTGATGGACAATGTACATCTGTTCCCAAGACCTGCAACTACACAACATGTGGGGTTTTAAAAGGATTCAAGGATGAGCTCCACTGATTTATTAAATATGCAGCTCCTGTGGCATCCATGTAAAGCTGAAGCAGGCATTTCATCATCACCCTAACCTCAGTTTCTATTATATGAAGAGAACAGGCCATGCCAGAGTGTGATTTAGTACACCTGAGGTTTGGATTGTCTTCTAGAAGTGCCTGTCTCTGCTGCCCACAGACAGAGCAAAAGACAACACTCTTCTGACTTAATTGTCTTGGTTATGTATGTGAAGTACACAGGATGAATGTGGCCTCTGTGCTGTGCTCAATCAAGTCCAGCAACACAAAGTCTTTAAAATGCGATGAGGTATGAGGCCGTAGAGAAGTGTTGAAGAGGAGATGTGATTTAATGGTACTGTTCCGGTCTGCTCATTTAGGAGGAATTTTTCTGCCAAACATTCACCTAAGTTCATCTGGAATGATGCTTTAGTGCTGTGAATGCTTTTATATGCACCAATAAATGAAACATCCCCATGAGTCACAAGTTCTGTAGATTTTCACACTCTCATTAATTAGAAAGTAGGTCAATTTGATGGATGAGAAGGCGAAATCCTATTTGGTCTCACCACCCACCATCAGAAAAAATGAGAACTGAAGATTCAAAGTTCAGATTTAAGTATTAAGATTCAAAATACATCTTAATTGAATTGCATTTCACATCTAAATAACATAAAACTGTTGGCTAGCAACAGATCCTCTTAAATCACTTATAAATTTGTGTGCTACAACAAAATTCTTGCCCAGGTAAAGCCACTGTGGACATGAATAAAGATTTATAGATTAGGCCAAAAGAGCATAAAGACAGACAAAGCTCATGAACTCTCTTCCAGACAGAATCTGAACTGTTCAGCTGCACACCGTAGTCTATATCCATCCGATATTCTCGTTTCTATTCATTTGCAGAATAATGGTATTCAGCAGCACCAAACACTGACATTGTCCAAGGACAGGAAAGAAGTCAGTCAAGGAGTCAGGATCTAATTTGTGAAACAATGCAAGTAGTCAGAGATCATACAGAGGGAAGGTGAGGGTCATAGGGCCAGAGACATTAAACCACAGGCGAGTAGTATGTATGGATCCAATTTCAAAGCGACCTTGCACTTAAGCATATATTTTCTTTTGGTCATGATTAATTATAATCATCAAGCCTGTGATGAGAGACGTGAACGATTTTGCAACAGACTGTGTGGATTAGTCCAGAAAGGACTTTTTTCATTATTGCTGTACTACAAGTAAAATGGAGTGGGAGATAATAAATTCAAGATTATATCAAAATCCAGTCCTTAGGGATGATCTTAGGTGTTTACTTACCAATCAGTGTTCCAGTAAAAAAACTCCTGTGCCACAGCTGAGAATCATAGAATCACAGAGTATCCTGAGTTGGAAGGGACCCAAAAAGACCATTTAGTCCAGCTGCTGCCCCTACACAGAACAACCCCAAAAATGACACCATGTGCCTGAGAGTATTGTTCAAGTGTTTCTTGAACTCTGTCAGGCTTGGTGCTGTGACCACTTCCCTGGGGAGCCTGTTCCAGTGCCCAACCACCCTCTGGGTGAAGAATCTTTTCCTAATATCCTACCTAAACCTCCCCTGACACAGCTTCAGGCCGTTTCCTTGGCCATTCCCTCTGGTCTGTCACTGGCCACCAGAGAGAAGAGATCAGAGCCTCTTCTTCCTTCCTCGCTTCAATCCTTGTGAGGAAGCATCCATCCTTGTAAGGAATCTGTAAGTCTCCTCTCTGTCCTCTCTTTTCTAGGCTGTGTTTGTTAACAGTAGCAGCCATGCATTTGTATGTGCCATGATGCCAACTTTTGTGTTCCAATCTCATAAATAAAAAGCAAACTCAGTAAAATATGCAATTCTGCTTCACTAGAAACAAATTTGACAGAATTTTGTCCAGACTATCACTTACACCTGTGCAGAACATATGCAACATGTTCTGAATAAGACGTGCCCAACTCAAAAGATCTGTTTCCACATCATTAATAACAGCCAGAAATCACATGTCCATTTCTCTTCTAGCAGAAGACAAGATATGAGCCCCAATTCAAAAGAGTATGTGCATCAATAACTATTCAATAATTATGTTAATATCTCAAGTATCAGAGAATTAAAATAATGCAAGTATTCTAAGTGGTGTTGCACAACCCATTCTGCACAAACCATTTGTGACGTTTGCTCTAAGACCACCACTTCAGGAACTTTGTAATTATCTGAATTAAAACAAAAGTTAAATGTCCAAATACACTAATGTATGATAATTTATGGCCTTCATTGCAACCGAGGTATTATACATGTATTATACTTAATAAATCCTATTCAAATTTTGCAGAATGACAGAATGGTTGAGGCTGACACAGATCACTGCAGATCATCTAATCCAATCCCCAGCATATTCAAAGACCAGGTTGCACAGGACCATGACTAAAAGGGTTTTCAACATCCCTAAGGATGGAAACTATACAAGCTCTCTGTCACAGCTTGAGCACTGTCACAGTAAAAGCAAGTGTTTTCTTGTGTTCGGAAGGAATTTCATGTGTTTTGATTTATGATCATTGCCTCTTGCCCTGTCACTGCGTACCACAGACTAAAGTCTGGCTATGTCTTCTTCTTTCCCTCACGTTATGTGTTTATACACATCAACAAGATCTCCTGAGCCTTCCTATCTCCAGGCTGCTCAGTCTTAGCCCTCTCAGCCTCTCCTCATATGACAGAGGCTTCAGTCCCTGTCACCTCAGTAGCCTTTCCCTAGATTCTCCGCAGTAGGTCCTTATCTCTCTTGTACAGGATAGCTCCAAACCGGACCAGTCACTCCACATGTGTCTCACCTGCACTGAGTGGAGGGGAAGACTCACCACCTTTGGTCTGCTGGCAGCATTCCTCCTGATGCATCTGTTTGCCTTTGACATTGTTGGCTCATGGGCAGCCTGTTGCCCACCAGGACCCCCAGACCAATTCTGCAAAACTGCTCTCCAGGCTGTGGGCCCACAGCATGTATTGGTGCACGGAGATTTTCCTCCCCGCCATGCAGGACTGCTGAACTGCGTAAGATTCCCATCTGCCCAGTCCTTCAGCGTGTGTAAGTCCCTCTGAATAACAGTACAAGCATATTGTCTATCAACCACTCCTCCCAGCTTTGCATCCTCTGCAAGCTTGCTGGCAGCATACTTGATCCCATCATCCAGGTCATAAATTAAGGTGTTAAGAATTGGTACTGAGCCCTGGGATACAACGTTAGTGACTGGCCTCCAGCTGGACTTTGTGCCAGGGATCTTTGAACCAGGTAGTTCAGCCAGTTTTCTCTCCACATCCCTGGCCACCCAAGTGCCCAGAGCAGCCTATAATTTTAATAGGTTATGTTAATATTAATATGCATTATGTCTTGCTTTAATTTATCACTGCAAAAGAGCAAAACAATTTGCCTGTTGTCAGCCACACAGAATCTGCTCTGACAAATCATAGCTGCCCAGATATCAAAGGCCCAAAGTAAGCCCAGGGGATGAAAGATATTATTGACTGGCAATGTCTCCCACCTATCTGAACTCATGTCATCACCAGAGCCATGGCAACACATAATTCTGGCTCATCTATGGTCAAGGAGTCAAAATCAGAGGGTGCACTCTAGAAAGAAATCTAACAGCAAAAAAGATCATCCCATGGTTACAGAAAAGGGATTGTTGTGCTGAGGTGGGACAGCAACAATATTGCTAACCCGGAAGAAATATATTTACCATAACTTGTAGCAGTATAGCAGTGGATAAAGTTGGCCAGCAATTTACTGAGCAAAAGTCCAACAGCAGCAGGAGTCTTATGCTCTAAATCCAGAAATTTGAGAATTCCAAGTCTGAACAGATCACCTAATACTCCCTGTAAGCATATGGAAAGGAATAGGTGCTACTTGTGGTTAATTAATCTAAACCTAAAATAGAAATTTAAGATAGAAGTGAGTGAAATTCTGCATATGCCTTTTTGTCTCAAGGATTATAAAAAGTCCTTAGGGTGACTAGGAGACTGTTTTCCTCATTCAAAGCATTTTCAGAATATAGATTCCATTATTTCTTCCTTTAGGAATTGAAGAGTTGCGCATCTAAGGCAGAGACCTTTGGAAGAAGTGCACCTGTACAAATCCACAGAGGAAGAAGTCTTAAAGAGAATAAATGGGTTATTTATGGAGCTTAGTGATCAAGAGTGTGCTGATGGAGGTGACAATGACAGACGAAAAAGAGGAGGAGTGAAAGCAGTCACGGAGCAGGACAGTAGATCACACGTGGACTTGTAAAGATGAAATTGGCAGCAATCTAACAAGAAGATGTCAGAATTCTGCATCACCTCGCTAAACCAAGCAGAGGGAGGCAAACCCAGAGTAGAACATAGGTCGAGATCTAGGAGTCACAGTCATTAAGCATGTGAGTGGGTAAAACCAGTTTAAAAGGTACATATAAAATGTGATAATGAAATATGCATTAACTTAATTAGGATCATCAGAAATAAATAATTCTCTTTTTATGTATTTAACTAATCCATGTGAATAAAAAGTGATTGGAAAAAAAGTAAAAATATAGACATGCAAAAAGATATTCATGTTCCAGACAGATGTCAAATTAACCAGCCATCCTTTGATGACAGTGTTCAAGAAACCTAAAAATATAACAGTATGAAAGTTACAACGGGTAACAACACAAAGGTAGGAAGTATTTGTTCCTGGCAAAAGTGCCCCAAATATATTTGAGAGAGTTACAGACACTTTCTAGGTATTAATATTTAGAGATGAAAAGATGAATCTATTTTTCACATTTTCTGTGATTTGCAAGGTATTTGGTTTACTCTGCTAGAGTACGAGCTCCTCTCTTCACCCCCAGTATCAACATTCCCATGATAATATCAGCATCCCCATAATGCTGATATTCATGTCTTGTGGACAGTGAGTTCTTAGCAAATTTGCTCCCTTCTCCTAAGGATTATGCCTAACCATGTGGGAATATTCAACTCTGAGTTGTCCCAATCTTGCTGCTCCTGGATTTTTGACTGGTTTCTGTGTTATGTTAGTCTGCCTCTGAGTCTTAATATTTCCCCTTCTGTTTCCCTTCCACCCCAAGGAAATAAAGCATTGTCTTGGCCTTAACTTGTTCTGGGAATGTTACCCCAGAGTCTTGAAAAGATTCTTGGTTTAGGGTGATATTTTATGGTTTTTTCAGTTCTTTGGATTGGGAATCAAAGGAAATGCTCTATCTGTGGGATAGCTACTTTGAGGAAGGCAAGAAAATAAGTTATAAGACAGTTGTGTGTAAACTGCTTTGCGTGGAAGTGGGAAAAGCCCAGAGGTGAGTACTGTCATGTTTTGCTTCATATTGTCCATTTAAAGAGTCTTCAGTGTAAGCTTTTATCAATACAACCATTTATTAATATAATCATTTATCAATATAAACAATTGTTTATATTGATAAAAAGACTACTCCTGTTTAAGGCAACACAGTATTTATCCCTGTGTTAATAAAGGAACATTTATTAAATCCAATATTCTGTATCCAGCAATAGCCAGCACTGTAGACTCGAGGGTAAATGACCAGTGCACTGATTTGTAACACTCTGTACCTCAAGCAGAGATTTATGCTGCATGTTTCAAGTGTAATTTTATTACAACCAAAAATTTAAAGCCCTGCATGCATACCCTACTTATTTCCTGGATTCACTACAAACTGTTTATTATTCTTTGACGATTTTTTTCATCGTGGGAAGGAAGATGCCCCGAAGGGTTGAGGAGAATGAATATACATATGTAGAACCCAGAAACATTCGATCTCATTAAGCAATGAAAATTGTCAGTGTAGCACAGGAATGAAAGAATATGACATTGCTAGTCTTATTTACACAGATGATTAGAAAGAGATAAAGTAGCTGACCCAGACAGCTAATAAATACAGCATTAAAAACACAGCATTTTCTGCCTTGATTTTTTCCTGACCTACTTTTCTTTCCCATAATTGTCTTACAGTTACATCTGAAGTTCACATATTGGTTGCATCCATTATTCTGGCTTCCTAGTTATTTGTTAAATTTAGTAAGAATTTGTTTGATTAGCTTTGATTTAGTTCCTCTTGGGAGCCCTGAAGGACTGAGAAAGATAAGCAAATCCTACGAGTAGGACCTACACATGTACACTATCTCATTAAGGAATGAAAAGTGCTGGGTTAAGGGAAGAAAGGAGAAGAAGGGTTATTCCTATTTACACTGATCTTTTCAAAAGCCGAGGCACAATTCTCTATGTTGTTAAATTGGTTTCATTCTGGTTTAGCTACCTAACTAAGGCGAATACTTTCAACAAACTTTGGAGTTCATTCAAAACCAAGGGAATTGGATACTTCTCAGTAGATGAGGTTTGCATCCTTAAGGAAATTTTTAAAAATTACTGTACAAAACCTTACTTTTTCCCTATAATTCTTCTTCTTCCCATCACTTTGTCATAACAAGAGTGCCTCACTAATGCACATTTCAGATCTGGATCTTCAAAATATTAGGAGCTGGCCTTAAAAAAACTTACCCATCTATTTAAGAAGCAGAGAGACTATTTCAACCATTAACAAAAAAGATAGTATTTGGTCCTCAGTCTGTTTACTATAGTTAGCTAGGCCTCTTGCAAGAAGTAAAGCAGAAAGAAATTAATTCAAAATGTTAAGCCTTTATTTTTTGTTACCTTTGTCAAGCTGGAGTGTCTGATTTATTAGATTTTCGATGTACTCTTTGTGCAAAGTTGACTATTTCCACACTGTGTGTCACACCAACCCTTCCAAACTGATGAAGTTTCCTTCTACCAGCTCATTCACATTTCTGTTGCAATTTTTAAAAGGAGCTTTAATTATATTTGCAATTATAGCACTTGCCCTTGAGAAATCCCTTAAAATGCTTTTTTTTTTCAACATTACGATTATTTGCTTTATTTTTTTTCCAAACCTTTTTCTAATTTCCCATACTGACATGATTAGCTAGATAAACACAGAGAGAGGTACAGCAGGAACACATTCCCTTTAACAATTTTTCCTCTTTAAAGCGCTTGTAGTATTTTATCTTCACCGAGAACTTAAAATAAAATTCCTGCAATACATTAACTTTGAAAGGTTTATGTCACCTAGATGCATATTCAGATATAGGATTAGTTCCTAATAGGCCTCTACCTCACTGAACATATGACCTTCCTTAAGTAAGGACTGTCAAAACTACAACTCCAGCAGTATGTTGGAGATCATGGAACTGTAGAATCATAGAATGGCTTGGGTTGGAAGGGATCCTAAAGATTATCCAGTTCCAGTGCCCCTGCAGTAGGCAGGGACACCTTCCACTATACCAGGTTGCTCAGAGCCCCATCCAAGCAGCCCTTAAACACTTCCAGGGATGGGACATCCACAACTTCTTTGGGCAACCTGTTCCAGTGCCTCACCACCCTCGCAGCAAAGAATTACTTCCTAACATCCAATCTGAACCTACTCTCTGTCAATTTAAAGCCATTCCCCCTTGTCCTATCACTCATGCCCATCATAGTGACTCTTCCTTTCATGCACAGGGGCAGAGGTACAGAAGACCGTGCTGCATCTCCTGAACTGCAGCCACACTTTTATGAACACAGAAAGGACAGAGATAGCTCTTTTAAAAATTAATTTTTATTTTTGATGAAAAATGTGGTTCTCACTTAACCTCTTGATAAAAACAGCTTTACCTATCCGGGAAGTATTTATCACTTGTTGTGAAAGTGGATATAAAAACCCAGAAGTTGATAATGTTTGGGTTTTTTATCCTACCCCATCCTTCCCCACTGCGGGACTTACTGGTTATAATGTTATCAGCTTATGAATGCATGACAATCTTGCTTTATTCAGTAACACACTGAAGGATTACAGAAGCATAAAATAAAATTTTCTTTAAAGGAAACCCAGCCCCTGCAGCCAAGCCTAAATATCCCAGCAGAACGATGAGGATTTTTGCAGGGAACTGGGGGAAAATCACCACTTAATGCCACCGCTTTAGAGACTGGTGAGAGGAGATCAGACTGAGAAAGGTGACAAGGCAAGTGTCGAATCAAATGGAGAGACCTGTACTCAATGAAACCTGTGCTCAATGAAATAATTAATGAATTTTAAATTAGACACCTGTCTCAGCATGCAGTCAAAAAGATGACAGGACCTTGTCATTTAGGAATAGTAAAGAGAATAGCTTTCACAATTTCAAAGAATTCCCTACCAAGGTGTTGGAAAAGCCACAAAGCCTCATCAGAGCTAGTGTTTTGAACCCTGGCCCTGTCTCTGTTCCCAAAAATGCCTCACATCTCAGACCCCTGATGATCACCTACACTGTGAGCCCACAGAGGGCTGGGATCAGTGCAGAGCAGCTGCCCAGCAGCCAGGTGTTCTCCACAGCATGGTGGCCAGGGGCAGGATTTTTCCCTTAGTTACAGGTTGACACTTGTCCAGGTGTTGTTTTCTGCTGAGACGTATTGAGATATTCTAACTTGAGCCTTTTACAGTTACTGTGAGGCAGCTTGTTTGTTAAAACAAACAAACAAAAGATAAATAGGGGCACACTGTTGAAAACTAACCCTGTGTCTGTGCTGTAGGATTACTACAGTGTTTGAGATCTAATCCAGTGAAGGTTATCTGTGCTTGACTAAGAAATTAAAACATTAAATTGGTTTTGTTTTGAAAAAGGCACTGCCTTTATATTTTATTTTTGTCTACAGGAATTTGCACACCCTTGTCCTTACTACTGCCTGGCATGTACCATTATATCATATTATCCCTTTAGTTTTGTTCCCTTTCCTTTCATACCACCTCTTAATTATCCCTTTTGTACCTCTAGTCTGTGGTCTCTGAGCCTCTAATACATGGCTGCACCAATTCCACCACCCCCAAGGCTAGTCAGGTTAAAGATTAATGAGTAGACTTTACCCAGAGGCTTTACAAAGGTTACACATAATTACAAATGGGTCTTTTATGCAGTGTTGAATATGTGAAAGCAACTTAAAAAAAAAAAATGGTAAGGGGAAAAATAACAAAACTTATGGGATTTAAGTCAGCCATTTAAACCTTCTCAAAAAAAACCCAAACAAGAAGTTCTACCCTTTGTTCCAAAGATGGTGATAAAAACAAAAACACCATATGGTGGAAATTAGACTACATCTCAATCTTGCAACATCACTGCCTTCTAATTCTCCTTTCAAGTTAAGTAAAATGTTTTACACTAAGAAGATGTAAAGACAAAAAGGTCTAAAATTGTTGGTAACTCTTCAGTTAACTAAATTCTCATATTTGACAATCTGTTAAAGGAAAAAAACCCGAAACATTTCTCCTGTAGGCAAAACCTCAAAAGATTGCTTAACCTAGCTGCTTGGTGGGAAAGACATATGCTGGCTAATTATCTTAATCTTGCGTTTTCTCAACTTACAGAAATACCTTAAAATGCAAACTCAGTATCTGGGACAAGACTTTCATAAGTGGAAGTTTAAATTTAGGTTCATAGAACTACGGTATCATACTAATGAAATAGTCTGACTTTAAGTTTTAAATTCCACCAAATCCCATTTAAGCTAATGGAAACTACTTTGGAATCTGTCTTCAGGCACTACATGTTTGCTCCATTGTTTTATATCTTTCAGTACAGCAGACAAATGGAGATTCACAAAAAAAATTTTAAAAAGGCAAAACCACAAAACCAGCAACAAAACTCCCCTCTATCTTTTATATTGTATTATTAGTGTTTCAATAATGGGCTAAACCTGTCAGAAATGTCCAAGAAATTTGATACTTTAGGATTTGCTTCCAATTCTGGACTGTAAGACTGTGTTTTCAGAGCTGCTTTGTCTCTTTGTTTTCAGTTAAGCTTAGTGGTGACTGAAGCTCTATAGAAACACTGCAAATTTCAGTATCATTACTTTTTTCAGATCCTTGCTGGTGAAAGGACAAAACCTCATACCTCAAGAATCCTTTCATGCAAAAAGTGGCACCATTCACCAGTGATACCACTCTTCAAGAGTAAGAGAATAACAAAGAGAACCCATAGAACCACTGAAGTCCTAGAATTGTCTCTGAAAGCGATCTAAGCCCAGATGCTTCGTATGTTTATTTGGATTTCTCATTTAAGCATTTGCAATACAGGTCCTCTGCTTTCTTCCACTATTTTCTTTCTCTTTTGCCTTTTCTTCTCTTTTGCCTGCAAACAGTATGTCTAGCCTTTATTCTAGTCATATCTGAGTTTAACTCTTTCATCAAGAGGCTGTTGAAAAGATAAAATTTAAAACTTTGCATTTGATCACTAAGTAACTTGAGTTCTTACTTGAAACATAAGACAAATTGTTAGATTTCTTTTTAATTCTGGTTATTAAGTATGACACTTTAGCATTGCATGGTCAGGGACCAGGTCCCTAAGTGATTAGATACACATTATGCAAGCAGTAAAACAATCTTTAGATTACTTCAAAAATCATAATTTTTAATTATTAACTCGTGTCTCTTACGTGGTTTATGATTAGGTTATTAAATGTGAATGTCAGAATGTGACATAGAGCTCAGATTTATTTTTTCTCCCACAAGGGAATTACTACAACTCAAAGCAAACATTATCACTTACAGTTTAAAATTTTCATTTCCAGAATTGTTCTTTCTATTCAATAATAACACACTTTTATAGCTGATCACAAAGCAAATTTAGCATCACAATATTTTTGAGACTGAAGCAAACATTGAGAACCAAAAGGAAAGTAAAACCACTCAGGCACTTACATAGGAGAGCAGCGTTTTTCACTGCAAAACTTGTCTTAAAAGTGAGACAGGTTTATTTAAGCTTTTTTATTAAAGAGTGTTGAAACTCTGCGTGATATGTAGGGTACTTCTACATATATAACTAGTTTCTAGCTCTTTTGTAGACAAAGTTGAGCTACGCTGCAAGCAAGGAAGCAATGCTCCAAAGGCAAAAAAAACAAAAGGTGTGAAGAAAGACTCTGACTTGAGTCTTAGAGTGCTTAAGCTGGAGGAGGGTTAATTCTTAAATTTTTGATTTCTTGTAGTTTTTTGACTACAAAATTATTGCTTAGAGTAAAAGAAGCCATGCTTTTGAGAGCAACTCACACCAGTAAGAGGGAGTCAAGTTCCCTTTTGCAGCATAACCAGAATCCCTTGATTTTTTTTAAATACTGGACTTTGAAGTAAAATATTTGACAAAGTATTTCTTTGTTTTCCTAGCAATGAACAAGATTTTTTTTTTTAAGAAGGGTATTGCCATCAGGTAAGGGAAGTGATCCTGCTCAGCCCTCGTGAGGCACATCTGGAGTGCTGTGTCCAGTTCTGGGCTCCTTTGTACAAGAAAGACATGGAGCTCCTGGAGCAGGACCAGTGGAGGGCTACAGAGATGACTGAGGGACTGGAGCATATCTCTTTTGAGGAAAGGCTGTGGGAGCTGGGCCTGTTCAGCCTCAAATGACTGAGAGGGGATCTCATCAATATCTATCAGTATCTGAAGGGAGGGTGTCAAAAGGATGAAGGCAGGCTTTTCTTGGTGGTGCCAAGCAACAGGACAAGAGGCAATGGGCAGAAACTGAAGCACAGGAAGTTCCATCTGAATATGAGGAAGAATTTCTTCACTGTGCAGGTGACCATGCACTGAAAAAAATTTCCCAGAGAGGTTGTGGAGTCTCCCTCACGGGAGATATTCAGGAGCCATCTGGATGCAATCCCATGCCGTGCGCTCTGGGATGGTCCTCCTTGAGCAGGGAGGTTGGACCAGATGACCCCCTGTGGTCCCTTCTAACCTGACCCATTCTGCAATGGGTACAGAAGCAGGAAATGACCTCTATGTCCAGATTCTAAATATTCTTTTTTGTCATGCACCAAATTAAGATTTCTCCTGCTGCTTTGGAGATGAGGGAAACATTGAAAGAAAAGAAGAAAAGAAAGTAGAAAAAAAATTTGGCGTTGGCTATTGATAGATTCTGCTTTTCTTCCAAAGGCTATTTTAAAATTACAAAGACATCTCATAGTTCCCATCAATAAAAGATACAGCACAATTCTTTCTTCCTGGACCTGCAGGGCTGAACCTTAGTCACACAAATAGATCCACATTGGCTTCAGTGGAGCAGCTTGTATGTTTGATACAAACACAGACATATATTCATAGACAATTCTGTAATTATCGATGTGCGTAACAATCTGCAGACAGCCACCTCATGTTTATGTCTGACCTGCTTTAATTACATTAAGCACAGCTAAAAATTCTTGTCCTCCTGCCAGGCTGCCACACTTTTAACTCTGTATGATGCTTCTAGGAAGGAAAACAAACCCGTGTGCAATCTTTCAGATTCATTGACTTCTTCTATTGTTTATTTTACTTCCATGGAAGCTTGAAGTAAACAGGTACATCAGTTAGCAATATGAAAACAGAGAATTTTGTATAGATTACAGTTTGCATGAAAGCAAAGGACAGCACAGCATGCATGCTGGTGCAAAGTAGGAGAGTACAGGCATAAATCACATCCTTATACTGTGAAGAAATCATTCTGCCGTCACTTTCAGTGTGCGTGAGACGCAGGTTTGAATGTCCAGCTGCATTTTCCACTCTGGCTTTTCAAGGCAAAGTGTAGAAACTGGAAATGTTTTGACTCCTAAGCAGCATACTGAAAAATATTTTGAGAAAATGTGGAAAGAATGAGTATAACATATTCCTTTCTCTAAAGGGAACAGTCAAAATTACTGACAAAGCAATTTCACTGCATGACTGCGGCTTCTACTGCTGTGTTAAGACTTCTCTTTGTGTCAGTGCCCACACCTGGGCAGCTACAGATCCATGGCAATGTTACACTCTTACATCAGTATGTCTGAGTACCAAAGGTGTTATTGCAAGCCAATAGTATGGACTGCAAAGGACTCGTGAGATAGTGACTCTGCTACATTTCCTTTAAAGCGTACTCTATTGATTTGGTGGTTTTTCCTGCTGAGTGTGTTTGTATCTTGATGTCTTGGCTATGTCCAATCAAGTGACGTACAAAACAGAAGATAGATTATTGTTTTATTCAATCATAAATCCATTTAAATTACACTAAATTTGACTCAGTTTTCAGATGGCTAGAGCACAAGAACAGTGAACTGTACCAGATGGGTCTACAGCTACTAGGGGAAAAAAAAAACCAACCAGCGAAACTGAAGACTTTCTTCATCTGAATTTTATCAAAGTCTATTATTTGGTGAGTTGAATTTCATGAAAATTGTCTCACTAGGTGACACATAGAAGTGCCCTCAAGCCTTGGGCCTAGGGGTATCAGTGCGCTCATGTACACATCCACCAGCAAGTAATTTAAACTGAACGAAATCATAGATTTTGAAGGATGGTAGAAGCAGTATAATAAGTACTACCACTTTTAACTCCATAGCATGTGTTTTATTCAGGTTGCATCCTAACAAACTGGACAGCTAATGACACCCTCCATTAATATCAATTAATATCTTCTATAACTTCCTTCTACCTTTTATGTTGTTCGTTTTTTCCCAAAACAACTTTGTTGTTCTCTGAAAATATGCATATGGAACAATCATAGCTATTCTGCGAGGCAGAAATATGAAGAGAATTTCAGTATATTTGAGGTTAGATGGATTTCTGAAACATATAATATAAGCAAGGTCTTTCTGTATTTAATGAACACTGCATCTGTAGCAGCAGAAAAAGGGAAAACATGCAACATGCAGCCACTTACCTTAGTGACATAGTGCTGTGTGTTTAGCATGAATGGTCAGGGTTTAAAAACTTATACAGCAAAGTTGAAGAAAGTTAATATACTTTATACCCATAAAGAATATCTACTAATTATTGGAGAAATGGAGACCACAAGAACAATAAACTGGGTTAAGCCAAACACCCAACGTTTCATCTCCAACAATGGCCAGCAGCAGATGCCAATAGAAAGGAATAAAACAGGTCAAGCATACAATGATGCTTTCTCAGCCTCCAGCAATATGTGGCTCTTGGCTTTCCTAAGCCAGGAATGCCATTTTGAAGTGGTGTTTGGGGCCAGATTATTAAGATTTGGGGGGTTGGAGGGAAGAAAATGTCTTTAAAATTGAATGTTTGTACTGAGCCCACTGTAAAGCATCTATAATAAATTTCTAAAATACTACTCTAATTCCATTTTCTTGTAGATTGTTTACTATGAACAACCTACAGGAGCCTATAATATGTACTGCTAATTGGGGTGGGGAGGTGTTAAAATTATGCAGAAGCATTGAATGTTTTCACTAAGCTATGAAACCTCCACAATATAGCTCACAGTACCTCAAGAAAAATTCCCTTACAAGTTGGTTACTATTCACATGTACTAATGTACGTACTCTTGAGGGTTATTGAGAATTAGAAAAATTATTGAAAAAAATCCTGAAATACCACAGATGTCCCAGTTTTAGAGCACCAGAGCCACAAAGCATTTAACGGGGGAAAAAATTCCAACCAACCCAAGAAACCCACAACAAAGCAAACAAACAAAACAACTCACCAAGAACCAAAATGAAAATAAGGCAGAGTGCTGGATACACTGTCATATAACCCTTCTACCCAGTTCTTACTTCCCCTCACACTCTATTTCTCCCCCGAAATTTTGTTCCATGTTACAACTTGATCACTGAAAACTCACCTGAGGGGAATCGATCTCAACCTAGAATCAGCTTCTTGGAGCTGAGACATAACCCCATGAAGGCATTCTGGGGATCATTGATAGATGGGTGGATGAAAAAGAAATCATAGTACCTCTAATGCTAATCAGTAGGGCTTAATTGGAAACCGATCTCACCAATAGGAGCTATGTCCTGTTGAGATCACAAATATGGCTGACAAAGCCATCTATGAGTACATAATTTGACCCAGAAGCTCATCACATTCTGAATAATAAATTTGCCATATTAAAAAAAAAATCATTATGGTATATATTCAATGAATTAAAACTGGCTGATAATCATCACCTAATAGGAATGTTTTTAGTCAGATCTCACCATGATCTCTTCTTGCCTCCACACTAGTCAATATCGTTATCAATGATCTGGAAGAAAATATCATTAATGGTAAGGTCTATAGATTACACAAAACCAGTAAAGTGGTAAATTAGGATAAGGACAGGTCAGTTCGACAGAGCAATCAAGTTCAATTAGCAAGATGAGACCATCTGAGCATCATGGTTTCTAAAACAATTGAATTTAAGGACAAGCATCTGTGAAAATGGAATTTAGGTCAGAGTTGAAGGAAGGAATGGTTTTTGAAAAAGTGCTGTTTCTGAAGTGATAAATAGCCAGTGTTTCCAACATGACCTCCTGGTACGATGGAACACATAAAAAGGCAAGCTGTAGTCATATCCAGAAATAAAAAATAATACTGAGAGGAAGTACAAACTATTTATTCCACTGCACATAACCAATAATAATATTAATAAAATAGCAAACAAAAATGATAAAAACTCTGTTGTCTAAAAAAGAGGATGTTTATAAACTGGAAATGTTCAGCAAAGATATAAAAAAACTACCTCAGACCTGCAAAATCTCGCTTTTTCTAGGAGCCTAGTGCTGAGTCCTATTAATGTACATGGGAAATATTATGAGTTGGTGTGATCACTGTGCATGTCAGGGAAAAATTTCTGGCTAGTAAACAACGATAAAACATCTTCCACTGTCTGTGAAATTAATCTAGACAAATTTAGAGTAGTAATAAGTGATTTTTAACAAATAAAGCTATCAATTGGTAGAAGAATTTATTTTGCAGCATGGTGGAACCTCTGTTACTTGAAGGCCGACCTTTTCTAAAATATATTCTTCACTCCACCCAAACTTGTAGATGCAGGAAAAAGTATTTACAGAAGAGATGCTCATAAAAGTCTGTACATGAGTGATCTAAGATGTTGTTATAGATGAAAAAAATAAAAAAGCAACAGAAAAGATGCGTACAATGAACCAAGAGGAAAGTACCTTCCTTGAAATATAAAATAAGGTAACCTCACTAATGCTGATGATGCACACTAGGATAACCATTTAAACATTTCTCAACTTTTTAGACCTCAGTATTCATCTCTGCAGTTCTAAACAAGGCTAGTAGCAGAGGGAATAGCTTTAAGCACAACCTGGCCACAGAAGGAGAGGAGGGGACACATTTGTTGGAAAATGGATTGCTGTACAGTTTTGGACAAGCTTTGCTACTGTTGAGGCACGGAGAAAATGAATGTCCAACAATCACCTGTGGTCGAGGACCCTCAGCCAGCAGAGCAAGTGAAAAGTAAGTGACACAGGTCAGAGCACAAGGGGAAAGAATCACGTGCAGGACTGAGTCTGCACAGGGCTGCTCTAGGGTTGGACAAACATTTTGCACAGTAAGTGCAGCATTGTCACTTCTGTGCACTTCATCCAAAACACATTGAGTTCAGCCAAGAAAGAGAATATATGCACGGGTATTGAAGTGGTCCCCACAAGAGGTGGCCCCCTACAAGATGTGTAGCAATGCCCACCAGTAATAGGTGAGCAGCTTCTGATGATTGGGTCTTCTCAATCAGTGGACAGTCATCAAGTAAAAGTGGCACCAACACAAAGAGACAAGCCAGAGGCTCGTGTACCTGATGTATCTCTCAACTTCCATATTGCTGCTATGTTTCTGGTTACAACTTGTGAAAACATGTAAGTACTTTCATATTCCACAGACAGATTAAATCAATATTTTATTGTGGGAATGTTATCTTGTTTCCTTTTATTTTCTAAATCAGAGTATCACACCCAGATATAGGCAATCTAATGATCTCTAGAGTTTTATTTTTCTGTTATTATCTCCAAATCAAGAAGATTTGGACTATCCACATAATAGTCTACAAGAATATTACAATTGGATTATCTTTGATGATATTTACTTAAGGTACCCGATACAGGTCAAAAGCTCATAATAAGAAAGCAGCCTGACTCTAAATCATACCCAAGACAGCAGAACCTTGCGTGCTGCAGGCTGCACTCTGGGTTTGCATACACTTCCCCTGAAAGCCGTGTATTGGCCAATCGATGTTTTCAGCAGCTACTAATTAGCACCATTCCAGGCTGGACTGCGTTACAGTCAGGACCACGGAACAGCTCAGGACAGCCTGTTTGTGTGACAGAAATATGTTCTCAATAGAAGTGCGGATTCTGCCTGATGAAAGTTTTCTAAGTATTTGAGCATCAGTGTACCCATGGCAAATAAAGCCAGGTGAAGCTCTGTCCTGTTTATAGCTGCAATATATAAAGGTCAAGGAGGACAAGTCTTAGAGAAACCAGTTTGCTCATAACTGGACAAATACTTCTCAAAGGCGGTGTTTTAGACAGACAATAAAACTCTCTGAGCACGACCCCATCTCTCAATGCAATAATACTTTTGAGAATACGGCTCCAACTCCTGACCCAGTATATACTGAGGCAGCTGGTACATCCTACCTTGCTAGAGTATGTAAAGCTTTTTAAACCTGCTAATGACTATTAGCATCGTAACACGGAGGGAAAGAACTTTCTGCCAGACACTCAGATAAATATGTCTTTATTTTTAGGACCAAGAAAAAGCGCTTTCATCAACAGCATCCTCCTGGAGGTTTTCAGCCCAGTCAGAGTACATGCTCAGCACCCAGAAAGGGAGTCTCTTCCACGACTGTGAGCCTGCAACTCAACTTCACAGATCTCCCAGCCGAGCAATTTCTAATGCCTGTTGTCTCTTTGTGCTCTGTAAATGCACACTCACCCTTTCACTCCATTTTTCCGGGTTCAACTTTTATTTCAGAGACACATAAAGGCCATCACTGGTAAGAGTTTTTATAATGGAGTAAGAGAAAATATCCTCGATCTATCACATAATTTCTATATGTGACTACTGAGGCTTTCTGGGTGGTCTCTCTTTTTAGCAAAAAACCTGCCTTGAGTATCTCACTGGTATCTCTGGTAACACAATGTGAAAAACAGTGTCTGCCTCTATAACACAATAAAAGTGACCTATAGCACAGTCTGCTTCTGCTAGCTGAAGGTTATTTTGCTTTGACATATCCTTGTAGTGTCCTCTGCTTTAATTAATAATGTTGCTGCCATGTATTATGAAAATCACTCTTTTGCACATACTGGTATCTTTCCAAATTAGGCATTTTAAAGTTTAAGCCTTAAGAAATGCATAGACTATTTTCAATCAAAAGTCCAATCTATTTACATGCACAAGAGCTGAAAGATTTTTCATGCAAGTGGTAGTACTCTTAGGCTTTTATTATTTCTGCTTGAGCAGAAAGCAATAAATATGTCTTGAGACAAGGGAGAAAGTTAATAAAAAACTGTCCTTTCCTCTTTGTGCTAGACCCTGTTTTAAAACCAGCTTGTCTTTCATGAACAAATTAATTGGATTAGCTCTGCTTCAGCCACAAAGGACAACACTCTGTGTCACAAGCATATTTGTATAATGAACCATCACTGCACTGGTATAGTAGGGGACTGATCCTGAAATTGTATTCAAACAAGTATTATTACTAGCATTTCAGTTTGTGGGATACAAATAGGAAGAGACACAAATTTTAAAAAGTCCCTGCACGAGTGAACTAATGATTGAAATGAAAAAAAACCTGTATGGTGAATGAGGGTACAGAATGGAGGCTTATCCTACATAAGCCAGCTAGTCAGAGGGAAGGTCCTCACTGTCAAAAGATATTAAAATGGTGTCCCCAGAGATATTGTCAATGAAAATTTCACTCTGGTTTGAGAAGATGTCAACAAAAGGAATAAGACTTTATAAAAAACTATTACTACTTTCCCGAGGCAGAAATAAGACCGCATTCTTGAAAAATAAATACTTTTTTTATTTTGAAAAGAACAAAATAGCCATCTATTTATCCTACTCCCCTTCATCATGTTAATAAATTTTAAGCTGAAACTATTACACAATTAGTTTTTACCCAACGTTGCTCATTTTTTGTTTATGTAAATGGTTTTACCCATCTCAAAATGGTATGAACTCCAACCTCTATCCTTTACAGCTTTCATTGATCCTGATTCATGTTTTATAAAAATAATTTTGGGGGGTTTCTGAGTGTTTGGTAAACATCTCAGCTCAGAATGTGTCTCTGACTGCTACTATAATAAATAAATGAATAAGAAATAGAATAGTCATGAAGGAACCTAACCTATGAAATTGAAATGGCTGTAGTTTATACAAAAAGGAATTTCTCCTTTAAAAATGAAACTGGTCTTTTGTTTCTGTTGCTGGCTATTATAGGGCTGACTATTGATACTGAAAGACCTATAAATGACTACTTTCCAGGGTATTATTATTATGCTATGTCCTATATGGACCATTTATCACAGAACCTTATTTGATGTTTTGCTTAGATGTTCAATAATCATAACGCTCAATAAGAAACAATTGGAATTTGTCCTTAATTGAGCTCCCAGTAAAATTTTTTTTAAATGACTGACTTTTCCCTTAGTGGTCAATGAAAAGTTGCCTGTGAATTAGACCACAAGGACAAACGTCCTCTCCTACATATATAGACCATCTACTCATGGCAGACATTCTGTTGTTTGAGAAGTTGATTTCACGGTGTTATTACTATCAATTACTGCTATTTTACCTTCTTCCATTACACAAAGGCAGCAGCTTAAAATAAAACCGTAACTTCTCCTTCTGGATGTTGTACAAACATCCACCAAGAAGTAATGAGGGTCCCAAGAAACTTCCAGATGCAGATTGAGGAGGAGCATTTATCACTAGTGAGCACATCCTGAAGCTATAGATTTGCAGCTGCTGCCAGGTGGGAGGGAGGTTGTTACACCTCCACCTGTCCTGAATAACTGCTCACACAGGGTACCATGCATGATGGAGGGTACTGTATCGTAGGCTTCTGCACCCAAAGGAACAGCTCCAGAGATGTCTGGAGCTGGGCCTGGAAGATTGGGCATTCTTTAAGGAATCCTTCTATGTAGTCACAAACCTGTGGTTTGCACCGACTCTTTCTTCCTTCTTCCTATGTTGTTTGTGAATAAAGAATGGGTGATGAATTTCTAGCATCTGTATATATTCACTTGTAGAAACTAGATACACCTTTCAGTTATGAGAGGCATAAATCCTTATTAACTATTAACTACTGTTATAGGTAGCATAGAATTATTCAAGCAATAAAAGAGTTTATTTTTTCCCTTGGTTAGTTGTAAATGAGCCTAGAGGGAACCCAGTAGTTCTAAGTTAAGCTCATTTCATACCTGCAGCAATAGCTTTAAAACCTAATCCTGGATATGTTTATACATTTTTAATAGGACCCCAATTTTACATACAGGATCCTCCAGTGGCTTCAGCTGCTGCAGAATTCTCCTGAACAGTTTTTTACTGTTCGGCTCAGCGGGTTCAATGCTTGATTATCTTTCCTCCAGTTCAATATCTTCTCTTTTCCTTTTGTTATACACCAACAAGGGGACTGTATGCAGGTTCTCTGCGGAGGATGCCTTGTACGTGAACATGCAAGCAATGTGGAATCGACCTGGCTGAATCCAGTATTCAAGGAATTTAATTGAATTATTGAAATTCAGGGTCGAACCCCTGGGACATTGATCCTGTATTGTCAGCTTCAAATCCAAGGTGCACTGGCCGCTTGATAATATGTTCATATGATTTGCAGTAGAAGGGGTGGTGAATCAAAGCGGTGACAGTATCGCTAACTGACAGAAAACACAGGAACTGATGCTGAATACATTTAAAAATAAATCAATATAGACGGGCCTGATTGAACAATTCTGGCAATGCGTTGTGCTGGCATGGCTGCTGACTTACCACTTTCAGAGTAGGCTCAGGATTCATGGTAGCTGGAAAGCTGGAGAGGCCTGTTGTTGCAGCAATGCATTTAACTTCAAGACAGAGAATATTTGTTCATCTGTTTTCCTTGCCAGAAGCTAGAAACTATTGCTGCAGTTGCCAAGTGAAACAAAGCAGGACTGAAAGAGAAATGAAATGATGAAATAATACTTACAAAAAAGTAAAAAATAAAAATCCAAATAAATGGCTTTCATTTATACTGATATAAGTGTAAGTTCTTTGCTTATTTTCTTCAGACATTATAAAGATTATTGAGAATTTGAGGCTCAGGTCAACTAAAAGAAAAAAAAGAGAGAGAGAGAAAGGAGTTTAAAAACATTAATGCAAAATAATGTTCAGCCTTTACCATCTCTACTGAGACCTAAGTCACATCCTTCCTCAAGTGCAGCTGTTGGAAAAAGGAGACAAAGCAGAGACAGCTGCAGGACTATTCTGCCTCATTGCACGTTATTTCTTCCATCATTCTCTCTCACCAATTCACCTGCTTCGTTCAATTTATGATTGTCTGCTTCCCTTGAAATGGGACCTGAGAACACTTGTCTGAGCTGGATTGCACAGCTGTCGCTTTAGCTGCTGCAAGAGGATGGCAGCTTTATGGCCTTTCTGCAGCCTTATTCCCTTTGGGGGGAATAGGCAATAGACAGTCCTTTCTTCTATCACCGGGATGTTCTGAAGCCCTAAGCCAGCCTTCCTTCCTTCCTTCCTTCCTTCCTTCCTTCCTTCCTTCCTTCCTTCCTTCCTTCCTTCCTTTCCTCAGCATGGCCAGTGTACGTCAGTGGCAACATCAACAACTCCGGGTCTTCAGGGCTGATTCCTCCAAGGCACCCAATGCTCTCCATTCCTGTGGAGTCAAGGGGCTCTATGGGGCTGATGCCATCGTGCATGCACTTCTCTGTAATCAGACTGCTCATGGGCATTAGTGCCATGCAGTATGTACAGGACCCCTGACTCCAGTGGGAGCCAAGGTCATCCAGCAGTGCACTGGATCAATGCCTTACAAAACTGCAGAGTGCATGTATCTACCTAAGAACAAGGTTTTGAGGAATAGGGTGAAGTCAAGGAGACAAAAGTAGGTGCCTGGCACCTTTCACCCTCAGATTATTTTTGAATGGGAGCAGGCTGCTGAAACGTGGACTTAGTGAGCACCATTCAGAATTCCTACAAAACTCACAGATTAGTTGGCTATGATATTAAATTACCCATTCCTTATAGCTTAATTCTAAAATACAGTGTGTACAACACACACTGGAATTAGTCTCATTACCTCTGGGAGACCTTAAAATATCGAGACTTCTTTTTCAACAACCTTAACATAAAAGAAATAATATTCATCATTTCTGAATTTAATAAATAAATCAGGTATCACCTATCTGGCAACCCACCCACACCTCTTTTTCTTACTCCACCTAGAAACACATTGTCTTGACATCTGCAGTGTAAATTACAGGTAACAGCCAACATCAGACCAGTGTGGACCCACACTCTCAAAGCAGGACAGTTGCTGGAGTTCAGCTTTGCAGAGGTTCTTGTGTGGTGAATCTCAACCCAACTCCAAAAGCTGTATGGTAATGCTTCTTTCTGCCCAGCACCAGATGTTCACTTCTCACTTAATCAAAGGTGTATGTGGATGCTGTAGACAAAGACAAAGGGAAAATTACTCTAAAGCCAGAAGAAATCCTTGTCTCTGAGGTCTTCATGTTGTAAACCTCAAGCCAAAAGCCAAATAGTTACAGCCTCTACATTAGGATGTCTCACCATGTAATATGAGAGGTAATATCAGTTCAGAGTCCTTCTCTCCACACCCTGAAACTCCCCAGCATGCAGATCCCCCTTTCCACCCATGAATCTAGACGATATAAAAACTCCACTGTTATTTTACAGCATGAATTGCTCTGTATTTGTTGAGATACTGGGGTTGTCACTGCTTTTCAAGCAACACTACAAGCAAGAGGGTATTTTAAAATCCATTTACTTCAAAATGTATTCCCAAACAATTTTCAATTTTCATCCTTTCTTTTTTGTTTGTCTGCTTCATTCTACCCTATTCATATTTTACTTCTGTGGATTCAAAATAATAAATTAATTTATTAGAAAAATTACACTCTGTAAGGTCTGACATAACAGGAGACAGAAGAAGCGATGCTGAAAATGGTTCAAAATAAATAATCGGTGCTGTGTCAGGGGACACTACCTTCAGTCCTGGCAAAGCATTTGCTATGTTGAAAAGATTAATGTTATGCCAATTTAAAAACAGGCAGGAGTTTTGGCAGGAAGAATGCAGAAAAGCCTTCTAAGTGGTAAAACACTTAGTTTTCAGAACTCACAGAGCATGTCTATACTAGTGTATGAAATGAGTCAAGCTGTCTGTTCTCTGGCCATGAGGAGAAGTGACAACGCAGAGTCGGCATCCCTGCAGCTAAGCTCTCTTCCTGCAAATGGAACGGCTCATCTGTCCTTCGCACTCAGGGCCGCTCCAGATCATACCCACACCAATGTCCATAATCAAGTCATGTGTCAGGGAACATATTAACTATGAAACCGGGTCCAGGAGGTAGAAACAGGATTTCGTGCTCTTCCGTCAGCTCACGGCAACTTCATAGCCTCTTATTCTGATGCAGGTAAATAAACCAAGTGACCCTCTGCAACACAGGCATTCCTGCAATTCTGATGAAAAAGAGCTTTGGCTTCAAAGTATTTGCATTAACAAATCAAAACAAAACAAAACATGCAAATAAGCAATCAAAGAAACAAAAAAACCCACTCAACAAACAAAATCCCAAACAACAAAAACCCCCCAACAACCTTTAAGTAATTTCCATCTTCTCTTTCCACATAGCTCTTTGGAAGGTGGGACTGTACTTTTTATGGTAACAGGTTTTATTTAATAAAAGCTGCTAATGAACCTCAGTATCTATTTTTCCACTAAGGACAAGAGCTAAAGCTCAGTGAAATCAGTGGAAATGCTCCTGAAGAACTTAACAGGAAATTGATCCAACCCTCTTGATCTTTTGTTTCCCCTGCAGCGTTTTTCTTTTTGTGTTGGTTCCTCTTTCCCTTTTTCACTATCACCCAATTACCATCTTTATTAACATAAATCAAATATTAACGTATGATCAGTGCGTTCAAGTAAAAACAGAAAAATACACTCAGACGCTAAACAAGTGTGAATTCAGAAAAATTAAATACGTTGATTTGTAAGAGTTACTTTGTTGAGACCTAGTAACTTTCTATTTAGAAGAGACTTTGCTTTTGGAGAATTCACCAAAACATTTCCTGCATACTTAGAATTTTCTTTGGTCTATGTGGAACCCATTACTGTAGTCCACATACAGGAATTCTGGGGGGGTCTCTAATACACCAGAATAATCCTGTAGATCTTCACGAGGGGAAAAAAAGCACTCTGAGAAAAAGCTTTGGACTGGGAAAGTGTTACAGCAATACACTGTTTATTTGCACAAATACAATTTCTTTTATTACACACCAGGAGGGAGAAGAGAGAAAGAGAAGAAGAAAAAAATATCTTTGTTTTAAGTTCATTGGTCTCAGGCATTGGTAGCTGCAAAGGAAAATGAATTCCCCTTCCCTCTTTTGTGCAACAGAACAGAGGGAAATTACCTAGGAATGTGAATCATTTCTGTACTGCTTTTGCTGAAATAAGAGTGCTACTGCAGGGGAGCCTCTACCAAATAGAGCTATGTGGAATATTCAAAGCAAAATTTAAAACACACAGGACACACACCATCACAGCTCCTGGGACTGCAGAGGAATTGCAGCGCTCTCTGCTAACCCTGATACATCCACCAGCACTTTATCAGCACTCGGATTGTTTTCAGCACTTCTGCATGCCAGGGAGAGCTTTAGCATATCCTGTTGGGAAGTGCTTGTGTCTTCAGTGATCCTAACTGGTTCAGGTTGCATGCTCGGAAGAAACCATCTGGATTTCATGTGCTTAGATATTTTCTGGGTTGTTGTTGACAGAAGACATCAAGTATTGATTGACCTGACAGGAAGCTGCCAAAGAGAGTCCCAGAGCACTTCCCAGCTCCCGGGCTTCTCCGCACATCCTACCCAGATCCAGACTCTTTGCTCAACTACCCTTCTGATGACACTGCCCAACACTGAGCAAAACTGGATTTACAGACTAAAAAGGAACAACAGAAAAATCTTTCAAGGTCCCCAGAGAGGAAAATATCTTTCCCCTCAAAGAAATAATACCAGATTATGAAAGTAGTTTAATGTCAGGGTTGCAAACATCAGGGCCTCTTGCAGGGGAAGGGGTTCCAGGAGGTTGAGTGGTGGCAGGGCAGTCAGGGGACAGTGTCCTGCCTGGCATGATCACAGAGCAGTGCTGCCCTAGCCAGGTCAGAAAAGTTTGTCTCATTCCTCATTGTTTGCTGCTTTGTCCAGTTAAATATTACTTTGATTTCAACAGACCAGGTCTATAATGCATAAGGACAAGGTAGGTCTTATTAAAACCAGATCTTTTTTGGCTTCATTTTCCCAACTTCGACATGAATTCTCTTGCTCTGGGACACTTCTCCATCTCCAGCTTTCTTTCATCATAATCAAATCCTTCTCACTAATGATAACATTAAGCATTTAAACTAATTCAGCTTTTTGCCACCACTACTTCTATTATAAGATTTTTGTAGAACATATTTTTTTTTCCAATTTTGATACCACATTTATTATGTCCTATTTAGGTCAAAATTGTCCCTTACCTTTAATGGGCCTTCTTTTACTTCTGTCTGCTTTTATCATATCTTTATACAAATAGACCAAAAGTACTCTTGGTTTTTATTTTGTTATGTTAAAAATTTTTCATAAACTTTGGCCACAAAACAGGCTATCTGTTCCTACAGCAGTGCTATTAACTCTTTTCCTCTCTCCACCTGCTCCATTAGGAGTTTAACTTGTTGAGTTTTTATGACTGGAATTCTAAACTCCATACCAGATAATGTCTCAACAGTGCAACTTATAATTAATACTTAATGCTTTCGTTTTGCAAAAGCCTCACTGGATACATCTGAGAATTGTATTTCCATTTTTTACTGCTACATGCACCTAGGTGGTGCATAATAATTCTTTGACTGACTAATACCCCTAAGTCTTCCTGTTTCAACCAGTGGGCCTTCTGATTGAAGAAATTCTCATTGCTCCCTATGTTCATTACCTCGCATTTCAAACTAATTAAATCACATACCTTGTCCCAGTTCTAAAGCCTATCCATTTCTTCCCATGTGATATTCTGATCATCTTCCATATTGTTAATGTCTGCTACATTTGTATTTCTTGAAAAAAATATTAACACTTTCCTATATCTTGTATTCAAGGTACTGCTGATATTTTCCATAACGTTGTGTCCGATTCTGATTCTTGAGGAATTACAGCCAACGATTTATTTTCACTTTAGCATAAATTTTTGTAGTTCACACACTATGATCTTGTGCTAATCTACCTTTTATTGCCAATATGCAATTATTTTCTATGTGCATTGAGTCCAAGTATATTAAGTGCTAAAACAATCTCTTTAGACAAGCACAGTTATCAAAGTTCAGTTAGATGCAATCCACTTGCTAATTCACAGGCCATTCTATCTCCTTTTTCACTCATCTCCGTATATTTAAATATAATACAAAAGGTGTCCTTGAGCTTCATATACAACTAATGTAAGATTAGCAGGTTTTATTGGGCCATTTCTAATACTTTTCTCAGACAGACCAAGTATGGCTTCACTCTAGCTGTATCTTTACCAAAAGCTGGAGTCACTGCTTCCAGCTGCTTCTGGAATTTGTGTGCCATTCTCTCTCCTGAGTAGTCCCTGGTCCATGCCTGAGGAGTTCAGTTTTCTCAACAGGATACACTGAGCACCAAGGCATCCCCTGAAGGCAGCCCCAGCAGCGCCAGGCTTTCTAAGGGGGAGCTATGCATGAGCAGGTCTTGCTGGTTCAGTCAGGGACCAGGATTTCCAAAGAGGCTCAGCAGCCCTTATTACTCTAAACTGAATCTCCTAGGAAACAGCAAACTGAAGCTGTATTATCTTTTCCCTGAAGCCTGGGGATCTCCAGTCCTACAAATAGGCACAAACAGGCAGACATGAAAAAATAGACCCTTGTATGGACCACCCCACCTGAAGAGATGCTGGGAGGACTGTGCGGGGTGACCCCAGCTAGACATTCACCCTACAGATGTTGGCTTTGCCTCTGGAGGGGGTGATCTAGCTCTGCTGGCAGCACAGACAGGAAAGATAAATGCAGAGTGGAGAACAACTGATGAAAGGCACGTCCTGAGAGCAAAGCTCCGCAGGAGGTAACACAGCTTTGTGGAAATGGTGTGCACTGAGTGGAGACTGCCAACTCCGAAGACTTCTATCCTATTTGCAGAGAAAGGAAGCACTATGAAGCTTTTACTTCATTGTTTGGATAAAACCCATCTTTTTCAAAGCAGTTTTTGAAAATATGGGACTATTTATTAATGAATATAGTTTTTCAGTTCAGGGACGTCATCTTATCACGGATGATAGAATGAAATAAAACAGAAAAAAACATTTAAATCATATTTTTGTAGATTACATCAAATCCAAAACATAATTTACATACACCATAAAAGCTAGACAGAACTGATATGATTTTATGAACAGGAAATGCCAGTTTTTAATCTTTGTTTTAAAAACACTTGCCTTGCTGATAAAACACCAATGCAATTGTCACAGACACTTCTCTTTTCTCTCTGCACGTGAATAATAACAGGGCCAAACACGAATTTTCCAACTCTTTCATTTTCCTTGTGTCCACCAATAGTTTCTGAATTTGTTCTGATTGCACCTGGGCTCATTAGGTGGTCCATAATCCAAAGACTCCTGGTACCACATTCACTTGGCTCCCGAGTGAGGTGTATCCACCACTGTGCCAGGCGAACATTTATAAACTGGGGCAAGTAGGATGTTACATGAAAGGGAGGGCATGTGTGGAGAACCATAAAAAAGCACCCATTATACATAGTCCCTGCTAGAAAATCTTAAAGGCTAAAGCCTTCTTCCTGCAAACAGCTTGGCATTTACGTAGCTTAACTGTCAGAGTGTGTCTCTACCCATTCAAGGATATAGCCCAGTCCATAAAATTATCCGTGTGCATAACTGCTGATGGGTTTAGAACAGCAGAGGTAAATGACTTATAAATGGATCTCACAGATGGCAAAAGTGTTCAAAGAAGATTCTTCTTCTCCTCTGGTGTGAAGCTGACTCTGAGGCACACAACTGCTGAAGCCTGAGAGAGGGCCAGAGAGCAGGTTAAAAAAAAAAAAGAAGAGGTGGGCGTTTTTGCCATGCAGCCTGAGCCCTTCCGGTGGCCCACAGCACACCCACCAGCCTGAGTTCATGCAGTCGGTGTAGGCTCCCAAACTGAAAATATACAGAATTTGGAGGCGTTCAAAGTTGGAATAGTGGCTTTTATAGCAAGGTGGTCCATCTTCTGCATTTAATTTCAGGAGCTGAATGCGACTTTCAGAGTGAGTTCTGCTTAAGAAAGGCCATTATGGGATCCCACAAAATAAGCAATCAATATTGTTCAGAAAGTGAGAACAGGAAGGAGGGAGAGACAGAGAAGGAGTGCATATACATATGCAGTACACCCTCTTAGAGAACAAGGAATGACTGGTTTTAGTTTTGCAACAGAGTACCACAACCATTTTCCTGAAAATATGGTTACCACAAAGAAAAATAACATGAAGATGCACTGAGATTTACAAATGCTTCTTTACCTGATTAGATTTACTATGAATTCCCCAAGGCTCCTCTTTGCTTTCAGGTCTCTTTAGTTTCAACGATAAACCAATTGCATTGATAATTTAACAATCCACATGATTTCCTTTTCAGAAGAAGTAATGTCATATACAGCAAGCTTCATGACATTTTAAAATTATTAATAAATAAAATCAGGTTTGGAAAACAGAGAAAGCAATGTCCATGAACTCTTCTCATTACCATAAAACTTTATGTTAAAAAATAAAAAAAAAATTGCACTGTGCAACACTGGAAATATTTCTGCACTTTCAGTTCAAGTCACAAAATATATATTTCCTCATTTATCCTCGCTATCTTAACAAACAAAAGCTCAGTAATATGGGGAGAGCATTCATGCATGAGCTTGCAAACATAGCACAAAACAGCAAGATTTGCAGTGTTCCAGGCAAGTGTTTTGTCAGCTTCTTCAGTTTGCATGTTGTTTAGAGTGTTAGGTGTTTAGATTCCATGATAATAGGCTCCAAATGGGGAAAAAAAAACCCAAAACCTAAGAAACTGTCTAGCTAACCTTCTGGGAGATAGATGCATATGGGTTTATTGAGGTTTTCAAATACTTTTTTACTTTTGAGGCCTTTGCTGACTGTTCAGCTACAAGTAGAACTCATCAGCTTTCCTTATTTCCAGTATGTGTTATGTTATAGATTTCTTATTTTGATAAGATATTTTAAAGACGGGTCATATACCTAGACCCTGGCACAACAGCCAAGAGTTAAGAGAACTGAATATGACTTCTGGAATCATTTTGGCTTGAAATTATTCAAGAGGAGAAACTGGATTTTTTTTTTAAATCTGGAAATTCTTTTTTCTGCAAATGTTGGCGATAACCAAGTATCCATAGGAAAAATATTAAAAATAACCAGAGACCTCAATGGTATGGTTTCTCATACATCTCTAAATATGCCTAGATTTGATTTTATTTCTAGACTGAATCTTAAACACTGGTCATTAAGCAGTAATAACTAACCTACAGTAATTATCCTATAAAAACAAGACCTCTTCCTCTTGTTGAGATTACAAAAATGCAACAGGCTGTTATGAATAGGCGCTGCTGCATGTCAGCACTTTTGGACTGTATCTTTGCTCAAAAATGATGGGTATTTCTGTCAGCAGGATATCTGCTAACAAGAGTAGCCACCCTACTCTCAAATCTATCAGGCAAGACGAGTCTCTTGCATTTTTACACAATTCTTAGTGTGAGATAGCTAAATGAGGCCACCCCCTGGCCATGGTTCACCTTTTGATAAAAACATCAGTGATTTTTGTGCTTGACTTGTATTTTACTGAGACATAACTAAGATAGGACAACCTCTGCCTTTGGTCAGAGTGCTTAAGGCAGCCATTGGGGTGGCATACATAGTAACCACAGTGTCCTAAAGACACAAACGAAGCAATTTTTGTATGGACCAATATATTTTATTACTATACACTTAAAAAAAAACCCAAACCCCCAAGCATAGACTCATGAGCCTGAAATGATCTAAACAAAGACTATTGTGCCTGGAAAGATGCCTGTTTTGTTCATCTGATAAAAGACATTTTCTCTTCCTAATATCTTTGCATTAGCTAGAAAGAGTCCTCTTAGTTCAGGACTCTTCCCAATCTTTCAAATAGCTAGAAAGTGGGACCAGGTTTCATTTGCACCAAACGTGCTGCCTCATCTTTTGTCTAATACACAGTGCATCTTTCTGCCAGCCTAGGCAAGATGTTTTTGTATCTCTTCTGGAAATCGCTCATATCCAAAAACACGGATCTAATATCCTTCTTGTGATATAAGCTTATGCTAAGCAATGTCTCCACACTTCCCAAAATTACATGTGCCTGTATCTTTATGTATTCTTTGATCATGTTGAAAGGATGAATCAATTGTGCTTGTTTATTAGCCCCAACAACTGTGTTCAGTACATGGGTGGAAACATTCCCTTCAGCATGTTAATTACAAATTCACACTAGGGGTTCCTTTGTGTTCTGAGAGAATACAGTTCTTTGATTACACAAGACCTAAGTGGCATTTCAGAATATCAGCATTAATAACTCATTCCTACAGATCTACCAGGTAGAATTAAAATTAGGAAGAAGGGTTATAACTTGTCAAACTATGTTTCTAATTAATGGAGTTGTGTTACAACAACAACTTGCTCCTTCACAGACTGCACTGTTTTCTTAAATACTATTGTTCTGATGTCACATGATGAAAATCTGCAGTTTTGAAAACCTACCATTATAAATTTATAGGCGAACATAAGTAAATATATTAAAAATATATAAAATCTGTCTAAAAAGGGGTTATTACACAAATATTTTTAATATGTTTCTGCAGAATGTTTATAGCCATGAATGATTTCAGATTATTTAGTTGGTATAATGTAGGAGAAATAACACTCTCCTTATATGGAATTAATAATAATTTCTCTAAAAGCTTTTTTCAAATAAATTTTGTGATTATTATGGAGAAAAAGAATCTTCTCATGGAGACAGAACAGAGAGCTGAATCTTTCAATGCTCCGGTAGTATGGTTGTGCTTTGCTTGGAAACTATTTAAAAAACCCCACTCCCTTTCATTGTTTTTACCCTATTTGATTAGTGAAGGTGGGTAATATAAACCATCTATGGGTGGGATTTATCCCTTGTAAATTAGGCATCTAAACTCCTATTGTCTAAGTACAGTCTAACTCTTGCTTTCCTTGGAGTTAATGGAGAGCAGTAAACACCTCCCAGGAAGTACTCAGCCTCAGACAGAAATCTACCAAGGTCCAGATGAATTCCTCTTTACAGATGTTTGTGTCTTTCTATTAACTATAAAAAGACCTTGGGGTGATGAGCTCAGGTTTTAACTTGCCACCTTCAATATGCATGGCAAACATTCCTTCACAAATCCACATAATTACTGTCAAATCACTATTTACAACACGACTCCCCGGTGAAACCTACAGGGCTTACAGACAATGGACAAGCTGTTAGCAAGCTCAGACTTCTTCCGCAATAATTTGTTTATTTTGTGTTTATCTTATCCACCCTTTTCTCCCTGGTGGAAGTTTTACACATCTATGTGTATCTTGCCAATCCAAAAGCAAATCCTGGCTCTGTGGAAAATGGCAGGGCCAGGATCTCTTATTCTCCCTCAAATATCATAAGATGCACAGAACAGTTAGGTCTCAGTCCTTAAAATGGTTCACTAGCCTCTACAAATTATTGCTCAAACCAAAAATCTACAAAGCACATATAAATAGACTGATCAAATAAAATGACTGTGACAGTAAGATCAGCTTGTTCTGCTCCTAGGGAAAACAAAAAAAGAAATAAAAAACCCACAAACCAACACAGAAACCATACAGTGTAAAATGATCCTTTCAATGAAAATTGAGTTTTTATGGTTCCTTATTAGAGACTTCCCTTGCAACTAATTATATTAAATTTCTACATTCTCTGCTTTTTCTCATCAGTAATCTCACAATCTCCAAATCTGTGAAAGTAAATGCTTAGTCAGTGTGTAAATTGAGGACAATTATCATTATGACCACACAGTAATACAAAAATAATTAGACCATTCCTAGCAGCAAAAATATAAATCAAATCAGTTTGTAATAGGAACATTAATAATTTGTTAAAGATACAATCTATTGCACATGAAGATGGGAAAGCAGCTGAGCCGAGCTGCTGTGCTGAAGACAGTCCTTGTTTTGAAATAAAGAGCACAAAGTTCAGTGTATGTGCATCAGCGATAATCTAGGGGTGATTGTGTTCAAGAGAATTTACAACCTATTCCAAATGCGTGAACTCAGTGGAACTGGGAAATCAAATGGCTGAATGGTATTTATTATGCTACCCTTATCTTTGCCAAGGTGGAGAGAAAGACTGGAACAGTTCACTTTGCCTCCAGGCATCCAGTAATGAGCCAACCAGTGGTGCATTAGGAAGTAGTGGGCAAGTGGCATTATCATCAGGTGCATTTTTAGTAGCAGAGTCAAGTAGCACTGGGAGCATTATAAGTAGTGCAGTCGAGTGCTAGAGCATTGGTTATTATAGCACAGAATGCACAATGGCTGAAAAGCTTTGGGAAATATAACAAGCAGAGTTAGGCCTGAAACATCCACTTTAAATACTGTCAAACTTTGAACAGCAGCAGCTCTAAACTCAGACTTTCCCTTTGGCACCTAGGGATCACTCTAACAGGCAAAACCTGAGTCTCAAATTCGAACTCTCTCAAATCCTAGAAAATCCTGGATACATTTCTGATGAAAAGTAACACGGTCCAGATTCTTTCAGACCACAATAGAGAGTACGGCTGAACGCCACAGCGAACGTTTCAAAAAAGGAGCTCTTTGGCATGGTAAGCATTAGTAGTCAGGGAGCCAAGGAAATACCAAATGTGCAATCTAAAAATTAGGAAAGAATTACCTAATTGCTAAAGTCTTTCCAGACAACAATACCTGAAAAAAACTCTTCACAATATCAGGGATAACAGTAAACCATTAGGCAAAGGGGTCTGTAGGGCGTTATAAGGCTTTGAACGGGAGGAGGGTCTACTGCATCACAGTAACTCTGTATTATCAGGTTGTCGAGACCTGTTCTGAGGGAAAGGTATGCCAGGTGGAAGTTACAGTGCAAGGACTGCCTCCCAGTTCGTATTTTTTTGCTACCTTTGCCCAGAGTCTTCCCTTCCCCACATGTTCTCCTCTGGGGACCAATTGACCTAAAATACACAGTGGGTCTGCTCCAGCATTTCATTGGCAAGGCATAAATTTTGTGAATCAGGAAGTGAGTGAAGACCTGTGCCCAACACTAATCTATCTTTCTCTTCAGAGTGGTTATGAGAGGTACTGGGATGAGGGGATAATCACGTGGTCAGGTGGCACACAGGAAAGCTGCTGTAGCAATAACAGAATAGAGAAAAACAGGGAATAAATGTGGTATCTTGGATGTTGTTACAATATTGATATATATTTAGAGCAGGTAGCTACCTCACAGAGAATCAGAGAATCACTAAGGTTGAAAGAGACCTCTAAGATCATCGCGTCCAACCTTTAACCTAACACCATCAAGTCCACCACTAAACCACGTCTCTAAGCGCCACATCTACGCATCACATCACCCTCCAGGGATGGTGACTCATCCAAATTGCATCAGCTTGAGCAGCACATATTTGGACTCAGGATATTTGTGCACTGGGAGTGTATCATCAACAGAAGTGACAGTTGATTGATAGGAGATCTGAACTCTGGTCTTCCAGCTGTATACCACCAGTGAGATCATAGTAATACTGGAAATCACTGCTATGTTCTGAATGGGAGACATGGCAAAGTCTCTGTATCTTCTGCTGTCCTCATTTCTAAACCCACACAAAGCTGTAAACCTTCAGAATGTTTCTGGTTCTGCAGCCCTAACCTGCCTAGATCGGCTGGCAGTTTAAGGTCAGAGGGCAGGGCAGATGAAACATCTGCATAAAGCTGAAGTCCTCCACAGGAAAGACTGGAAAGACTGTGAGGAGTGCAGTGTCTTCTCTTTGAGGTGACACAGCAGGGAGCAGCAGGAAGGCTAACCAAGGGTAAGGTCTCAGGACTACTAAAGGGTATGTGGGAACTGTTTTTCTCCACGTCCTCTTGGACTGAGTGCAGCTCATACCTGCATTAAATCCTGCAAACAGGAATGAAAACTGTGCACAGTGGTAAATTCAGAGCAAGTAATTGAGAGTCCACTATTTATTAAGACTTCCCCCAGTATTTGGTGACAATAAAAGGCTTTGGTGATGGTATTAATTATGATAGGCAGGGGAAATGTGGCTGGCATCTTCAGTTAGCCTCATGGGGAGGTTTGTTTTATCTGATGCACAAAAGCATATGCTAGCCACACAATCTATGCTCACAGAGCATGGTAATACTTCTCTGCAGATAGCCAAGAGGTGGCTCCCACATAAGAAAACCAAAGAGGATGAAAAGCCAGACACTGAAATCTTAGCCATTTAAGTGGGAACTAGAGACTGAAATCTGAAAATGCCAGAAAATTGGTGCAATTATATTGAATCAAATCAGAAAAGCAGCTCATAACACATTAATAGAATTACTGTAATTGCTTAAGGAATACAAGGAATCCAAAGGATATTTTCTTCTTTTTTCCTAATATGATAATATTTGAAACCTGTCAAAAATAATTTCTCTGTTAAAGAAAAAGAGAACTTCACTGTTGCAGCAATTACTGCATTTCCCACTTTTCTTAATGTTCAGTTACTTTCAGCTGAAAAAAAAGGTAGAGAAAAACAAGCATGTCATTGGAGATCGTCTTGGTATTAATGAAAATTTATGCATTAGTATGTATTACATTACAAGCAAACAGCTCTTTTGCTCTCTGTGCTCTCCTTTAAAGAAAACTCCAAAGAAGAGAATTCATAAGAAAGGTGCAGTTTAGTATAATGCTCTTCTTCTGTTTTACTTTTGTACTGTCCTTTATAAACACATTTGCTCTTGAAAGAGGATTTCTGCAAGGCTGCTTCAGGGAGGGACCAGTGCTTTTGCAGTGCCTTGACTGATACTAAAATCCAGACTGTCTGGATCTGTAATTGGTAACAAACTGAGCTGGTCCAACAACAAAAGTAGAAATAAATGCCAAGATATCTTACATTTTTCTCATGTGGAGCTATCATTTATGGGGTATGCTTCTTCTTCAAGTGTAGGTCAAAACTGATAATGTCCTGCAGCTCTTGTAAAAGAGGTACAGAAGCAGCGTCTGTGCAGATTCATGCCTGAGCTTAGTGGGTGCATCTCCTCATATATCATGCATCAATTTTTAGGACATTTTTTTTCTCTCCTGGAATTCTGGATGTTGTTCCTATTATTTTCCACATTTGTGCTGTCTGCCTACCTGTTTCTGCTGACAGCAATCGATTAGGACTAGTCCTTTGCTATGCAAAATGGAGATCTTTCTCCTCTGAACTTTAAAGGATGTCACTCAGAACACTTTCTCCTTACAGCACCTTTAACTGTCTGCAGAGTTTTTCTCCTATTTATGGTGTGTTTTGACTGATGGGTTTGGTGATGGGCATCCCCATGATAAAACACAGCAGGCAACTGAATTGCAGCCATGTTCTCTCTCTGTTGCTCGGGCCCCCTTTCTCTACACAGATGTCTGTGTTCATGAAATAGGAAGGGATTTCATTTTTACTCATATTTTTTGCCATGTTAGGATCAACATTGCCAAAAAAAAAAGGTATGGGTAGACAGGTAATAAGCACAGACACAAAAGATATGTTTTCTTGAGAACAAAGTCTAAAAAAATATTCCACCTTAACACCCTTAAATGAGCTATTTCTCTCTGAGTGATGCAGACAAACCTGCATATGTCTGGGCTCCTGCCATCCCTCATGAGAGTTTTAGTGTGTCGATGTCCTGTTTCTTTTATTGTCCTCCACTAAGCTTTATTCCCTCAGGAGCAGAGGGAGTGGAGAAGACACCACTCAAAGCAACAGCCAGAGAAAGGCCTGTCAGTGCACTGGGAAGTCTCGCCCAGGGGAGGGAATTACACTCCAAATATTAGTCATGCAGATTAGCCCTTCTCAGGGGGAACTCCAGGGAGACTGGCTTATAGCACTCTAACAAATGTTTTCTGGTAGTTCCATCACTAAAAATAATGTTGCCCTTTCAACTTTGCAACGCACAGTTTGAAATGAAAAAGTTTCCCTGTTTTGATCAGGGCTAAATAACATGAGAAGTCTATGTACACCTCAGTGTTTCCATGCAAGCAATGTTCTCCTGAATCAGGACATATCACCTCAGTGAATGTATGCACAGTTCATTTGAGATTTTAAACAGAGTTTTGAACAGAAGTTTACCCAGTTTTTTCTTTCTGTTGAGCAGTACTTTTGATATTTGTATCTTTTAATTCAAAAAGACTATCATCACATTTTATTTTATTTTATTTTATTTCTTCCTACTACATGCGTAGTAAAGAAAAATGCTGAAGAATGGTTCTGGAGAAGAAGAGGAAAGAGCAATATTTTCTGTATTTATTAACAGCAATGTGCAAATAGTAGAGAATACCTACGAGTCTTTATATAGGTCTTTTATTTGCACAGATCGGTGGTAAAAAATCACAGATCGACAAAACAAAAATAACACTACATTCACAGAACATAAACTAATTCATAAACTTCAATTATACCCTTAAAATTAAACATCTTGAGGACTTGAGAGGTGTAATTGCTCAGAGAGAAATTTTATGTTAGCGAAATAGAAACATGTACACTTATTTTAATAAATTTCTAATCCAAACCCCATTATAACCTGAGTCACTTTATTAACCTCAGTGAGATTTGGGGATCAGGCCATTTGAGCACAAGGATGAATAAACAGACTTTGACATTTCTCCTGAAGTGCAGGGTATGTGAGTTTTTTGCCGGGTCTTCCACTGTAAATGTTCTTTTGTGAAACCCTAAGATGTAAATTCAGGGACTAACATCTTCAGTGCTTTGTTTGATCTCCAGTGCCATGCCATGATTTAAGAAGAGGCAGTTTCTAAAGTGCACTTGCAGCTGACTCAGAAAGGCCTTTATAGTATTGATTGCAGGTAATGTTTGCTTTATGTACTGTTCAGTACGGTAATCCTAGATATATTGGAAGTGGGATCAGGGATCAGCATAAAATGATGTGACAATGTTTAGAAAAAGGATATACCCCTACCAGATCTTTGCAATTACAATACAGGGAAGTTTGATGATGCCATTACTGTATTAATTCAATCTCTATAATGTTAAAGTTAGAAGGAGCAACAGGATCACGGTTTTTAACGGGAAAGACTTATATTTGGATCATAAGAAGTTTCTTTAGTAAAAATCACCAAGATTTCTCATTGATTTGTTTAGACAGATGTCTGAAGTGGTTCAGAACTGTTCCACTCTTTCATATATAATGAGGTCCATAGCATCAATTATGTATGTAATTTCATTAGAAGAAATGCTCTTTTGCAGCTATATGCAATATGCTACATTTATTCACACTGCAAGAGATGCCACTTTTA
Organism: Mohoua ochrocephala; assembly: GCA_013398855.1. NCBI lineage: Eukaryota > Metazoa > Chordata > Aves > Passeriformes > Acanthizidae > Mohoua > Mohoua ochrocephala. Next base: position 38,839 of record VZTA01007511.1, on the reverse strand, counting down.
AATCTATCAACATATATCACTACCATGGCTGAATACTGCACTGTGAGAACCTTAAAACTCCAGCATAAATCTGCACTTTTTCCATCAAAGCCTAGTCTCTTTCATACTGACAATATTCCTGATGTACCTATTTGCACTCAAGTTGCAGATAGTATAAACTACCAGCTGTCAATGTATGGCGGAATTCTTTTATTTTCCTTCAAGATTATGCTTAGAGCAAGGACTTGGTGTTAAAAAGAAAAGATCTCAATAAGGCAGAAAAGGCGAGTTCTCAGGAGGCAGAAAACCAACAATATATTTATATAAAACTGATGCCCATACTGCCCATCAGAGCTGGAGCAGAAACCTCCCAGTTCCTTCATCCAGTGAGTGCAGCTGGGTCCCTCCAAAAAAATTCAGTACCTGGTCCATGAACAGAGTGGGACAGTTGCAGCTTCCCTGGATGTGAGCCTGCCAGTGGAGAAAGCAATAATAGATAGCAATTCTCTGTTAGAGCTATTAAATAAGCTAATATGGCTGGAAAAATGCACAATGATATGTATAACATTTACAGAGTTGGTTTTAGTATAAGATTACTCAACTATTCTAGGATTTATAGCTGTTGAACTACAAATATTCCCCACTGTGGACAGAGTTGTGTCAATATACCAATTCATTTGGGAGGTTTTAAAATCATTAGGGAAGGTTTGCAAATGATATACCCTCAAGATTTGCTGTATTTTACCACTGTGATTTACAACTTGAGATGCTTTAGCATGGGATAATCCAAATGCTGTTTAAAGCTCAATCACTTGAAATTAACTAACCTGTTAATTCCTGACTGATCTATGCCTAACCCCTTTGCACTGCCCAGGATGGTTTATCTTCAGGATCAAGAAATACAGGCTGAAATCCTATAGTCATAGGAACAAAATACTAGCCTGGCTGCTAAACAAAATGAAAAAGCAAAGGTGCCTTAATTACAAAGCTGTAAGTTGTGCTGTGAAACCATGGAGCTATACACAGTAAAATGTAACTACTTTCTAGTGGTATCCTTACAAGCAAAATTCCAGGATCCAAGTGAGAGAATGAAATGTATATTTTCTGAGTTCAAATACATTGAAATGATTGATTGTGATACAGTCTGATGTTTTTCATAGCCTGATGTTATTTCTGCTTAGTCTCAGCCATTTTTTAACCCCCAATCTTCCTGTTAAATAACCTTTATGTGACGGATTTTCCTGCGCAAATTCCAAAAGTTGCTTAAAATTCAGGTTATGACTGTATGCATTTTGAATAAGTAGGTCTTCCTGTTAACAATTTCAGCATTTGGGAGGGAGTGCAAACCAAGTATAATAGGTTACAAAGGGTATTTTATGAAGGCAGTCTTTTCTCTGCCAGCAGCTCTGGCCTAAAGTCTTGCCTCCATAGTGATGCAAGTTTTGGTGTGGTTTTCCTCTTCTGATGTCATTCATTCTCCATCTGAACATTGCTGTGCTATTCCTGCCAGGGAGTGCCTGTTGAACACCTGCTGTGTTGTCACAAGTGCCCATGATAGAGTAAGAAAGATTTAATACATACTCTATATGAAACAGTAACTCCATCCAAAAAAAAAAAAAAAAAAAGGCCACCAAACCCCTGAAGAATGTATGCTAAACCCTGGGCCATACTAAATTAATTGTGTTTGCTGTCCCATGGGATCCTGTCACCTTTAGCAGCCCAGCAACACAGCATCAGCAGTGGACAGAACCCACTTTAGGTTAGCGCATCCCCTGGAAATGGGTGGTTTGTGTAGGATGTAGGTGCACATGTGCCAGGCACAGCCCTTGGGCTCCAATCATCGGCATATTTGATGCCTGTGAGGATGCTGAAATAATGTCAGCAGCTGCACTATAGATGCACACAAGCTCTGAGCTCATCTTTTCCCCCAAGTCTCTGAGGAAGAAGAAGACAAAGCTTGATTTCAGGTTCCTATCATGCCACCTGTAACTGAATGACCTAACCCACCTGCAGTACAGCCCTCAGGATCAGAAAACACAGGATGAAATGCTGTACTCATGGACCTAAGAAGCAGTGGGAGTGTTACTACACCCTATTTCTTCTTTTGGGAAACACAGCTACACACACACTTCATGAACTGGCTGTTCAGTCCGGCAGTAAGTCCCAGGCCCCCAGGGAAGACAACCAGTTTATCAGTGCCTCAACCACTATCCCAATTTGCCATGCAGAAGCTCTCTCAGAGCTGCTGTCTGGCAGCTCCTTCATGGTGGTTCTGTTCAAGCTCCAACCAGGGACACCGTAACTGCTACAGGAGACCAGAGCTTTGCCTTGATCATTCCTTTCTTCCAACTACCCACTGTATTGTGATAAGGCAGCACAGAGATGCAGTGGTGTCTAGAAAACCCCTGTACTTGAGGAAAAAGGAGAGTCCTTGCATCCCTTGCAAGGGATGCTTCACAGGGGACCTGTGGCCCCACTCACAGGCAGCAGTCCCCTTACACACCAGGGAATCTGGTCTTTCCCATCAGTTCACTTGCCAAGTTCCTCTCTATGCTATCAAAGGATATTTTTTGTTTAAATGGGTAATCAAACAAGTGTATTTGCCATCCCCTCCTCTCTTCAAATGCTTGTTGCTTTGGAAAACGTATTTCATCACAAGCTACAGGGTATAATTTGGTGGGAACCCCATGCTAATCTATTGGCAGTGTATCACTGAAGTGTACTTAAAATTAGGCTCCACTATGAAATGCCACGTGTTGTTTAAGCACTGCCAGCACACTTGCCACTGCCTTGAACATAAACAAAGCCAATCTCTGCCCCAAAGTGGTTACAGAAAGGGTATTCCAGAATCGATCCCTGTATGACTGGTAGTACTTTGCTGCAATCTGCAGTATGCCAAAGGAGGTGTGTGCTGCGCACGACAGACTGGGGGGTGCCCCACTTTTCTCACCCAGAAACTTATCAAACCCTACAATATCTCTAACGAAGCTGCAAAGGGAGCTGCAGGCACAGAGCCAGGCAGCGACTGAACGCCGCATCCCAGTCACACACACACCCCCCAGATGTAACACGCTGGGACAGTGGTGAGAGATCACACAGACACCTTCTCCCTCCATCCCTTCTCCTAACACTACCACTTACAAGAACCTTTTGTTTCTCTACATCGAGCCGTTTCTGCCTAGGTTTGTGAGTGGGAGCCGTGAACGCAGCCCAGCTCCGTACCTGAAGGGGTCTTCTTGCCTCCATCACCGTTTTTCACGCTGGCCACTTCTCCGGCTTGTTTTTACACGGCTCTCCGCCCTGGCTGCAGCGGCCCCGAGCCAAGCCTCGGCCTCGGCCCATGCTCATCTCCATCCCACTCCCCATCCCCATCCCGATCCCCATCCCCATCCCCGGCGCGGCTCGGGGCGAACTGCAGGCGGGCTGTGCCACCTCGTGGCTGTTAGGGGGAAAAAAACCAACCCGTCGCTCGCGTTACAAATTAAAATTTCCTCTCTCATAAATATCAACTTGTTAAACTCTGACTTCAGTTTTAAAAGGCAGAAAATTAAAATGTATACCTCTGTCTCAAAAATTCGGTAATTAGACATAATCCACAGGTGTTATTTTAATGATGCCGGCTCTTCAGACACACGGGCTGAGCAAACGCGGTGTGTTGTTAACTAATTATGTTGTCTTAATTTGCCAATTTAAAAAACTTAAATGTCCTGAACAAATAAAATCATTATCTCGGATTTCTTCACCCTACCTGCCGCCTGGCGCCATCTGATGCCTGGCACTCGGGGTTTAGCTGCACGGAGCAGCATTCGGAGGGTTCTGGGAGGCTCTAGCAGCCCTCCGGCACCAGACGGCAATTGGGTTTGCAAACCAGGGATGCTCACACCGTCCTCACTAACAATATCTGATAGTGGCTTTAAAAGTCAGCTTGTCTCCCTCTATTACCTTTCCAACACGTATCTTAATTGACCAGGGAGAAAGCGGCGCTCGGGCAGCGTCTCCTATTGAACGGAGCTGAGCTGACTCCCCCACCCTCCCTGCTTTAAGACAGCACGCAGGCATGGGTGGCATCTTCCCTTTCAAGGAAACACTTTGCATCTCTCAGTGCCACTGTGGCCAATGAGAAACTTCCATCCAACTTTCTCCTCTCAAAAATGTAAAGTAAGAAAACAAAATCTATGCATCATTTAAAGATGCCCCAGGATAGCTTTGAATTATGCAATCCACAGTTATGTGAGCTGCTGTTTAAGGGATTCTTTGGCTCTTTTGTGACACTGATCAATCCCCTCTTGGTTTTATTTAAAAGACCCAGTCACTGAAGCATTCAAACCACATTATTCACATCTTTCATTCACATGCCTGGAAAATAATGCAAATAAACACATAAGAATGAAATATATGCTAACTAGCTACACTTTTCACAGGTTGGCCCCTCTGTAGAAATCATTCTGAGAGGAAAAAATGGGAGGATCAAAACCAGCTTTCAGTCTATTTTAATTCAGGTTCAGGTCATTGCTCTTGTCATTCAAAGGGTTTGTTCCTAAGGTGCAATCAAATTGCGCAGGTCGAGGCTGTTGTGCAGAAAGGTCTGTTGCTCTGTGAAAGGCATTCCCTTGGCCTGTGTCTGAGCACTCCACAGGCTGTTCTAAATTACCCTGGCCTTTAACATCACAAGGAGCCCAGAAAAGAGATCAAGCACCTGTTTAACAGGGCATATCAGCCACCACACCATTTCCTCTCTCATATCTCTGCTTACCAGTGGCCAGCAGCAGGACCCAGGAGTGGCGTGGAATGCCAGGACCAACTCTGTGTGATAAAGGTGTGCCCGGCCCTCTGGGGGGCTAATTATCTGGGTAGGGTTTGAAGCAATCCCCAGAGAATCTGCTCCCAACAATGCTGTGTGTCAAGGACTGACAGCTCGAGCAATTTTCAGACATCCACAGCTGGGGTACTTATACAGGAAGATTTCAGAGCCATATTAAATTACCTGCCCTGAAAATCCTGGTGCTGAATACAGACTTGGGTTATTGATTTTGGAGGACTCCAAACACAAATTCCACAGCCCGCCTTCAGTTAGCCTCCTGCCCTGGGACCAGACATGGAAAATGATGCTGTCAACCTGCTGCTCACCCTTTCTAGAAGCAGCTTTAGCCCTTTGTCTCCCTCCTCTCCCAGCAGCAATCTGACTTTTCCATTGCTCATCCTGCAAGGTTATTTACCACTGTTGGAAGGACAGCTGGGAAAAATTCCTAAGAGGGGGACTATGTCCTAAAATCCAGATTCCGCTCCCCATGCAGCAAATTTTAACCATCCCGAAAAGACAAATGCCCTCTCACAAACATGACCAAGGCAAATATATGGCAATGTACCCTAGAGGATGCTATCCTGGACTGCTATTCTGTGGACCTGGACTGCAGCCTTGTTCTGCCTCTGGCTTACTTTGTATGCATTTTCTCCACCTTGCAGTCAATTTTACAGTAGCTTCTAGCTCAGGCACTTAGGCATTTGAACTGCCAAATGAGGTTTTGAAAGGTGTGCTCACATTTGCATATATTTTCCAAGAACATGTCTTTATTTATGCCTCTCTCTAGTAGTAAATTTTAATCCTGCTAACAGCAGGAATAAATGTAGTGGGCAGAATAAAGTAGACTCTAGGAGCCTAAGTTTTTTTTCTTATTCTCTTCAGACAATATATAGCCTTTCAAGCTTGCCTTTAAAGGACAAAAAAACCTCTACATTGAAAAAGGCTTGCTTTCTTTTTTTTTTTTTGCTAAGCCATAGACAAACTTATGTCCCTCTGTAGAAAGGGAAAAGGAGATTGAAACAGCCTTAAGACAACTGAAGTATCTTTTATTTCCTATACTATTTAACGATGGTTGCTATTACTTTCAGAATCTAGTATTTTGCAGGTAATAAAAAGAGTGAAAAATCAATCAAAACAACAGAGCTCATTCCTAGAGGACAAAAAATCTTCAATATATAACTGACTGCCAGAAAGCAAGTGTTAAAATATCCTGCATCAGGTAGAAGTGCCGCAATAAGGAATGGAGACAAAGCACAGAACTATAAAAGAGACAGCTCACATTTTAATTGAAGAATTGAACAGCGGCTGACAAGGCGCCGTGCTCTCTTTCCGTGGACGCTTTCAAAAGGCCGAGCTGCAATGCATAACACCCAGTTGTGGCTGCAATGCTCCTGAGAGGGTTCAGGGACACAAACTGCTTTTATTATTGTTAGTTAGGCATCAGCAATCCACTGAATGTGAAAATCAGGCTTTTCCCACTAGGCACGCTTGGGAAGCTGACACAGAAATCTTACTGGAAAAGGTGGCGAAAGGAAAAATAAGCAGGAGGTTTTACAGAGTCTTAGTGAGAAATTATTGTCATTGCTTCTCAAAGAGGACGAGGCTGTCTTTAAAGCCTCAGTTCTAATGCCATTAAAGTCGGTGGAAGTTTTAGAGATACTCGAATAGCAGAGGGATTTTTTCCCTTCTTCAGTTTTCCTTGCAGATCCAATTAATACAAAAAGAAATTGACTGATTCACCTATTGTTCAGGTCTCGCTTGCCTTGTCGTATGTAAAGCTTGCTCCTAAGGTCTGCAGAGCCGTATAGCATCCATCACACTTCTGAGCACTCCATAAATAAGTAGTATGAACTGTAATGAGAATACTAATGAAATGTGTAGCTTTGTGATTGAAAAATCTCCTTTCTTGAGTTGTATTTTTAAAGGAAAATTAAATGCATGATTTGTAGCACCTGATGTCACAAAGCCTCCCAAGCTAATATATTGGTTGCCAAGCCATAATATTATGGAAACATTGATATTTTATATGTGGCACAGTCTTGTTATTTGAGAGGTATTCCACTGCCAATTAGAGATCCAACAGCTGCCACTGACTAGGCAAAATTGAAATGAAAAAAATGAAAAAAAAAAAAAAGAGAAAATATGTGAAAAGGAGAAGGGTAACACACAGGCAGAGATACTTTCAACATGCTTCAGAAGAGCATAGAAGGGATCCAGCAGGGCACATGCTGCTGACAGAGGAGGCTAACAGAGGGGAGGGGAGGCAGAGGGCTAAAAGAGCTGCTGATCCCAAATGCTACCTTCAAACTGAAAACAGGAATTACCGTGTGGCATATCTAATAAATGAGGCTCAGAGGATTAAAACATCACATCTAAGGCTCTACAAGGAATTGTGCTGGATGGAATTAACGCCAGTGCTTCTGATTGCTCTTGGTGCTCTGCTGTATATGTGCCCCATGTAGCAAAGAAAAGGGTTAAATGAAACCATAGAAGCAAGTGACTTCAGCAGATGTCTGACCTACTGCAGAGATTGCTGTGGAGATCTGCCATGGGAAACTGTATCAGGGCACACAGATGAGGCTAATTGCTCCATGAGGGACAGAAGCCAGAAAATACACACACATTAAAA
>VZTA01007511.1:10888-31421 GCA_013398855.1 Mohoua ochrocephala | reverse complement strand
AAAGAAAGAAAAAAAAAAAAAGAAAGAAAAAAAAGAAAGGAGAAAAAAAAAAAGAATGACAAATTTATTACTTTCTCATATTCTAAATTTGGACAGACCCAAGGGCCAGAGTTTCCCTGGGAAGAAGTAAAGGGAGTCTGCAGAAAATCCTTTTGCCTTGCATTTTTTGAACTCTGATTTCAAGAAGCTTTTTGCTTCTCTTTGAATTCAAGCTGCATTAACAAGCACTTTGACTAACATTTAGGCAGGTAGCCAGTAGGGATCCTGACATATTTAACGTCCCTTGTTCCTTATGTATTTTTCACTTTTTAAACATAAGCCTATGAAACCAGGCGTGTAAGTATTCTGTGTAATAAGACCTGTAAGGTCTTATTATCTCTGCCTTCCATTGCAGAGCCTCTTCATTACATGATGATGCTGTGGTTTTGGATTATATCATAGTGGAAAAATCTTTGGAGCAGAGACACCTTTGCTATGTGTTGCTAGGCTCCCCAGCACAGTGGATCTCTAATTCCACTGTTATCTCTATTTTTGTATTTTTGGGACAGCTTTCGGCATACACGTGTTGACAGGTGCTGCTCTTGTCTTCCACCCTGTTGAGTCATAACCATAAAATAGTTACTCAGCTTAAAGCAGCTGGATGCTGATGGGAACCCACGTTTTCACAAAGTGTTTTTGGAGCACAGGTTTAAATTATGAGTTTAATAACATATAATGGCAGAGAACTTCTGTTAGTTAAACAACACAGCAGAGGAATTAAAAGCATCCTTCTCAATCAGCCCTACAGCAGTAGAAAGCATTTTGTATTCGAGTTTTAAGCAACCTACAGAAATTATCAGGAGATTCTATTAGACTTGGTCAGGAAAAGCTTTGGCATTTGATAAAAAGTTAGCAAAGCCAAACTAAACTGATTTAATATTATTACAGTTCTTCCTCTAAAACATATGTTGTTTAACAACTTCTGATGCCAAATTTTAAAACAACAAGCCACTTTTATTTTCATGAAAACATGAAAAATTTCATTGCCACATTTTTCTGTGAAAATTTTCACTTTGATAGAAAAGCAGCTTTTGGTTCAATGAATGTTGTGAATGCCTCAAAACAGATGTTTGCTGATAAATTAATCTCTATAACTGAATAACCCTTCTGTAAAGCTGTTGATATAATAATTAAAATAAATAAAATCCTTTTATAAACTGTTCCTACATGGACAATCCTTTCTCGAGTACAATCTATATATTGTTTTGAAATATTTACCAGTAAAGAGGGTGGGTGAGATAAAGCAGCTTTCACTGTCATTGTTTTCCATTATTTCCCTTTAAGATTGAATAAGCATGTTCCTTCCATGCCAGTGCAAAAGTTTCCGGTCGCCAGTCTCTTGATAGTGTCCATACTGTCAGTTCAGTGACTTTAACACTAATTTTGGGTTGCTTCATTTTTGGGAATACCTCCATTCAGTAAAGCTTCTAGGACTGTGCCTGCAAGAAAAAAAGAAATTAAAATAAAATTACCAGTAAATAATTGAAACTAAACTTGGACTTGATACAACTAGAATACCACCTTGTGAGTAAATCTATAAGCCACAGTTAAGAAAAAGATATTTCTCATAAACGCCGTGCAAAGGAAAGTAAGAAACTATTTAAACGTCCAAGTTCTCTACTGGAACTATGTGTAGATGGGATTACAGCTGTGTAAAATTATTCACAGGTGTAAATTTTATTCAGGTTGAAGCTTCATATTATTCTTGATCATGTCTCATTGTTTCTTTCATTTAGAAATCTCTTTTTGAAACTCATTTCAATGATCAATCTTTTTATTATAAAAATTAAAGTATTTGCTGTAACATTAATTAATTTTTCCCTGCTGTAATTATTAGAACTGAGCAAATAATTCACAATGAATAATTCATCTCCTGAATGTAAGCTCATTTTCTGCTTGCTGAATATCCGGTAGCAAATCTACTTTCCAGTTTATTTGTTAATCAAAATCATCTGATCATTTTGGTAAATATTTTTTTTTCATGGATTGAACCTGAACATTTCCCTGTGACCCTTTGATATATAGTGCTTGCTGCCTGATCTGCTTGGTACATCGTAATTGGTTTGGTGAAGCATGTGACTTTATTTAATAATTTTCTCAGTTTGGTGAGTATTACACTCTGGGCATGAGTACATCCATATGCGAATTTAAGTATTGTTTTCCTGTCAGCAGAACTCAATTATTCAAATGTCTTTGGGGGAAGGATCCACTAAAGGAAATGTGAATATGTGAATCTATCAAATGCTGAGCCAATGTTTCCAACAATTTACTTACAGCTTGCACTCAGTTTTAAGCAACTATTATGTTATTGAAAGTGAAAATCAGTACTATCAAATTCTGCAGCCATATTTTCTGACCTCCAGTTAAAATGTGAAGTGTTTCCATGTTGTGGTGGACATTAGGGAACATTTTGTGTGTCAGAGAAGTCCTTGCTTGTCATAATGAAAGAAATTGTGCAGATGATGACTAGTACATCTCTGAAGATTTATTGCCTAAATTGGAGAAACTGGATAAAATTTTGCCAGAAGTGAGCACATAGGAAAAATGTTAAGAGGTGACTTCTACTTAAAGCAATCTATTCCTGACTGAAAGCCAGTGGGCTTGAAGCCCTGTAGGTACTTTCAAATATCCTTATTTTTCAGTTATGGTTTTAAGGTGACACTCCTTACCTGAATGATGATCCTGATGAACCTTGCCCATACAGTAGTGGAGGCCCATCTCCTGTGCACCTGTAGGGCATGAAAAATATCACCCTTCCAACATGTGCACCATCCTCAGCCATTTCCTGCTGCCCAGAATAGCTGGGTGGCTGATAGATGAGGAGACAAATTTCTTCTCCTCCCCTCTCTGCATCTTTTCTCCTTTGATGGGTTTTATTGTTTTTTCTTTTCTTGAAAGACACATTACAGAAATATTGTCTGCACCCTCAGAATTCAGAGACACCATGTGAAATAGTCCAAAGGCCATTTTCTTCACTGTTGCATAACGGGAAAGGATCACATCATTATTACATTAATTCAAGAAAATATTCTACCAAGCAGAATTATAAGCTCTTCACAGGAAAAGGCAGAGGATATTGGTCTAATGGGCAATGTGTAGCAGAGTTCTGCCTACTTGATTCCACAAGAAAAACTGTTGTTATGCTTGTTAACTGGATTAATGAGTTTTTCTTGATTGGCATAGGGTTCTGGTAATGCAAGAATTTAAAAAGAAGTTGAAATTAACATTACCATTGCTTTAATGCAATTGAAACAATTGCCTTCTCATTCTCCCAATAACCTCTGAATATTAGCTTTAATAAAATAAGATTCCAAAATTTTAAATAGTGTTGTATTACATTCTCAGTTTAATAAAATAACTTGGCATATAACAGTACAGAAACAAGGGAGAGAATATAACACCAGCAGGGTTTCTTGTTCATTAAAGAATTGACTTTTTAAACTCTCAAGCAGATAAATTTGCAGCTTCTCAGCTATAAAGCAAAATGGCACATCTTGTGCTTCAAGATTATTATTATTTCTCAATAATCTTAAGTCACATAATAGGACATTTTACACAGATGAATGTTTATTTTCCTTTCTATTTTCTTCTCTTTATCTTCAGTTTTCTGTTTTTCCATTACTCTAGAGTTTCTCAGAATCAATGCTCTGTAAAGCAAACCCTTCCATTGCCTTGCTAACCTTCTGTGCTCTGAACAGACAACAATAAAGCTGATGAAGATAGGACACTTAAAATCCAAAAATGTTTTAAGAATGATGTCTCAGTTGTGTCCAGCAGAAATCTTAGGTGGGCATCCTGGCATAAAATAAGTTTAATTAAAATGGTTGGAGTACACCTGCGGTACTGATGCCTACATCAGAGCCAAGAACAAATGTTTCCTTTAGAGTCACTTCCAAAGCACAGCACATGCCAACATATGTTAGATATCAAACTACCAAAAATCTTCAAGAAATGTTCATTTTTGTACATTTTCTTTCAAGGTAGTCTCTATGACTTGCTCAAATGTAGGATTTTGCATAGTAGATTTATAAAATAAGGTGTCATAAAACAAGGTCCAGGTAGGTAAGTGTTGTGCTTTCTAGATCTCCAGTCCTATTCTCAGGCATAAATTGACCATGAAATTTCAAAGGGCTTTTTTTCCTCAGGTTAAGTTGTTAGGAACCACTGCTGTTTCTCCCTTATTCTGAAGCATGGGCAGTAACGCCAAGATGTAGCTGTCCTGATGTCCCTAAGGAGCAAAACACTGGGAAAGGACTGTGGAATGTTATATCTATAATCTGGGTCTTTAATTAACATGAGGTTGTTGGGAGGCATTTTTGTATGACAGGTATAAAGTTGTGTGAGCATGTGTTCTCTGGACTAGGCTTCAACAGTACCATTTCATTATTTGATATGACTGACGGTGAGGGGACTCAGTGACCCATATAGCCTTTTCTCAGTCTTCAGGATGTTGAATATGTGTTCTCCTAAAAATATTTTGCATTGAGATATTTATTGCAAAATAATTTTTCAGGAGCTTGTTATCTGTCAGCTTTAAAGACCTTTTCTTATTTTAAATAAATTCACCGGTATACACACTCAGCATTTGCTTGGTGTGCCTTTAAAAGGAAGTCTGGGATATCATTTACAGGAGCACCCAGAATGGAAAATGACTGTCAAACTGTCAGAATTTTGGAGACTTTTCCTTTGACATGAACTTAGAACTTCTTTCTGTTTTTTTCTTTGTTTTTTAGCACTTTACATCTTCAAAGTTCTTATAAGCATTTTGTGATCATATTTATTATTTCTATTTATAAAATATGACTGTCTCGAGGACTAACAAGACTGAAATTGGATTTTTTTTAATTCGCACTCAGTTATTCACTCATACAGAAAACAACATCATCAAGCTGATAATTTCCTTATATAGCCTCTCCTTCGCTCCACTAGTACCTAAAAAAATCCTATCAAGTTAAATCCAAGAGCTCCGAATTAACGCTAGACATTGCTTTGACGTCTCTTTACACCAAAAGACGAATTTGGGAACATCTGAAACCAGCCATGGTTTCAGCTCAGCTTAGACAAGCACTGTTGATCGGACAAAGCAGCATAACATTTCATAAATTTCACCAAAACACTACAGCAGCCCCATGAGAACCACGGAGTGCGGACTGGCGCTATGCCTCATGGAAGCACTTGCAGCTGGAGGGCAGGAAGTTGTTTTCTACTTCTCCTCTGCCCTGTGTGCATCAGAGCTTGATGAGTCTCCCTTATTACCAAAAAAGTACTCCTACGATCAGGCATTCCAATATTTCTAGGAATGAGCTCCCTTTCCAAAGCCCTGTAGCCAGCAGAAGTGGTTAAACCACTGCTGAAGCAAGGACTTCAACTGACTTCCATACCTCTAAGCTAAAATGTCATAACCCGCAAACTAAAGAACCAGGCTTTCACATTTATTTTCCTGTCTGTCAAAATGAATACTCAATTATTTACAAAAAGTGGAGCAGCTTCAGCAAGCAAGACTGAAATGCACCAATAGGCATGCTAGAGAGATAGAAAATCTATATTTAAAATCAGAGAGAGAGGGGAGTTGAACCTGCAGCTTGCACTTCCCAAAAGCTGCTGCAAACATCAGGATTGAAGAGACAAGAAAAGGTGGCAAACAGAAGGATATAGCATGATACATTCACTTTTTTGAATTAATTTCCCTTGTCAATTCAATACTTGCTCCCAAATTTCCTCTGCACTACTATAGTGGCAAAAAAATTATCCAACATTTTCTGGGGTCAAACAAGATATTCCCTTCAATCTAAAATGATTGTTAGTTTTGATTCTCAGGAGCTGGGAGAGAAGCAACAAAACAAATTTTCTTTTCGGGTTGACCCAAAATGATTTTTTTTGTTGTTGTTTGAACACTGAACCAAAAAAATCTCTGTTTTGAAGGTCAACAAGACTCAGCAAGGCCACTAGAAAGAAATAAGGAGTGTTTCTGAGAAGCAAAGCATATTTTTCCATACACTGTGTGATTCAATCCCAGGAAAACAGCTGTGAGAATTATAAACTTGAGCAAATAACTTATTCTCAAACTGCCAAGCTAAAGAAATGTAAAGAAGGTGATCTGTAGGATCCTTATAGTCTAAATAGTAAAAGTTGTCATAGACACTAGCACCATTAACTTCTTCCACAACTAAACTTAAAGACAGTACAGAGTTTGGAGTACTCATTACTTAATCTTAATTAGGAAAAGCTCATATTCCTAACCAGTCTCATTATTAGCACTAAATTAAGGTCACTTTGGACCACCGCAGACCACCTAAGATTTTACCTGGAAGAAGAAGGGACAAGAGAAGAATAGTACGTGTATGGGGAATAGATGGCAGCTTCACAGCCAAAGATAAGTGGGGAAATAAAGTCCCAGCCCCTAGTCTTTGTTGCCAGAATATTAGCAGCCCAACAAGCTGATTCCAGAAATAAGAGGCTCAGATCCAACAAAGCACTGAACTTGTTAACTGTAGTAATTTCGCTGTCAAAAGTATCTGGTTTGAGAGGATAAATATCCCCTTACGCTCCATTCTTGCAAGTTGTTTTCCCTGGCCCACCGATATTGCTTCCTGCAGAAGCTGAATTTCCCTCATATATTTCTCATTCAAGTCTTAATTTCTGCTGTACACAGCCAGGAGATGCAGCTGTCTCAGTAGGAAATTATTGTGAAGTCAATGGAGCAACAGTATTTACACCATATGGATATCCAACATGCAGACTGGAGCATCACACAGAAAGACAAGCTATTCTACCCTGTCCCTAGCAAAATTTACAGGCGTAATACAGCCCTGAAGGATCCCAAAGGAAAATATTTAACATACGTCTCAGGAGACTCGCATAATTCCAAATTACTAAAGTTGCTGCTAAAGGTCCATACAGATAAGGAGACCTGGCTAGCTGTTCCAGCCCCTGGCTTCATTAAAACAGTCCAGGAAATGGCAATGCTACTATGTTATCACATTTGGGAGGCAAGGAGCAGATTAAGAAAATGGGCTGCAGCAGGAATGTGAGTAACCCCATGGTGGCCTTATTCAACATCCCTTATCCCTTTGTACTGGGAAAGCCCCTTTTAGACAAATGAAATTCGGCTGTCCCTGGAGGGAGCAACAGCTCTGCTCTTCCATGAGCCTGTGCCAGTCAAAGGCAATCAGCGTGAGGCAGTGTTTTCACAGAGCTCAGCAGCAGCCCGGCGATTATTGAACTCGACGTGTTTCACATGCTTAGCCATGGGTTATTCCTGAGGCTCTCTGGAACTAAAAGTCTGGCCTCCCCAGGTCACTCTGGCTGTCAGATCAATCACACCAGTGTGCCTGCACCAGCAAAGGCAACCTCGGGACTGTCTCCTAGGGCTACAAGGACAACATGCGGAGCACAAGAAAGGCACGGGGCCAAGTGTTACGTGCCACGCATGTATCCAGTTTGGAAAACCTCTAACACACTCAAACTTGAACAAACTTGGGTTATAAAGAGGAAACCACACTGGGAAGCAACTACACATCTGCAGTGCATACTTCCTTCAAATGGATCCAGGAAGCAGCAGGAGGCTCGGTCAGTGATGAGCAGCTGTAATTCAGCTGGAAGAACTGACTTCTCTCTGCCCCTCACAAGCTCAAAAAATGGCAATCCCAGAATTACGAAAGATAGACTTGAAGTGAACCTGAGAGATCATCTTTCCGCTCTTTGACCCAATTGCCATACTGTATCTGGTTTTTCCCACAGGTTTTTTTTCATATTTTGCTGGGGTTTTTTTCAATTCCCAAGCTGGGGACTCCAAATCTGCTCTAGACACTCAATTCCATCGTTTCCCCTCTCTTAGTGTAAAGACAGAGTCCTTCCTATTGTGGAAATCCCCTGTGTTGCCAGCAACATGCAGTCTTGGACGTGGATACTGGGTTATTCCTTTCTTCTTTATTGCAGCTTTGCATCCTTTCAGTTAAGGCATCTTTCCTATGTAGAACACCACTTAATCTCACTGAGCCTTTCTGCACAACATTCCCAGGATACGGGTGCTCTGCAGATTACACAGAGAACACAGAAATACCAAAACCATGATCTACTGGAAGCCCTTCTTCAAAATCCTCCTTTTCCTGGCAGAAAAGAGTTGATAGTGCTTAAGGTGCACGAGCCAACCCTGCTGCTAATAGCAAAGTGGAATTTTGTCCTCGTGTTCCTCATCTGACTGAAAGGTCTTGGGGCCGGAGGCTGCACTTGCTCTGTACTCCTGCCACGCACAGCTCAGGATTACCTGCCTGCAGTGGGAGCAGCACAAACAACAGCGAGTAGTTTGAGGGGGCAGTAGGGTGAGAGGCAAGACCAAAGAAAGTAAATCATAATTAATCAGTGATGAAAATTCCCTCTTAGGAACTGGTGGTATCCTATAGTGGTATCACAAGGACGTTTGTGACAGACTAAGGATCACTACTTTCATTATTTTCGATACTCCACCCCTACAGTTCAGTGCTCTACATTGTCAAGGCAATGAAAAAGTTATACAGAAAAGCCACACATTTCCTAAAAAGATAAAACTGAAATATTCAGAATATACCTATGTGAATGAGAAAGTTGTGGCTTTTATTTTGTTAGAATGACTTGAAGTACAGCTTGCAATGAATCAAAGTAATCACTTCATTTTTCCTCTTTATAATCTCTTCTCCCCTTTGTGATATATTGCAGAGAGAGAATGGGTAATTTTTATTTATTTATTAATTTATTTATTTTCTTATTTATTTTTAATGAACTGACTGGTCTTACAGCTAATTTCTTGGCAGGTATTTTTTTTCCTCCTTCTACTAACTGACTTAATTAGAATAAAAACTAAAGTCAATCCATGTTTCAAAAGATAAAACTTTTCCCTGGTGGGAGTGAGAGAAATTCCCAGCATCCTTCAACAGAACAGTTAATTTTCTATTGCCATAGTTTTGAAAAGCTTGCAGATCTGCAAATAAGAAAATGTAAACTGCATGTCAATATAGTGTTCTGTCCTGGTTTTTTATTCCTTGATTAGTTTCACTTTAGCCATAAAACAGGAAAGTAAACAAATGAAATCATGAATCTAAAGATCAGTGTGTTATAAAGGAAGCACAGTAATTCAATTCAGTAGACATTACCTGTTCAGCAAATGCTTCACGGATAAACTCATTACCAGAGCTGCTCAGGGACATTCCCAATGAGCCATTTTCCATCAGAATACGCAGTACCTTCAAAACCCTCGTAAAATCAGGTCACTTTTCCCAAAATTTCATTTTGGAATTAAAAAAAATAAGGAAATTCTCTAGAGGGTTGAATTCCCTTTGACAGTGTATGCAGATCAAAGTATTTTACTTTTAAAAAAAAATCTATCTTAATTTGAATAGTTTATTTGTGTACTACTACATTTTGTAGTGCAAAAATTGTCAACCTCAGAATTAAATGCCTCAATATTCTTGAAACAAACTGTTTCTAGCCACCTAATACAACTTCAAAGTAAACTTCCTTCAGAGAATTTTAAATTTTTTTGTTTCAATTCTCATATGGAAATGCAGCCCAATTGTAAAACTTCAGAATACATCACAGAGTGGCACTTCCTTTCAAATTCCGCTTGCAGTGCTCAGGAATGTGGTTTAGTAGTGGACATGGCAGTGTGAGGTTAACAGTTGGATTCAGTGGTCATGGGAGTCTTTTCCAGCCTAAAAGATTCTATGATTCTAACTCTTCTACTCACTACAGGATATAAATCAAAACCCTCCTTGTACCACTTAACATCTATTTTTGTTCAGGAGAAAGGTTTCCTCTGGAGGACAGTGTGAGAGCTGTCACATCCACTTCAAGATAGTGCAGGTCCAGTGAGCAGTTTTAGGAACTGATTTTTGAGGTGCTAAAAAAGGTCTGAAAGTCCCAGATTCTGCCAATGTTCTACTATGATTTCCTGTCTTGTTTTATGTAAAATCAGGATAATTTTTCATAAAGAATACAACCAGGCTAAAAGGAAAAAAATTAAAATAATGCAACCCAGCATTTCTTTAAATGGTGTTCTACACAGTTTATCTTGCCCCCGTCAGTGTCAATTTCCTAGGAGCCAACACTGAAAATCAAGTTTAGAAATGTGATTCTCATTTGAGATTGAAGGAGATCCAGTAGTCAGAATCAGACCACACCAGTCAAAATACAAGCATCCTAATTTAATACGTGTTACTCATGCCCTAATAATGTTTGCCATAAGGATGCGTTAAATAAGCACACGTGGCATTTCTTTGTCCTGTCTTTGCTACTGTCACTCCATTTTGAGGATAAAGCAGTCTTTCATAGGTTTGCTCAAGAGACTCCAAGTTTTTTTAAGCCTCAAGCTTCATTACTTCTGTCTTCCCTATGGATTTTTCAAAACAAGGTCCCCACATTTCCCATCTGTCGCTTCAGGGAAAATCCACACTGAAAACTTTAAATAAGGTTCACTTCTTTGTAGACAACCATGATGTACCAAGCAAATATTGTTTGGTTTCATATGAAGAAGAGAATACGGAAATAAACATAAAGATTCTGGTTTCTGGAAAGGGCTGTTAGCAACCTCTGTAGACTAAGTGTGGCAAAGGTGTTTAATGTTGAGATAAGAAAAAAAAAATATTTCAAGGAAAGAGAGAATTTACTTGAGAATACTCTGAAGACTACACAGTCACATGAAGCAATCTAAGTTCTGGATTGAGGAAACATTTTGCTAACGCAAATGAAAGAAAAAAGTCATGAACAGGAAAAGATTATTCTTGTAACAAAATAACACAGGAACTTCTTTTTCTGTTGCTTTAAAAACACACAAAATGCCTCTACCATGAGTTTTTTATAAAATTGATCAGAATTCACAATCTGTACACAGCAGATTCCCCAAGTCACATTTCACATGCTCTAAACACTAATTAAAATCTGCCATTTAAAGCTGAGAGGCAAAGAAACTCTATATTGCAACATTTATTCTATTTTAAGATAATCTTTTGGTTCCTCCCCTACAAAAAAAATTATTCTGCTTTAAAAATAAATACTTATTACTCAGCTGTTGTTTTGTATTTTAAAACATGACAATGTTATTTTTCATCTGTATTCATACTCAACAGGTGTGGATATGTTCCCTGTAGATGTCTAGGGCCGATCATATTCTCCAGCACATAAGGCAGTTGAACATATACCACACAAACTTTGCCAAATTCTGTAAAACTGATCACTTCAAATCACAGACAGTTTAGGAAATACATGTGTATGTTTTTACTTCCAGACACAGCAGTAAATATCTTATTCCTCATTCCATGCATCAGCTTCCTGAAAAATCCTGAGTAAATTTCAGATTTACATAAATATGCTTTCAAGTTCAAAAGTGTAACTTCCTGCATCTTTCACCTTATAACTTCTCTGGAGTAGTGGTTCATTTACACGCATTCCCCAGCCTAGTCAGTTTCCTATGGTATTGAATCTGACCTTGTCTCTGTGTGATCAGATCTGTATCCAAGTATGAAGCACTGAAACAAGATTTGGATGTAACTGCTGGAAAAAAAAACCCAAACAGACAAAACAAAACACGTCTCTCATATTTTATTTTAGCATAAATCATTGATACCATCCAGGTGTGTTTTTTTCTCTGCAATAAATCATAGAGTGATGAGCTACATCATATGTGTTGCAGGACATCCTTTTCAAGCTAGCTGGAAGTCTCTGTGCATTGAGTTTGAAGTAGGCTAGTAAAAATCCTGTGATTTTTTGCCGTTATCCTTTGAAACCTACTTTTGCCCCTTTGGTCCTTTGTGGCGGTGGCTCAGCCCTCTGGAGGGCTGTAGCGCCCTCGTGGTCATCGGACCTCTGCCCTGAACTGGTGGCGAAGGCCCAAGGAGGAGAGCTGACAGACATCTGCTGAGGACACTGCATTTTAACATGTTACATGTGTGTGTTCCCCCCTCGTGTTTGTATTCCCTGTTTATTCTGTATGTTCTCCATTCAATATGTATGTCCCCTGTTAAATATTCATTATGTTCTCGAAAGTTCTGTTCACTTTGACACCCCATTGGTTCCTCCCTGCCCAGTCCCTCCTTCCCCAGTTCCGATTTGTTCCCCGATTGTCCCTCAAGTTTCCCTCTGCCCATTTGNTGCTGGAACCTACACGAGGACCCTTCCCTCCGCCTTTGCCTCCGGCGCCTCCCCAGCTGACACTCTGCGAGCCCCCTTCCCCACTCGGGAAGGACAGCAAAGCAAGAACAGCCGCCAGCTCCTGCCAGCAGTGGCCGAGCCCTGTGGCCAGGGACGCTGCAGGACAGCCGCAGATTCCCTCGAAGAGGGGTGGCTCGAGGGGAGCTGATGCGGCGGTCCTTGTTCTTGTGTAGAGTTTCAAAGTATATTTCCATTCACATTCCCTCCAGCAGCATTGTTGAATCAGATTTTTCTAATTCTTTTCCCTAGCATGAGCATTGTTTTACCACTTCTCATTCCCTAATGCTAGCAACCTTGCTGTGGAAGATCTGTGATATCTTTCAGGCAGGACAGGCAATATGTGTCAGGAATCTCGCCAGCTCTAGGTGACTCATCACATATGGTGGCACCAAATGAAACAGTTTTTTATAAAATTAATCAGAATTTCTAATCCGTACACAGCAGATTCCCCAAGTCACATTTCACATGCTCTAAACACTAATTACAATCTGCCATTCAAAGCTGAGATGCAAAGAGACTTTATATGGCAACATTTATGTTATTTGAAGAAGAGATTCTCAAAGGCAAAAGCGCTGTGATATGCTTGTCTCACTAGCATGCAGGAGGTATTAGGTGCTGCCTGGATGAAAATTGCCTCTGAAAGTGAGGAGTTTTACTGCGTTTCATATTGCATCACTAATTTTTCACCATGTCATTGCAAAGCCATAACTCTGTTCAAGTTCATTCAAAAGGCCCATGAACTCTGGCAAATCTTTTGATAAATACCTGCGTTTTAAGGCAAATTTAATGTTACACCATCAACATTACCAACAGTTTTAATACACCTCAGTATGCTGAGTCTGTATGTGGCAGCATATGTAATCCAGGCAAGTGCACAAATCATTGCAGCCATTCACTCAGGTTTGTGAGCCATTGTTATTAATGCAATAATTTTGTACTCTTTATTGGAATAATTTGGTACTATTATCACCAAAATGTAAGTTTCTTCTGTTTTTCACTTTCATGCATTCATCAGTTCTAGTCACACAAAATTATATTTTTTCTTTCCCTTCCTCTTCTTCTCACCCTTTCTCTCCCTTAAAAGAGTTGGAGATCTTCTTCCAGAAAAATAGTGACACAGACTGGCTCACTTCCATCTCTGGTCCTGACACATATATTAAAAACTCTCAGCAATTATTGGGTTTGCATCTAGTTTTGGATGCACAACACTGCACACCGCCCTTATCTCTCTTGTCAAAATTGAAGTCATTCTTCTAACCTCTTCTGCCCTTCATGCTCACACAGCACAAGTGTAATTAATTCTGTTAATTCTCTGATTACATTTCAATTTTTTATATATATATATATAGTGTATATATGATATATTTGTGTGGATAGAGCTTATATATGTATATAATTTACATTTGTTAAAATAAATATAGTGTGAGAGAAAGACAAGAGGGAAACCCTGTTATCAGAGCTTAGCATTGTCCCACGTTGTTATTTATGGTAAATTACATGCCAGCTGTGTGAAGAGAGCTGATCATGAGAGAAAGGGCCAGCCCACAGAGCTCCTAGATTCCAACTCAAGCCACCAGCAGGTTTCTAATATGCATCATGCCCACAGCATTAAATCGTCTGAGTGAAAGGAGCAAAATCCTGCTCCCCCGCACAGAAGGAACAACCACATGTAAGCAAAAAAATCAGTTTACCCTCAAAGCAGAGTTCATAGCCACTTCTGTCAAAAACAGTGCTGAAATCCAGTAAAAATCAACACCTATGGTTGAGAAGTTTGTATGTTTCATAAGGAGTATTCTCAATCTCACTAATACATCCATAAAATTCCTTAGACTGATCATCTTTTACCAGCAGGATTGGTAGCGGTTAAATAGGGACAATAACATTAAGTCTAAGAAGATGCATTTTTCTACTGGCAATATTTTATTTTCAGGAATACTTTCTGTACACCTTAGACTTATCATGGTTACCAGGTTACCTGTATCTTTTAAACTTTGTTCTGAATTTTTCAAGCACACCTTATTGAGGATAAAACATGTCACCCAGGAGACGACACTAACACTGCATGCTGTACAAGAGACTACTGGGGAACAAGATCAAGCACTGCACCCATCATCACTCACAGTGCTTCTCTGTCAGCTTTGTCATCTGCTCAGCTCTTCAAAGCATCTTCCCAAGACAAGGGAAGACCTGGGATATCCGTCACACCAGGATCAGATCCCGGGAGACGCTGCGGATGATATTGTGCCAGCCTTGGTTTCCTCCATCTCTGTTCCCCTGGAAGTAACACAGTCCCCACAGCATATGAGGTCCTTTATTCATCAGCACAAAAGTGGAGGTTCCCAGTTTTCTCTCACTGATCTGTTGGCCACTGAGGTACCGAGCCTTGAAATGTGGTTTGTAAATTAAGCATAATCAAACAAAAAAGCAGCTCTAACTAAAATAGCTCAGCAGGCTTTGCACTCTCAGGTACAGTGTGGTGTACAGTGAAACCCTAGGTGTGCTGCAAGTACCTGTTCCATGCTATAATATTTATGCACTCTGCTGGGTGACAATACAGTCTTCACATGATTTGAGTGCCTTTGAACTGAAAAAAACCAAACAAATTCACACAACATAGCTTTTATTTCCTAAGGACATCACATGGGCTACATACGAGGCCAAAACTGAGTGCCATGCCATGTGGAGAGTCTGCTTGGAAGAGATTGAACTTCATCAGTGAGGGGATGAGCCAGGCCAGGATGACCCTCTTTCACTTTGCAGCAAGAAGGCAGCTAGGGGATTTCACTGCCTGCTACCGCAGCTGATCACAGCAGATAATCTGATTCATAAATTCATCATCTTCTGTTTTTAAACCTCTGGACAAGTACAGAAGGGAGTTTTGATGTCACTAGTCGACTTGGCAACCACTTGGAAGGATGTTCTGAAAAATCATTACTCTGATCAAAAAACACTCGTCTGGCTTAGAGTTCAGTTATTGCTAGCCAATTTACATACACTTGTACTTAGGCCAAAACTGTTCCTTAGGTTAAGTGACTCTTCTTTTTTTCCCAGCTGCTTACTCCTGTTTGATGCATTTGTCTGAGCTGAACAAGTTTTAAACTTTCTCGTACAGGTGATGAGTGCTTTGCCTGTCGGTCATCTTAGCAGCCTTTCTCCAAACCTATTCTACTTTCTATTTATCATCACTTTAAAAAATGGTTGTTTAATGCAAAACATGTTCTAGAGTCTTCCACCCGCTGCAATTACATTAAAGGCACAGCAGAAGCGTGATTTCCAGCTCTTACAGTGAGCATCCTTCCTTAATTGGTCCATACAGTAAGAAGTCAGACATGGCAGATGCCTCTAAAATCTGGATTTCTGGGCTTGCAGTTTTGTATATTAAAAATCTTGTTTATTTTTAGACATGGGAAGCTGTATTGGGCACCATTCCTTTCATTTTTTGGGGGGATCAATTTAGCAGCCTCAACATAGGTGGCATAGAGTCTGGGTCTATGCAGCTGTCATCACAATCTCCTGTAGCTCCTGTGCCATTTCTTTGCTGTTGCATTGGGTTTGTGTGGCAAGGCTTTTGTAAGGGAAGGCCACAGGGGTGGCTTCTGTGAAAAGCTGTCCCCTGGTGTCTGACAGAGCCAATGCCAAGTGGGTCCAAGATGGACACTCCACTGGCCCAGGCCAAGCCCATCAGTGACGGTGGCAGTGCCTTTGGGGTAACAGAGCTACAAAGGAGAAGAAAAGCCTGCACAACAGCAATTGCAACCAGAGAGAGGAGTAATGTATGAGAGGAGCAGCCCTTCAGACACCCAGGTCAGTGCAGAAGGAGAGGGAGGAAATGCTCCAGCACCAGAGCAGAGATTCCCCTGCAGCCCCTGGTGAAGACGATGGTGAAGTACCTGTGCCCCTGCAGCCCGTGGAGGTCCCTGGGGAGCAGAGATCCAGACAAGAGCCGGTGGAGGCCCAAAGCAGGCTATGACCTTGTGGGAAGCCTGGGCTGGAGCAGGCTCCTGACAAGACTCATGTCCCCATGGTGAGAGGAGCACAGGCCAGAGCCGGTTTGCTGGCAGGATATAAGACTCCAATGGGGGACCCACGCTGGAGCAGTCTCTTCCGGGGGGGCTGCATCCTGTGGAAAGGACCCACGCTGGAGGAGTTCACGATTAACTATGGGAAGGACTCACATTGGAGACATTCACGGAGGACTGTCTCCCATGGGAGGGACCCCACACTGGAGCAGAGGAAGAGTGTGAGGAGTCCTCCCCCTGAGGAGGAAGGAGCAGCAGAGACAACGTGTGATGAACTGACCACAGCATACTTTCCCCATCCCCCTGTGCCACTTGCAGGAAGGAAACAGAGAAATTATGAGTCAATTTAAGCCTAGTGTTTTAAAATTTGCTTTTATTTTCTCATTATCTTACTCTGATTTGATCGGTAATGAATTAAATTAATTTCCCCAAGTCAAGTCTCTTTTGCTCATGACAGTGATTGGTGAGTGATCTCCCCCTGCCCTTACTTCAACCCACGAGCCTTTTGTTATGTGTTCTCTCCCCTGACTAGGTGAGGAGGAGAATGATGGAGCAACTTTAGTGGGCACCTGGCATTCACCCAGGGCCAACCCATAGGTACCTTACAGCACATCATATGGCACTAGAAGTTTATATTTAGGCAGCTGAACCACATCCTAGATACCTCTACTGGAGGTATTCTCATCTGAATCAGTCGCCCTATGTAATATATAAACATTTTCCATTGGTGAGATGAATTCCATAATCCAGTATCCAAACAGACATGTCCAAAATGTAGTTTTGCCTTCTGGTGAACTTTTCCTGGAGATTTTTCTTTAAAATATTTTTCTAAGTTTATTTTGAAACAGATTTAATGGCAAGTCAGATTTTTTAATTTATTCACATATTTCATGGTACAAACAGCAACATGAAATACAGAATATGTATTTTCAGTCATATAAGTAATGACATGACAATCTACATTTCTGCTAAGGTGTTAACATGAATAATATGATAATTAAAATGTTCTAATTTTCGAAGTGTTATTTTGAACCATTATTACCCAAGACTGATGGAAATGTCTTATCTTTATAGATTAATCTATGTTGTAGTTAAAAAGTGTCATACTTTTGATCTAGAAAGTTAGATGACTGTTTGTTAATCTAAGGAACAGCTTTTTGCAGTATACTAGAAAAGTGTTTCTCAGCCAACACCAACATTTTGGAAAGACCTTCTGCACTGGTGAGTACATTGGCCCAGATTCATCCTGCTCCACTTTAGGCATCAAACTGAAAGTCCCAAATTGCGATCTGTATTAATTTGTAATTTCTTTCACAGATCTTTTAACTGGCTACTGCCATAGACAGAAAGGATTGCAGGGGTAAAACAGGATTCTTTAAAACTATATTCCCTTTGAAGACAACAGGAAAATAAATGCAATGTCTGAACACCTGCAGACAAAGATCCCTTAATTACAGCAGGTCTTTCTTCCTACAAATCTGGAATTTTCTGCAGTTCAGCTCATAAAAGTTGTCAACATCTTTACTATGAATATAAGGAACCCATAGAAAATAGTAACTAGTCCGATCTGCCTGTATCCCTTTTGTTTCACCTTAGTACATTAACAAATCAGAGTAAGACTCCCTCCTTCCAGCTAATTTTCTCTGACTCTTGCTTTACTGGAAGCACAGGGACTCTGTTTCAAAAGGCTGTGCAGGTACTCATGAAGGCTACTTCCATGGCAATTACACACCTTCCTGTAATAGGAATGATGGCTTAAGGAGAGCCTGTTTTCCGACTCTTATTTCCTTGATGAATGGTCTGACAGCTCCGCAGTTGGGAAAAAAAATTGATGGTAAACTTATCTAACACTCCAGATTTCTCTACAAAGTTACTTCTGCAATATGGGTAGTGCTTAGGTGTCTCAATAGGGCTTGAAGAAGAGCCTGAAATAAGTGCTTAACTCCCAAGTATGAACATGTGTAGGTCCCTAGAGTTAGATGCCCAAGGTTCAAGCTAAGTACAGAGCTAACTAGTAAATTTAGATGGCATTAAGCTTAGACAGTCCTGAAAATCTGGACAACTAAATTGATGCCTGGTACTTTAAAAAGTTTCAAGAAAATAGATTCCCCTGTGCAGGGATTTCAGCTGATTTTTCTTATTATTTTGTGCTACCTGAAAATCACTAGAAAAAGAGGTACCTCCAGAGGATTATTCAGCAAACTCTGTGAATTGTGAATTGTGAGTTGTGAATTGTGAATGTGACTCTGGAGACGCCTGCCACCATTGATTACAGAGTCAATTAAGGTTTTAAGTTAATTATTAAGTTAAGCTTTAAGTTAGATGAGATGCACATAAACCTGATCGCTTCCATTATTTTCATACTCCAGGTCTTGGAAGAGGATGTTCAAAATAAGAAATTATGCTTGATACATATCATATAGATCAAGTACCACCGAATATATAAAGTAGTAACTACACTTCACATTTATATGTAACTACTTTGGTCAGTCATTATATGATGTCATAGTTGGACATCTGAGGGGCAATTTCTCTCACCTCACTTTGACACCTACAATAATTACAATATTTACATATTGTCTAGATTCCCTTTAGAGTCAAAAGGGTGAGGTAGGTGTTTCATGATTCATCTGGCATACTGAAGTTGTCTAGCTTCAGCTGAGAGGTGTTGCACTCTAGAAGTGCCTATCTCCTTTGCCAGTTTCAAAGGAGTTCTAAATGGCTACCTCTGACCTGGATGTCTACAACTCAAATGTAGGAGAAATTAACCTCTCCCCAATTCTACTTGGTATACAACAGCATAACATGCAATTCTGTTTGTGTGTTATGAAATAATAAAAAGATACAAAAAGAAAAGCATATTTCTGATGGTAATTATAATTTCAAACTGAAATTTTGTAAAACATTATGATTTTCTTTACAAATGGCTTTGGGGGAAACGAACTTTTAAAAAATCAGGCTCAGAGAAAAATTGAAAATCTGAACATCTCCTGTGAAGTAGAAATGCTCGGTTTTGAACAATGTTTTTCACTTAACACAAAAGTATTTGCCTAGATTATGCTAGGGAGTGGTAGAAATCCTTGTTCCAGTTCCTTAAAATCAATCAGTTGACGATGTCTAGGTACAAAACAGAGTCTTTATGTGTGGTTTGGAATGAAAGAGACCATGTAATTTTGTATTTTACACTTAAAGACACTCAGCTGAGAATGCCATGCACACATTACCATCCATAATTTAATTTTGCATGTAATTTCATGCACACTGTGAATCCATCTCAAGCCTACTGTGTCTGCAGAAATCTCATATTTTGTAAGCAAATATCACTTAGGCTGCACACCTCAAGTTATTGTTAAGATAACCAATCAAAAGAATGCAGCCCAAAGACACATGTACTAATTTGATAAATTACTTCCACAGATGTATTTATCCCTTGACTAATGAGGACTTTAAACCCCTAAATAAGTGAACAAAGGAGTAATGTTCCCAGAAGCATTTGCCTAAAGTAATTTGAGGTTATTTAGAAACCAGCACAATGCACGAAGTCACCGTAAATTCAAGATTGCATGCTGCATTCTGTTCAGACTTTACAGAGCTGGCAGGGAACTGAAAGAGCAGTTCATCCCCTGCTTCAGTGATTTCTTACGAGGTAGTTTGCCATAGAGCTTGCTGGATTTTTTAAAAAGGTTTTAAACCAGAAAAAAGTTAACCTAGCGGGTGACATATATTGAGGAAAGAAAGTACTGAAAAACATTGTGCTGTATCCCCCTTTTCCTTCCATTTATTTCCACTTACAACTCTAACACAAGGCTCAGATTTTTTAGTAGATTGGCTTTGTAATATATCACCTGCCTTGAGACTCCAGTGCAAGGTTACTCTGCTTCCAGCTCCCACTCTTTGCTTAGATGGAGTTTAGACGAGTTTAGAAGAGAACTGCTGGTTAATCTGTGCAGATCCATTGGAGTGGCGCAGCACATCAGGACCAGATTCTACCACAGGCATCACACCTGCCCCTGCACCCAATATCATATGCAGCCTCGGACTCCACACGGAAATCCACTGAGTTGCTAGATGAATGTTCACTGCACAGTCCCGGCAACCCTGATGTACCCAGCTGTCTTGGGGTGACGGTATGATGTGTATCCCCTATCGCCTGCTCTATGCCCAGACATGATTCCTGTTTCCTGTGCCTTTCTGTGTCTTTAAAACTGGGTGCAAGAGAAAGAAAAAAAGCCAGACGAACTTTTCAAAACAGTTTTTGTTTCAAGGACATGGGGGGAGATAGCTGCTGCTGCTGC
>VZTA01007510.1:252711-265688 GCA_013398855.1 Mohoua ochrocephala | reverse complement strand
TGATGTTCTTTGTGGGTCCCTCCAAACTCATGATATTTTATGATTTTATGAACTGCATCTTGGTCTCCAAAAGACCAAGAAAGAGTTTTCCTATTCCCCCCACTTACAGGCAAGTAGCTAAAACATCTCTTCTGACTTCAGCTTTTGTCATGACTTATGAAAAAAATAAGAGTGTCTTGTTATTATGAATTTTTTTCACTTTGTAGTGATCAGTCCTACCCTTACTAATGTTGATATGGAGCCAAGAAACTGAGACAGTAGAGCAGTGAAGAGCAAGTTAACTTCAGCAGCATCAGGTTCAAGGGGTTATTTTCTGTGACTTACGATAGGAAAAGAAAAAAATGCATCATTTTTAAGGAAAAATGAAGATGACGCAAAATTTTGTGCTGGTCAGTTTGATAGAAAAATTAGGAATTTGATAGTGATGCAGACATGCAAATGAAGTAGATGTCATATTTTTAAATAGTTCTTCATGAAAAATACTTTGTTCCACTTGAAAAATCCATTGCATTCAATCAAGCAATGTCAGCAACAGGTAATGAAATTTCATTGGCATAATAATATTTTAAAGCTAGTTTTTGCAAATCTCTCATGTTATGTTGGCTTCCAAGAACATCAAAAGACAGAAGAGCCTTCCCCTTCATTCCCTGGATTATTTGCATTCAATATCTAAAGTGACCCCACTTAAAAAAAAAAAAGGAAAGGATGAAGTGTTTCTAACTCTTAGAGATCTGAGATAATTTAGCCTCCAGCTGCATACATTTTTAATATCACAGACAACATGATAATTGACATATGTGATTCTGGATCACACTTCAGATTTTAAATTATTTCACTCGACTGAAATGTGTTTAAGTGCACTATCGAGACACTTTCAGCAATTCAGCTTTTAATGATTATCTGTCTCGCCAGTGCTACCTTTGATGTTAAAATCGTAGAAGAAATAATGTCATTTTCCCACATTCTCATTGGGTTATATTCAGATGTTTCTTAAATATTTTATTTAAGAACTCTCCCTGACCCCAACCACAGTAAAAATTTGAAAAGATTTCACTTAGAGTAATTTCATGTCTTGTAGCTTGCTAAATTCATTCAGATGATCAGGACCTCAAAACCAGCATTGACTGATGAATCTGAAATAATATCAAAGGAATAAATCAAGAAGTTACAGCAGACATAAAAATACAAGATGTAGCAATGAGTTTGTAATAACGAGTGTTTCCAAGATTACACTGTCTGAGATCTTAAAGATATGTGATCATGTTCCCATGAATCAAAATTGGCAGCTTGAGAAGTTTTGTTACTCAGGGCACCATGGTCCACCAGGCCAAAAAAAAGCATGTACAATCCTGTGCCAGATAATATTTAATTCACTGGAAGTTAACAGATGCTTAACTGAATGCTTCAGATCCATCACACTTTGCTATAGAAATCTCCAAACTCTATAGGCAAATAAAGAGACTTAAAAGTCTACATAATCAGCACAGTTAAAAGAACTAGGTCCATGCTTTCGTTCATTATTGTACATTATTTCCAGCCACAGGGAGAACCTGTGAGGTTTTTACCTATTAAAAAAGAAAACAAACCAAAAAAACACCCCAGAATGTAACCTGGAGTAATGGTCTAAAACACTCCAATATAAATGCTGTTACTAATGGAAAATTCTTAAACCATTGCTGAATTCTTAAACCATTGCTGAAATACACCTTATTTCCTCATTAAAAAGAGAGACAAGCTCATCACAACCTTATGCAACAACTCCAGTTTTAATCTTTCTTTTAATTTTCTATGTCAAATTAACCTTGGAGCCAGGGCACAGTTTTAAAAGCTAAGTTTTCTTTTGCTGAAACTTACAGTTTTCATTAAGATTTTGCCTACTTTTGTTAATGCTTTCAGACAATGCAAACACTAGAAATAGGG
This sequence comes from Mohoua ochrocephala, assembly GCA_013398855.1. NCBI lineage: Eukaryota > Metazoa > Chordata > Aves > Passeriformes > Acanthizidae > Mohoua > Mohoua ochrocephala. The sequence continues at coordinate 263,768 of VZTA01007510.1, read as the reverse complement.
TTCCACTGAGAAGTGCAGTTTCATTTTAAAGGGTTTCAACACAAAAAATAGATACAAAAAACAGATTCATAGCTTTCTTACTGCCTTCCTGTCATCTTGTCTTTTAAGATCCCCTCTCCCATTTAGAACTGCTAAAGCCCAGGATATCCAGAAAGTTATGTTCTATCACCAGCAGGTCTTTTTTTTTTTTTAATGTATTGTATTTGGTTTAGAGAATCTTATTTCTCTTCACATGATATTTTTTTACTACAATCAGCCAGGGATCACTTTATTGATTTTTCCCTAAAGGTTTTATTTGGTTGCAACCAAGATGCATGACCTTCTTCTGCTTCAGGCTACCTTTTAATTAATCACTATGAGTAGAAATAATTCAGACAACAAAGACATCATTTGATAATGTTTTTCTCCATCGCATTTTGGTTTGTTTGTTTTCAGACCTTTTTTTCTAAAGAATATTGAACAGTATCTAAGTGTGCAAGCTCGACTAACCTCCACGAGATTCCTGCTATGGACAAAGAATCCCCACAAACCTTACCCTCGGGCAGAAAGACAATCCTTTTTTAAAAAGACAAGCTTTGTAATATGCCCTGCAAGTCAACTAAGCACTTCACAGGCTGAACCTAAAGTTGCCCAAGTGTGGCTGCAGTGTCATTTAGTCACTTGACAGAAATTCATGGTGAGATGATGTCACATTTCCACTCCTCAGAATGGATGTCCTATAATAAAAATAACCAATCCATCCCTTCTCCAATAAGTTTCATTCAAAACATATAGAAAACTCTTTAAAAAAAAGTCAGCTCTCCCTATGCTGGCATTGATAGCATCAGAATTCCCTTCATTACTGTTATCATCTTTACCCTCACACTCACAATTCTCTGTTGCAGGGGATGTCTCATTTCTGTAGAAACACTGTGGTAGCACCATGATCACATAATCCTTTTCATAACACTTGTAGAAAAAGAGAGATGACAATTTGGGCAGAAATGGTCTGAAGAAAGAATGGAGGGCAAATACAAAGAACATCAGTAAAGTTTGAGAGAGTATGTGGAACCTCCTTCCTGGGGGCTGGATAGCTTAGTAGCAGTTTTTCTTTCCTCAGATCTGTGATTACCTGGCTGCTGGTTCCTGTCACTGGCACAAGGGAAGGAATCACCCATCAGTTCCAGACCAGTGTGTGTACTGAGGGTGCAGAAAAAATCTGTATGTCTGTGACTTCAGCTTGCAGTTGGAATGGCTGAAGATGGAAAGAACTAATTAGTATCAAAGTACTGAAAGCAGTTCCAGAGAGAGAGAGAGAAAGAGAGAAGGAAAGAGAGTTCAGCAGAGCTTGATCCATGACACTTCCTTGGCTTTATCTCACCAAACTGATGTGCACGACTGGTTTTCAAGGCACTGATATGAGAAGATGAGTTTTAAAAACTAGAGGGTAAGTAGGACGTACAACACCTTGTACATGCAGAATTTGTATAACTTCTCCAGGCAGCAGGCAGGCTATTATAACTTTATTGTTTCAGGATATAAGCCTATTATATTCTGCAAATGAATACAGTGACATTTTGCTGTATCGGTTGAAAAGATTAACAGTTCACAAAGCAAACTGCCGAGTGCGGCAAATTAAATACATTAAAATGTGCAAGCTTAAAATTCTATACTCCCTGCGCTATAAACTTATATACAATACAGTTTAAAGGGTCTCAGTGGCTCAGTTAATAATGCAGTGGCCTGTCACCTTTCTGTATGCAATTTAAGTCTGTTAGGTTGCAGTAAGCCATGACAGGGTGTGTTTTTCTCAGCCATTAATGAATGCTGTAGGTAAATTGTGCCGTAAGAAGGTGGCCCTGAGGTACATTAGTGTCACAGTAAATGTGCTAGAACTATTTTAGATGTTATTATTAAAAAGAAAAAAAAGGTGTTTTGGATAAATATCAAACAGTTTAAAAGTTCATTGTGGGGAAGGACTGGAATTTTCAGACAAACTCGCAGACTAAATCCATGAGAAATTTAGCAGAGCCTCTTGTCACACTACTTGTCATTTTTAAGTATTTTCTCTACTAAAGCTCATCTGACAGAAGAACTAGGCCTAAGAACTGTCTGTAATTTTAAGAAAATTAACATTAAAAAGACCAGAAATCCTTACGAGTCCCAAGGATTTAACATGAGGTGTCCTCCAGTAGCTAACAGTCTCCAACATAGGAAACACAAATATTTCAAAACAAATGGCTTGACCTCAGCTAATATTAATTGCCATTAATATGGATACAAATGCCCTGTTTCCTGGGGCAACAGCAATTTAACCATTTAAATGCCCACACAAAATCCATGGCCCTTTAGACCAAAACTCTTTAGTAAAACAGAATGGTGTTGTGGAATCAGATTAGAATGCTTACACAACAAGCCCAAGGAGACACACAGAAAGATATTCAAGGCTCCATTTTAAAAAGACACTCAAGAATTTTTTTACATTTAGTCCTTTTGGACCAACCTGTCAATTTTACAGGTTGTGAAGAGGGTTATTTTTAACAAGTAGAGAGATGGGTAGATTCTATCAAACTGGTTTAAAAAAAATCAGTGTTAGAAAATTATGTTCACAGATTTTTTGCATTTGCCAATTACTATCTAGAATTTCTTATCTCAGCTGTGAGTTTAGACCACAGCTGAAAAACGTGTTAGCTAGAACAAGAAGGTGATAAAGCCATGGGAATAAGTAGATTTGCAGAGGTACTTTCCTACTCTCATGAAAGTTCAGATTTGTTCTGCTCCAGAATCAGACAGAGGATTTGGCTTGCAGCATTTTTAGCCATGCTGAATGGTTACATATTCCCCTAAATATTACTGAATAGTTCTTTGAGTATGTGGATAAATCCTTTTGCTCACTCTGGCTTTCATTGCTTTGGTTCGTCAACACAGAGACTGTTGACTGGCGGGAACTTGCCTTTTGCAAGGATGAAACAGAGCTTAGCAGTTCCTCAGCCACTTTCATAAACCCCTCGTTGCCACTCCTGATGCTGGTGCAAAAACGTGTCGAGATTAAGAGTTCATTGGGTACATTTTGGAATTAAAAAAAATCTGAATACGTGTAAGTCTGGTTGTCCAAACTGTGTCAAAAATTATGCTCCTACAGTATTCCTGAGTCCGAGTATCCCAGCTGCCAGGATGGTGAGTCTGGCCCAAGTACCTTAATTTCTTTTCAACAGAAATCAGGACAGTTGAAGCATGTCACAGGATGTGTCCAGACTCAAGAACGTGGCACAATTCTCAGGGTTTTCAATTTATATGTTTTCTCATATACCCAAATAATCTAACCCACTTTTAAGAGTGAAACAACAGATACTATCTTGGTTTTAATGTTAATGTGTTTTTTGAAGTATTCTGTGCATTCACAGAATTACAGAATAATCCGAGTTGGAAGGAACCCAGAATGATCACTGAATACAACTCTTAAGTGAATGCCTCATACAGGGGTGGAACCCGGAGCCTTGGCGTTTTCAGCACCACGCTCTAACCACCTAAGCTAATTTGGGCCAATTTCAGCTCTGATCAGGGTACTTATTTTACTATTCTATCTCTGTGCCTGCCACGTGAACAGCCATGACCTAAACCAGAGTTAGTGAGGGATATGACCAAAATTTTCCAGACTTACTTTAAAACACACTTACGAAATAAGAATTTCTATGAAATTGATAACATTTTGGATCAATTTTGTCTTCTGTGAAAACTGAAAGAATGGTTTTACATAGCTAATGTTAAATGTTTCTGACAGAAAAAATAGAAAATAAACGTCTTTTTTACCTCTTCCACTACCTTCTTGTATTCTGCTTTTTCCTCCTCGATCCTAAGGTTTGCTGAACCCTGTGGGGACATTCTGTGTGTCTTTCCATGAGGATCTTTTTGACACCATTTTTCAAATGTCCAGCTATACTGACTGTAACTTTGAACCTCAGTTACCTGAATACAACTTCCTAACACTAGTGCTGGCTGCCTCTGCCAGGCCTCACTGATCTGTGTTAGACATCCTAGTCTCTATCCAAATGCCACAGGACAAATTTCATGAAATTTAGTGTACCGTAGGATTCTGAGAGAAGACAGAAGACACAGCTTAAAGGAATCCCTCGGAAATTAGTTCAATGCCTTTTTTTCTATACAGGGATCAGCAATTTGAGTCAAGCTTCTAAAAGATTTTCTAGGATGGAAAGTCATGGTACTTTACAGAAACTAAAGTCAAGATCATGCCAAAATATGTGCATAAGTTTAGCTGCATGAAACCTGAGTTTTGTCTATGCTTGTAATGATGTTTTTTCATGTGGCTGACCTTTGCACAAAGGCCTACAGGAATATCTTCAAAAAGTAATAGAATCTAACACAAAATTTCACATTTTCAACAATTTTTTTTATTTTAAAAGTAAGATGAATTATTTATTACTATTGAATACCCACTACAGAATTTTACGGTTTAACATATTTGCAGAAAGGCTGTCATTCCTCACTACATACAAATATCTTTTTGAGAAGAGAGGGCTTAGAATCTGACTAATTTTGGCTTTTCCTACCAGCAAGCTTCGTAAACCTTATACTTCATATACTTTTCTTATATAAGAGGTGTGCAGGTTGCTTATGGGGGAGCAGTGAGGGTAATTCTTGAACTAAAGTACTGTTGTAGCTTCTGAGGATGAAAAATTCTCTGGTGAATTTTATACATGTTGTTTTCAAAATTCAGTATGAAGAAATATAAATATAAAAAAGTATCTAAGATAAATAGTAAGAAAATCAGGCTAAAATTAAGTTATACTGCAGAGAGAGAGATTTTAAATCTTATAAAAATTAGTAGAAACCTGTGTTGCTGTACTCTGTGTATCAAGGCTTTTCAGTACACAAACACTTTCAAAGGAGAGGAAAAGTTTAGGGCTTCTTCCTAAAGAACGGTAATTTTGCAGTGATACTATAGTGAAAACAGCTCCTCTCCTGGAATAACTCCAACCACATTGATTTCCCAGGATATGATCAAGCACTCAGAAGTAGAATCAGTATAAGGCAGAAGGAAGGCCTGCAGAATTAGGGAGTTGCACAAAAAAAAAAGGAGCTCAGATAGCAGAAGAAATAATCGAAAATCAAAATTACAAAATATCTACCTGTGTCAAATAAAATCTGCTCTGTTCCCAGGCTATGCTCCTAGCCAATGGTAAATCTCTCTTTGGCTTCAGGTTTCTGATTTGGGGATGAAATGTTTGTCCTAGTGATTTTAAATTATCTTTTATGGATTTTTTTTCCACCTGTACATGCAATCTAAAGTATCAGTTCTTACTTTTGTAAAGTAGCAAGGATCTTGGATCTTCTCTAGATATTGTCCAAATTGCTATTGACGCCTCTACAATGCCTCTTAGTTGATTAGGAAGTAAAAGAACTTGAGTCTTGTCAGCAGCTGAAATAAATTATAATTTTTTATTGCCTTTTACTCCAGAGTGATTTCTATTTGGGCTTCAGCTGGATGGAATTTACTTAAGAACCAAAGTCTTATTGCAAAAACTCTGTTTATTTTGATTTAAGCATCTCCCAGAGGCTTTCTGCTGTGAAAATGGAGCCTGACAACAACAAAAATCTTAGCTCATGCCAGAAATCTCCAGCTAGATCTTTTCCACGAATATAATATCCTGGAATTCATGATGCTAGATTAAAGCCCATTTTATTAGACTATTATGCTTTCATCAAGGCATAATAAAACTTCAGCTGAATTCATATTTTCCAGTTTTATCTATGGAGAATTTAGAAAAAATATTTTTCCTTTTCAGGATTTTTTTTCTCTTCCAGAAATTTAACAAAAGGACATTTTTTTTCTAAGTGCATCAACATTTTTTTTATTACTATTAATTTCAGACAAGGGTCCTGAAATTGAATCTTCCTGAATGTGGGAGACACCTTTTGAATGTGCCAGGGAAAAGGCAGCTGCTTATCGTATGACTGGACAGGTTAGTAAAGCAAAAAAGAAGAAATTCATACATATGAGACGAAAATCGTGAAGGGAGAAGAAATAGGAGGGATTGTTAATTCTAATGCAACTTATGAATCATGGTCAATGCTACCCTCAGTTGAGTCACAAGATTTTACACAAGACCTTGTGCTATTTGAAATGTACAACTATAGACTTGCATATTGTCTACTTGAAAAATCGTTGTATGGCAAAAAACCCTACATATTTTCTAGATCAAATAGAGGATTCATAAAAGCTAGCATTTTCTATGAGCTTTAGAAGATGCCTTCAAAAGTCAAGGATGTGATCTTTTACCAGTCTCTTTTCCTGAAGAATGTTTCAAATATAAATTGTGTAAGCCTTTTAACTGTACTTGTAATTCTGATGGAAATGGAAATAAGTAGTTTTATTAGCTTGAGTTTAAAAACAACTTAACTGCAAGAAAAGGGTTATTTATTCACACACATGACATAGAAAATGCTTTGGATTAAAGTACTTTCATTACAAAAGAGCTGGAAAGGTAAAATAAAATTAGGTTCAGCTAGATCATTTTAATGTTTGATTATAACCCACTGAACTGGGATAAAAATTTTTGTGCCAGCGTTGGTGATAATAGGGTTACATACCCTCTGTAAAATAAAATGTGAAATTTACATGCAAAGTGGTGTGTTCTTCTGCTGCACACATATAACTCCCATTAGCATTAATGGGAAATATATGTGCCTATCCAGAAGAAAATATACCCCATTAAATTCCCAACCATCATGTCAGTTTCTGACGTCTTCTAATATGATCTATGCTCATATAGCAAAAAAAAATTAATAACTGAGCTCAGATATACTGGTTTTCATATGTAGATCTCAAAGAATTTTATGACGAATAAGTCCATGCAACTCAGAGGTACCTGTGAGGAAACTGGAACTTTGGTTATGCCTGTGGCAATGCCTGGCAGGCATACCCCAAAAATCCCTGCAACACTTACTGAAAGCAAAAGAGCACAGGAGTCAACACAGGTGAATATAGCACAACTCATCACAGACCAAGTACGTTATACACAAAACCAGCTTCTTTCTAAAAAACTCCTGCTGGGTTTGGCCTGGCTAAGTTCCAAATGCCCATCCAGCTTCTCACATTCCTCCTTCATGGGATGGTGCAGGGAGTGGAGGTGAATAGGAATAGACAACTTATTGATTTAGATAAAGACAGGGAAATTGCTTATAAATTAGTGCAACGGGCAAAATAGACTATTTTGGGTAAAACTCAATTTAATTTATTGACAATTAAAATAGATTTGGATGATGAAAAATGAAGAAGCCCATTAAAACAGCACCTTTCCTCTCCACTTCCTCAAGCCCATGGACACTTTTATTCCTGACTTTTCCCCCCTGCCCCAAGTGTCACAGAGGGGATAGAGGGTGGAGAGGGCTGCAGTTTCTCTTTGCAGATCCTTCCTCCACATGCTTTTCCCTTGCTCCAGCGTGGGCTCTCCATGGGCTGCAGTTCCTTAAGGAAACACCCTCCTTCCCCAGCATGAGATCCTCCACAGGCTGCAGCAGAGATACCTGCTGTGGCACCTAAGTGCCTCCGTTGCCTTTGCCTCCTGCTCCTGCCCCTGCCCCTGCCCCTGCTCCTGCTCCTCCTGCTGCAATGGGTCAGTTGGTGCTGCCCCTGGCCTCTTCCCACAGAGGCCACTTCTGCAGCCCTTCTGCTGCCAACACCTTGGACATTTAAAGCCGATAAAGAAGCAAAGCACGTAGATCAGGATTTCTGCCTTGTGCCAGGTAGACATATTCCTTAAAGCAGCTAGACCTACTTCAGGCTGGACCCACATTCTGGCTAAGGGTGAAGTTTTTCACTTCAAAAATTTTGTAAGTATCTGGGCAAATACACCCTCCATGAGGCTGAAAATTCCATGCATACTTTATGCCCACAGGTTTCCAGTCCTTTGCTCCGATTGACTCAAAAAATAATCTGTTTTCAACGTACGCAGTTCTTACCAGTAAATTTAATTTTTCACTGGTTAAAAACAGACCATTTCCAATGTGAATATGTCTTGTGTAAAGGATTGTGACACTAAAGGCTTGTCCTGAAGTAATGTAATTGCGACTGGATGAGCTGACTGCTATTAGAGTATATAAGGTGTAGTAAATAGGCATTCTGGTTCATATCACTGACAATGAAGAGAAAGGATATCTAGATGAGAGATGGACTAAGTAGTCTGGCAGGAAACATGGAAAATGAAATGGGTTGCTGAGATTTTTTCAGACGTGACAGAAAATATGATGTCATTTGTGCTATTAAATATAAAAAGGCAATCTATAAGCATATATCCATGGAATATCAAAACAAAAATAACTGATTATTCAGAAAATTCTATTCATTCAGCAATCTTTAATATTTAAGTGTTCCTTTGGGTGGAATCCTATGAGTCTCATTCTGACTCTATTGTGAAATATAGAAAAAGTGAAAAGCAAACATTTGCTTCATAGATTTTACTCTATATTAACATACCTACAGATTATTTGAAACAGTCCAAACTAAAGAGGAAAAGTCACTAAACTGTGATTTCAAGTCTTGTATTATTTTTGTCTTTTCCTCTTTTCTTTGCCCTACCTTTTTCACATGACATAGATTTTTACATTTTATCATTTATAACAGAATAAAACCCAAATGTCTTAGGGCAAGAATCTATGAAGTAGGCAATGTCCCAAGAATAGAGAGTTATTTCCTTTCTTCACCATCTTAGCCTTCAAGGAATTGATTTTAGGGGCATGACAAAAATAGCTCAGGAAATAGGTCCAGGCTGTGATGTAACACAGCAGTTCTGTGATTTCAGCAGAGATATGCCAATTCACACCTGCCAGGAAATCTGGCCTTCACCCCTGAAGTGGCAATTACAAGATGTATATCGCTTCATGATGAGATTTATATTATCAAGCACATTCTGTGGAGTTTTCCTTGCTAGCTTCGGGGGAATAGATATTTACAGATGAGTCATTGATGTGTCTTGAGCTATCACAGAATCTCCAGAGAATCATCAACCTTTTCTTCACAGCAGCAAAGGTAAGAGAAGCCACATTTTCAGCTCTAAAATGTTGCTGGTTTATTGGAGATCATGTCTCTACACCCTCTTCAGCCCTTTGATTAATATATTTTTATAATACTTACATTTTGTATATTAAATTTCCATTCCAAATTGTTTAGGTGACTATGTTATGATTCATAATTATTGTCCTTCAAAAAAAAAAGGACAAAAATGGATTATGTAAAATTCTGCAAGACACCACAAAGACAGATTGAAAGAATACCATGAAGTCAAAAAAGACAGAAATGAAAGGTTGTTAGAAATGTTGAAAGTCTTCATTCAAATGCCTCCTAGTAATGAAATAATGGTCTTTTCTTATATTTATATCTGTTTTCTGTGTAAAGGTCTTCATAACCTTTTTCTCCTTTGTAGTTCAACATTATTAAATCCCCTACTGAAAAAACTGCAGCCAAAAGTGTCAATAGATATATGTATCCTTTGACAAATTCCAAAGTACATCTGCATTATGTCCTTCAGATTTTCAAGTCTGTAATAGTGGATTTGGCTATAAAATGCAATGGTTTTTGGTGCATCTATTTTTTAAGTAGCATATGTGCCAGATAAAATTATGAATCTTTTACTATATGTTGAAGTACATGCTCTTCTTTTCTTCTCAATGCATAACTTTAAATATAGATTAAACAGTGTGTTCCCAAATTTTTCTCAAAGCCATATGAAATAAATGGCTATTGTATATTATTTTTACCCAAACATACTTATTTTGCCAAGTAACTGACAAAAAAGAACTATTGAAAAAGGTGAAAAGCTGCTAAAAGTCTCAAAGCAATTGTTTGCCTGTAAAATGGAATTTTAGAGAGGCTAATGGGTCACACAAGCAATCCTATTCTACTTATGACAGAGAAAATAAAACAAAACTGAATGTGAAACAAGCCCTTAGGTGGCTAAAAACATCTTGATTCATAATTTGGAGTATTGAGAGTACAGGTCAGATTTGGGCCTGATCCAACCTGTCACTTGACTCTAACTTCTCACTTTTTATCTGCTATGAGGCTCTAATTTTCATTGATTAAAACTAAAATGATTTTCCAGAATACTGAAGAAAAGAATAACAAAATTGAAAACTTTGCAATTTGTCATATTAATGAATGGAGTATAATTAATAGCAAGAAAGAACTGAGACGCAGTGCAATAGCTCAATTCATCACAGTATCAGTAAGTCCATTTAGTGAAGCAGAATAGAAGTGAAATTACAGGCTTCAGAAATGTGTGAATTCATGTGACCGTCATGAGAGTCTAATATTTGTATGAGTAAAAATAATAACAGTTCTGGATAATGGAAGGAACAAGTAGGTAGACATGCAGGCTTAATATATAGAGCAAAATTATGGAAAAAAATGCCAGTTAGAAGTTCCACACTTAGATATGACTTTAAATGTATACCAAGCGAAATTAACCTTAGAGTGTTGCAAAATGTCTCACAAGCAATTTTAAGCAAAATACAGATAACATACTATCCATTAGGAAATTGGAAAATGTATTTTAAACTCCATCTCTTCTGGGTTGATGTTCTTGCCTTCATTGATGTGTAGTCTCTTGAATTACCTACCTAAGCATTTTCTGACAAAAAGAAAATACACAGGAAAGGGAGAATGAGGACTAAAAGAAAAGAGAACATTATTTCCTTTAAAATCTACCCTTTTTTTTTTTTTTTTTTATCTGAAACCGTCGCAGTTAAAAGAGTTACTGAGAGATAAGAGAAGGAATTAATTTCTCTTCTACGTGAAAGATTGTATCTGGTACCTCCTGGAAGTGCCCTCTCATCCAGGGCTAAGCTAGGAGGAAAGGTATTTCTAAAACTTTTTTTCAAGGCTTTTCCATTTTGCGCAACATAAAGTAGAAGACTCATCATACCAAACCAGAGCAAATGACCAGAATTCCCCTGTCCTGTGACTGCTGTCTACAAGAATGTACACAAAATTTTAAATTCTGCTCCAGGAAGAGGGTCGTGGTTTCAAAGTAGTTTTTACAGTGAATATTTGCCCAGCAAGG
>VZTA01007510.1:183511-252698 GCA_013398855.1 Mohoua ochrocephala | reverse complement strand
ACTATCCTGGGTGATTTTAGAAACTGTGAGCCTACAAAATCCTGGCTGTATTCTTTATCTCTGTCTTTTCCTTGATGAAAAACTTTGCTATTTTTTCACATGCTTCTAGGATTAGATGAAACTCAGCAGAATTTTGATTTGTACTGAGTTACCTATGAGGAGGAGAGGTTAAGGAGCACTTTGGCACCCGTATCTTGCTGTAGATTTAAAATGTACTTAGTATCCTGTGGCAAATGGTAACTATAAAATTATGATTTCATGTGGTACAAGATGAAATCCTTACTCTTACTCCAGTAATTGTCAAAATAAAGGATTCAAGTTATGCCATTTAGCATTTTAATTGCAGGCTTTGTTCTCAGTGTGGATTAATTTTATGCCATATTATGTTCTTGTAATAATTTTCCTATGAAATGAAGTATTGGGGAATGGAAAATATATCGTCTTATATACAATATTCCATGAATTAGAATAATGTACTCTGGTATCTTGACCTTTTCTATATTCTGTAATTTGACTGAATGGTCATTGCACTTTTCTCTCATTAACAAACTGAATAACCAATTGCTGAATTGATGACATGGGCATGAAGTCAAGAAACAGAATAATGAAATAGTCACAGCAGCATAGTATATAGATGACTATGTCTAAGAGAACACATGAGCCACTAAATCTCAGAATCAGTGAGAGGGACTGGAATAAGAGCAGAAACCGCACAAGAAAGGAAACCTTTTCATGACAACAGAGCAAGCTTAGCCTATTCTTATTAAGTGTCTGTAAAATTCTATTGCCATATACAACTTTAGAGCAAGTAAAATATTAAGGTTTAATTTCAACAATAAACACATCACTAGACTAGACAAGGCTTAAAGTTTCTTTAACAATGAACTTAATATCAAATATTTATAAGCGGATTTAAGGTCTAATGAACTGACAGTCATCATATACACACAATAGTACAATGATGGAAGTATTACAAATTACCCATAGAAGACAATTGTCTAGGTCTACCCTTTCAACCAGACTCTATCCACAAGGACAGCCCTTCCCCAATACTCTGTTAGTATCATGAAAGCATAATGCACGTACTAGAATTGAGATAATTAGGTGACAAGAATATTGAAGAGATGTTATAGTTGTGTACTATAGAGCAGAGACCATTGCTGTCCTGCTGGATTCAGTTTGTAGTTGATTGCCGTAAGCGTTGCTTATCTGGTTATACCCAGCTTTAAAAACACTTACAGTAATTTTGCACCACTGATTTCCATACATAGTCTTCTCCAACATCTAGTAGGGAGTTCTCTTGATCGATTGTCTTCCTTACTGAAGCCATGAGATTCATAAAGAGGGGTAGTATGCAAGCTTGTGATGACCTTTTATCAGCTTTCTAGGCACTGTTGCTCTGGTTCACCAGGAGGAAGAATAAGATACCTTTAGCTCAGAATAGAAAGGAAGTACTACAAATTTGCAACTAAACATGAACCCCTGCTTCAGTAATGTTATTTTTAAACTGCTGTGTTTCACCAGGGCAGCTGGAATTAGTTCCACGGATTTGCACGGGGTTACTTTAAGTTTGTATTATCATAGTTCCTCCTCACACCAGGAAGAAAGATTTTGATTATTTACAGTCCTAGGTAACAACAAGATAATTCTTACAGTTAGGTAATACTGCAAATGTAACATTTCCAGATTGCTATCATCAGAACTCTGAGTAGAGTGAAATAGAACAAGAAATTTTATACTTTCTCCCAGTTTACATAAAATAGCTGAAAATTCATTTTGTAGGGTTCATCATTCATTTTGATGTTCTTTCCTTTTTTCTCAAGAAAGAAGTATATTTAAAATTTCCAGAACTGCCTCAGAGGTAAGTGGTATCCAAATATTTTTCTGTAAAAATAAAATATGTACAGTGTCAGTAGTATTTGGCTGTGGATTGATGATGTATTGCACAAGGATATAGAGACAACATTACTATAAAACTTGTAACATTATAGTTTAGGGTATATTTAACCTTTAATACAAATCATTTTTGTTTCCCCTGTTTGGAATTCAAAGCACTTTTTTTTTTTTTAATGTTTAGCTTGTTTGCGCATTTTTTTCATATGTTTGCCTATACTGTGGCTGCCACAATTTTTTTCTTTTAACAGAACTAGAATAGTGGACTTGATTGTAAACAACAAGAGTAATACAAAGAACTCCAAAAGCACCAGCTTAAGTGGAAAAGATTTCAGTGTAATTGAGTCAGAAATTGGGCGTTCAATAGGAACTGGTGAAAATATATTTTACATTGGAACTGTCATCCAAATCAATCTTGAGAAAAGGCTAAGTCTGTAATTTAACCTCACAAAACCTCGCAGAAAACAGACTGGCACAAATACCCTGAAATTCCTGCTTCTGATTTTCCCCTGTACTTCCTTGATATGTCTCCTCCTCTCCACTCAGATCCCATGCCATTATTAGTCACCAATTTCTTTCATGTATATTATATATAATCATTGGAGAGAATTTGCCATCCGACAATATTTTCTGAGTAATCAAAATGCATAGTGGTTTTCTGTTATGTGTGTTTAGTTGCTTGATCTTCATTCCAAAAAACAAAAGGATCTCTGTAGACACCAAGGATTAATATTTACTTAAATGTCCTTCCAGTAGCAAAGGTAACATTTGGTCTGGGGAATCCACCCTTTACAAATGGCACTGCCTACCTGTACAATGACTTTATCTAGAGGTATTCCTCTGATCCTTATCTGACTCCAGAGGCAGTGGGATTCGGTGGTTGGGCAGAGACCCAGACTGCAGATCCGCCAGCCAAAATTTGTGTACTCTGAGAAGCAGACCTCTTGGCTCTGAGTGATAATTGAGTCAGAACTGCAGCAAATTAGGCAAAGACCTTGAAGAATGAAGCCATTAAAAGCCTCACAACAGCTGAAAAGGTAATAAAAGGAAGGCAATTTAGCAATAGGTGCTAGAGAAAAGGAAGACAGGGAGCTATTTCGAACAATAGGCGGCTGGCTTTGAAGCTTTGATGTTTCAACAATTTTCAGTTAATTCAGGGCTGAGGAGGTTAACTATGAAATTCTATTACTGAAAATTGAAGAGTTCTACTCCAAATAAAAATTATACTTTAGGTTTTCCTTCTTTCTTTCTTTCTTTCTTTCTTTCTTTCTTTCTTTCTTTCTTTCTTTCTTTCTTTCTTTCTTTCTTTTTCTTTCTTTCTTCAAATAAAGTTTCAGGACTCCTTTGTCTCCTTTATGGACACTGGCTTTTCACTGGGTGATTTTCTGTACAGTGATAATTACTATTAGCTGAGCATAGAAGTCACTAGATGAAGCTGAACACAGTGGTTAGTTTCATACCTAGAGAGGTATTCGAGAACTCAAAATATCCCCAGCAGAGAGATGCATGTTCGGGTCCTCTACACAAAGTAGTAGTGAGCCTTCTGCAGGCAGGGTTCCTCCAAAATTGGCAGACAGAAAAGCTGCAGGCAGTGAAAGGTCTCACAGCCAGCAAATGAATGATTGCGTGGAGGCTGATCTCATACTTTGCCAGAAGTCTCAATCCGTGAAACACAGAATAAAGTAGGTGCTAGTGTCAGAAAAAGAACCAAACCTTTCAACACCCCTGTACTAATAAATCAGATTAAAAACTGGAGTACATAATGTCCAGCAACACAGTAATTTCTCTTAAAACTTCTGTGAAAATTTAAAATTTTGCAAGAAGTTGAGTACCACAGCTGCTTTCTTGGTTAATGTGAATCACAGCCCTGTGACAAACTAGATAATTTAGACTGTGTCTAATTTGCAGAAATGGAGAAAGAACTATAATGGATTGTGCAGCTAAAACCAAGAGATGATTCACATGTTGCATAAAAATGGAACATCATCAGCCCAATGGAATTCTTCATAGCAACAGTGGTGAGCAGTGCTAAAATACCATGTCAATCAAGGGGTGCAATACAAAACCCATGAATTAACATTAATTAATGTCATGCTGCTACACCAGTTACCAAGACACCCGAACTGGTAATATTAATACTTGAAGGAGACACCAATAATAAAAGGTAAATAGATGAAATGTGACCTTTCAGATGATGCATTTCTTACTTCCTAAGGAGCTCTACTTTGTAAATGTATAGATCAAGCATGGAGGACCAGAAATAAGCATTTTTTGCCTCAAATATTCTGACTATTATGACAGGAAAGATGTGAAAGGAATGAGATAGATTTGTCTTTACAAACAAACTGTGGGTCTGCTGATAGGTAAAAGCTAGATACTGAGAGGTGAAAGAAACAATGGGAGGAATTCCACTGATTGATGAAAGGAGTGAGAGGAATTTGTCTTTCCAAACAAGCTGTGGGTCTGCTGATAGGTAAAGATAGATACTGAGGGACGAAAGAAGCAATGGGAAGAACCATAGATTCCATAGGAAAAGAAAGAGGGGGTGTATACATTAGAAGGGGGTCTGTATTAAGCAATTCAGGAAGTCTGTACCTCTCAAGTACCTCAGCCAATGGGGAAAGAGAGAGGGAAATGCGATTGGGAAATTAGGATAAAAAGGAGGCTGCGTCCTCTAACAATTTGAGAGACCCCAGGGGAATGCCCCATGGCCTCTCCCTTTATTCGAATAAAGTAACAGGACTCCTCTGTCTCCTTTTTGGACATAAACCTCTGGTGTTTGTGGATTAATTTTCCTGACAGATGTGACTGGAAGATAAGGTCCTGTGGAGGCGGGGCAGTGCTGTTCTGAGCCAACTTCCTGCTCCGCCTTGAGACTCATGCTCAGTCCCCCCCTTCTCGACTCACTGGCAGAGTGCTCCAAGGGCTGGTAGTGCATGTGTGAACAGAACAGTGAGAAAAATCCAGCTTGCATAACAGGTGTGCACCAGGTGAACTATAAAAGGAAGCCAATCCATCCCTGTCCACCGCTAGTCTGGACTTGATTTCTGTCTTTTAGGTTTTTTCTCTCGACTGCTAACCTTCATGTAGTACCAATACTAAAGTACTCACCCCTTTCATATAGGATGTACCTAAACAACCTGGACTTACAAGAGCTAGCACCCACAAGTCTTCCATCTGCCCTCTACCTTCCATTTGTCATTCATTTCCAGTAAGATTAGAACAGCTCTGAAGTGAGGATTATTTTCTATTATATAATCTAAACTAGCAAAGGGGACCTTGATCTCAAAGGTGGCCCCAAAATACCTCTGTAATGTAAACAATTATAGTGCCAAGAGCAAATATGGGTTTTTTTCCCATATTTTTTTCAGTGTTGGACATCCATTACTCACCGTGTTTCAGAGGAAGCAGAGAAGAGGAAAATCTAGGTCTCTGAATGGGAATACCAAATATAAAGCAACATGACTCTCTTGAGAAGAAATTGAAACTTTTTATATCGATGTAGGTTTGGCAATTTTGTTTACTGTTTAGTTGAAGCTGAAAGAAAGGGGGAAAAAAAGCAGAAGTCTGTTGAGCACTGTCAGTTACACAACGCTTGATGAAGGAATTGCAAATCTCATATGACCACATTGTAAATCTCACTGTACAAATCTCTGTTTTCTTCAGTCCAAGGATTTGAGGAACAATTTGCAGAAAGTACTTTAATGACCTGAGGGAAGGACTTTGTGGGTGCATTTTATATTTGTTATATGCTTTATTAGATTTATTGTGAGTTTGAGTTTTGGAGATCCTTAAGAGTTTTGTAATATTTCCATGAAGAAAGAGTAATTTATCTGATTTCTGCTCCTCCCTGGTTCAGGATATATAGGATTTACAGCCTGTTTCACATTTAAAAGTATGAAGCTATTTCTTTACAGCTATTTCAGTTTAAGACAGAAAACAGATGGACAACTGTGTCTGCACCAGTTCTGTCTTTCAGACAATCTTGAAGGATAAACCTATGTTCAGTAAATTACAATTATAAGATGAAAGTTACCTCTTTCTCTTGCTTTAGTTACATTTATCTAGTTCTTAGAAATAATTTCTTAAAATATTTTGAAGATTTGCAGTGCAGATTCAAAAAGCTTTGCCCTCATAATTATAGCTGGCAAAAAAATTAGGGTTAATATTTTTCTTCTTATAACTACCTAACTGCTGTTATGCTTTTTAATATTGAGTATTCAAAAAATCCTATTATTTCATGAAAGCTAAAAACAATGTAATTCAGAATCAAAACAAAAGAGTGACAGTCCTGTCACCATTCACCTGGCTCACCTTTCAGCTGAACCTGAATCCCACCTAAGCAATTGAGTGGAGAAGGGCAACTTCAGATCTGGCTGAGATCATCTGTCTCCCATTTCTTGGAAGCAGGCTTCAGAATGTGATAAGTAATGTCAGCAAATGCCTTTTAATACATCTCTCAGCTCTGACATGCCTCTAACTTAATTGCCTAACAGAGATCAGCAGGACTGGCAGGTTCAGAAGTACTCTGATCTCAGAAATCAAGATAAGAAGCACCCTAGCACACTGGTAGCAGAGTTGAAATGTAAAGGGAGGTAGTACTTTGAGGACAGCACAAGTTACGTGTGAATGTATCCAACAGTCAAGGGGGTTCAGCAGTCACCTCAGATGGAGGAGAGTGCAGCACTGTATGCCAGAAATTAAATATTTTGAGAGATGGAAGAATTAAGAACTGGATTAGTTGACATTGTTAATAGCAAGGCTGTGGCAAGACGATTTCAAGCCTATTCAATTATTAATACAAGGCAGAAAGGTTTCAGCAAGAGAGTGAGAAACCACCCAGCAGTTTGGTGGTTTCGGTACTCAAGCCTTATTTTTCATCCCGCAGGACAGGAATTTAAATCTGTACCTCCTATACCAGGACAATAATAAAACTCCCTATTTAATCCAAAAGCTATTTCTCTGTTTGTAAGTAGGTATAGATACTGAATGGCAGAAGGAGTTTTGTAACACAGAGAAATAGCATTCATTTAGTCATCACTGAGACCTCTCCTTTGCATTTCCCTGGTGCTGAGCAGATTATTGAGGCTCCCGTTGTGAATCCTCATGCACTTTATGCACAACACGTGGCTGCACTTGTATCATGTGTAGGTGCCTGATTCAGCACCTCCAACCTTTAATAATGTGTGAACAGGTGAAACTGGCAGGCTTTGCAGCCTGAGAGACTTCCTTCTGATTTGTTTGTGAGCAAATCGCTTTTTTTTTTTCCCTGCAAAACTGAAATTTCCCCTAAAAAAACCTATGAGTGTTTCCCAACCAGTTCCCCTCTAGAGGGCAAAAGCATCTTTGCTTATAGGCAGTGCATTGTGTGGAGCAGTCCGTGTTCAGCCATGCCCACAGTAAATGCAGATGAAGCCGTGCATGTATTTACATAGTCAAACACACGCATATCGAATAGCGCCAATGTTAGTTACAGACAGCAAGGTACATTAACTCATGCAGCATATGAAGCTCAGAGCTTTATCTGCCAGATTTTTTGGTCCTAGAGGTGCAAAAATAAATGTATCGTGACATTTTATAATACAGGGTTCTGCTTTGGGTTTTTTTTTTGTTGTCTGTTCTAACGTATTTACCAAACAATAGTTAAATCAACACTGCATTCTGTGCAAGGAGAGAAAGGCACTGCTGTCTCTGGGGAGAGTTTTCCATCGATTATGCCAGAGAAGAGGAAGAACATGTATCAGCTAGATCATGTTCCCTGTTCTAAAAAAGCAGATGCAACTCTGGTTTATGCATTGAGTAGAAAATTAGTATGAGGTAATGCTATCATAAATAATTGCTTAAAGCACCTCAGTATTATGGAGGTTGAAATTTCAAAAAAAAGGAGAAAGGCCTGTAAATGTAAAAGCATGGTGAAGGGTAGCTTTTAAAGTAATTGAGGATTTTTCATTGGATGGTAGCTTTCTACAGTACATTATTTAAAATCTAAGTGTGGAGTACCCTCTAGCTGATATCTGAAGATCAAAGCTGCTATTAGATTTTTTTTAACTGCTGTAAAGGTTCAGCTATTATAAAGGAAATTAAAGGAACTAATGGAACAAATAACATAAAATAGTCTTCCATCGAACATAGCAGATCAGTATAACTTGTGAAAGGGTGTTTGTTACAAAAGGCCCCAAAGCTTTTAAATGCATTTTTGGTCTAAAAATTGAATTTCAGGTAGCACAGTTGAAAAATCAAACATTGACTTTAATGAGTGCCATTAAAGATTCACCATTGTTATTGTCAGGATTTATTCTCTCTTCTCTCTGGAAACTAAATTTAAAGCTGAAATGCAAAGGAAACAAGCTACTGCACTCTGGACAAGAATTCTTTGATCACAGAGGCAAACACAAAATGGCTTATTAATGATTGCAGCTCAGTGCTCTGCCTGACCTCAGGGCAAGCAGATTTTTTAGAATAAGCCTCAATTGCATTATATAGTTTAACCCTTGATGGGAAGGTAATTTTTGGGTCTATAACCTACCATAATTGGACAGGAGGCCACAGCAGCCATTCAAGCTAACAGCCAAATGTGAGGCTCTGCAGGATTAGCACTCCACCATCAAAGAGGGTGCAGCAGTGCCTGGCTGTGCTGTTGGACTGGGAAACTGTTGGATGGTGTCACTTGTTGGGCTGTAAATTAATAAACCACGAAGCTAGTCTGGTGTACCTCCTGGATGAGGTAAAACACCAAGCCACCTGTGAAATGACAGTAGTCCTGCTTTCATGAAGACGACACTGAAATAAAGATAAAAATACGTTGGTATCTGATGAGATGCAAATAATTTTATAGATCTCTCCATTCACTCCAGGGCTTAGCAGAAATGATTAATTGAAATGGCTCATCAGAAATGAACTAGCAGCTCCAATTCTTTATCTGGTTTTGACTAAGTCGAAAATAAATCTTTGTAAACAAATTCACATTTATTTATAAAGAGAATTGCTTTATCCTGAATGCCATCTTCGTCGTCCTTTATGAGAGAAAATACGGCAATCTTGGAATATAAAACTTTGAAAATGATACATGAAAATGATACAACCACAAGGTAGTGAAAGCTGCCCTGGGACATCACTTGCAGAGTAAAGAAAAAGCATTCTTCTAAGTGCTTTGAGCTTTTTCTTTAACCTTGCTCTTTCTTTTTTGATATTTCTAATTCTGAAATGTAACTTTTCTATAAATGAAGCCCTGAAAGACAGATACACAGAACCTAGCCCCAAATTTCACCTTATTTATGAATAGAACAAGAATAAATGTTAGACCATGAAACAACTTTAAGACTAAAGAATTAAAAATTACATTTGTCCCCAGCTTAACTAACACAATCATTGAATACCTATTCTTTCCTCTGCAACTGCAATTCATTTTCTTTAACCGGAGCACATGAGTCACATTTCTACAGAGGGTAGCGTATCTGAAGAACATTTTTATCATATTTTATACACATGCTATTACTCTCAGGTTAATGTGCAATTTTTGCATAGAACCATTAAGCAGGATTGTCCAAAAAAGAAGGAAACATGGTAAAAATGTGGAAATGAAACACCGATTAATAAGTGGTGTAGGAATTTGGAAACTTGCGGAATCTTTGTTGAGGGGAGAGGACAATTGTTTGAGTTGCCTTTATGTGATAAAAAAGGAAGCACTGTGGTGGGACAGCAGTCTGCAGAGCACTAACAGCCTGGATGGGCACAAAGAGGAATACAAATCAAGCAATTAGCTCCAAAGCAAGATATTGATTACAAAATTAGCCAAGGCACTAAGAGAAGACAAGGGAATGATACTTATTAACTATTTATATGCCACTGCTGCACTGCCGAGAATAAAGAGTAAATAAGAAGACTCGGAATTGCTCATTTGTCAGTATACATTTGTCTCAATCAGAATTACAGAAACCTGGCGGATTAATGACTGAAGTATTAAAATCAGTGGTTATATGCCATTACAAAAATAGCATAGGGAAGACATAAGAGACATTCCTTGTTCAAAATGGTCCCTTCCTGGAGTTTTTAAATCATTGATAGGTTGGTGCCATTGATTTTGAATCCATATGGATTATTTCTCCATATTGTGCTTGCTGCATCTGGTCAGATCAATAGCTAGGATCACTTACTGACTCACAGATTTAGGTCTTGTAAGCCCAAAAGATTGGCTTCTGCCTGTATACGTTAGTGCTTGTAGATAAAGTATGAGTAGGAGGGGAGGAAAAGACAGAAATGCAGAAATGAGACTTAATGTACATCAGGAACCCTATGACCCTTTATGAAGATAAATATATTTCACTTACCAAACTAAATACTACCTGGTTATCACCTCTATGGGGACACATGATGATGATTTGATTAAGTCTGTTCTATAAACAGGATTAAATTAATACATTACTATAAACTACTACTATGTAAACCCCCCCAATACTTATGTTTGTCAGGGGAGGAGAAAATTCTAAGCAGAAAAGTATGAAATTAGTAAAAACACAACATTGTAAATCTGTCTAAGACAAATCTCAAGAAAAAAATTTAATATTAGGAAAAATAGTACCACTGAAATAAGAAAGAAAAGTAATGGCTGATTTTAAAAGTAGCTATTAACTAGAGGATAAAAAAAGGGTAAGCTTTTAGTCGATAGCTAAGCTGATAACAATAAATATACACATGATGTTAGAAATCATGGAAAATTAACAAGGAATATGAAAAGGAAAATACTAACTGTGGAAAAATCTATCATTTTCATACTGAAAATGAAGGGTTTTTTCAAGGAAAATAAGGATCAAAAAGGATCCTAGCAATGAAATTGCCCAGCAGCCAGATAAAAATGTCATTTATTTCAATGATAATGGAGAAGAAAACAAATATTCATTAAATACTTGTTATGCATTTGGGAAAGATACTCAGTATGTATAATGCATATGTATCATATGATGATTATGAAATACTTATTACTCAAAAGCCAAGAAAATAATTTACATTTTGATATGACCAACAATACAGTTGTCCATGAATGAACAAAGAATGAAAATAGAAGGGGTTTCCATGTTCAGACTGCTGATTATGCCAAAGGCTCAAGGGTGCTGCTGAATTGCCAGCTGTACGCAAATTTTAAATCAAAAAGGAGCGTCTTCAGCAGGAGTAATCCTCAGTAGTGTTCCTCTGACTTCAGCGGGTTGTGACCACTGGAACACTATGGCCATTTCTTTGGAAGTTTGTACTCCCAAGAGAATGTTGACAAATGGAAAATGTTCAAAGAAAACTCATAAAATTAGTAAGAATTGTGGAGACCATATCATACAGAGGCAGATGTCAGGAGCATAGAATATTTGGTGAGTGTGTGACTCAATCCCAATCTGTGGGAGAGAATATTTGTCAAAAATCTCCATAATAGCATTCACAGAAATGATTGATAATACTTCTAAGAACTGACTTGGTAGGACATGATAATGACTTTCAGAAGTCTGCATCCTTGTGAAGTTTTTGAAGCCCAGTTTTCCAAAGTTTTCAGACATAAATTGTCATTAAGTCAAGAGAAGGTAGATACCCAGTATGTTTTTAAATCATGCTAAGATATATTAAAATGCCTGAGTTTAGAATGGCATATGTATCACTTTATCTGATGTATAATAGCAGTATGAACAGAAAGACTCATGGCAAGTATTTGTTTTGGATGAAGCACTGAGGAGTGGGAGGCCTGAAACTGTATGCATGTTAACTCCTCCTTGCTGCTGAATGCCTCCTGTGTTCTAGATAACAGGATATGGTACACCCTGTTGGGCAGCAACCACCCTGGTTAGGCAGGAGCAGGGGTTGTATCAGAGATACTCTATTTCATAATCAGGTTTTCTCCTGTCAGAAACTACCTATAGACTTCAATTCCAGGTAATCTCTGCAATGTGAGAAGCGCAGAGAAAGTGCTGACAATTCACCCACTGTTCCATTTTTGGGAATGCTCTGATCTAAAATATGGTTTCAAAGTCAAAGAATTCATGACTGAATTTCTGTTATGTGAACAACTTGGTGCTGATCTATCATGGTTCCTTTTAAGAAGGAAAGACATGTCCAGCATTTCCTGTTTCAGCTACACTTGAAATAATCATTACTAATACAGGCTGAGAAAAGAGTCTCACCATGCTCACTGAATGTAAAGAGAGGTGAAGCCATGTGAAGTTGGAGTTCTGTTCCAGTAGGAGGAACTACAGAGCACACCTAGGCACACCTGTCTACCTTCATTGACTTGCAGTTCTAGTTAAAGCACCTTTTGAGTATATAGACTCCTGTTCTCTAAAATTCTATCTCCTTCAGAGACAATTTCGGTTTTAGAGTTTTTTTAACCAGATGTCAAAATCCTTCATCAAGAACTTCGGCTTTCCACAAGCTTATCATCTGTTGATTATCTGCAATAAATTGTAGGAAGGTCCGAAAGTTGCACTGTGTTTGGAAAAATACTTCTCTTACTGTTTATACAGAAAAATACAATAAGACAAATGGCACATGGGCAAAAATAATTCTGAATGGTGTATTGCAGTATATCAGAGTATTCACTCTGCCATGCCTATCAAGGGAATGAATGGTAAAAGTAACCTAATCAGAGTGATGCTAAAAGACAGCAACAGCTCC
This sequence comes from Mohoua ochrocephala, assembly GCA_013398855.1. Taxonomy (NCBI): domain Eukaryota; kingdom Metazoa; phylum Chordata; class Aves; order Passeriformes; family Acanthizidae; genus Mohoua; species Mohoua ochrocephala. Next base: position 240,158 of record VZTA01007510.1, on the reverse strand, counting down.
AGTTTGTATGTTAGCCAAACAGATGAAACAATGTTCAGCATATAGACACAGCAGCGCTCTAAACGCTCCAGCAGGAACCTTGGCATTCAGGCAATTAATCTGATAAGAGAGACAAAGACCAGTGAGCAAACCCTTGGCAATTAGTGCTGTGCTCATATAAATGCAATTATTCTATGTGATTGGGGCAAGAGCAAAAGGAGTGTATATTTTGTAAACAGCCAGCTCAGACAAGATAGTTTATATGTTTTCCTTCCTAGAATGGAGAGGGAGTTAGGTTTTTACATCCCGAGTTATCATGTATCAACATATACTACATTTTCCTTGGGGAGAAAAATAAACAGGCAAACAAACCAAAATAAAGAAAATAAGGAAAGGTTAAAAAGTACACAGTGCAATTCACTTCTGCTCTCTCTCTGAAACACTGAACTGCTCCCAGCCATTAGGGTATATAGTATCAAGGATTCTTTCCTGCAGTCCTCACATGTATTTACATAATGTTTAGGCGCAGAACCAATATTGTGTGACTAATTGCACAAAACACATAATGAATTCTAGACTCTGCTGGCTATAAAAAATAGGCAGGCAGGCAGCTACTCACTTTCTCCACAATTCCATAATACATCTTGTTTTGTAGTATCTCAGCTCTTGATCAAACGAATCTGTAGGGTAAAAAATGTTCTCTTAAAACACTCAGCAAGACAAACTCTCTAAAATTTGCATCGATTTACTGATTATTTGTAAACAAGAAGGAAGCTGAAATTTAACATTTCCCCAACATGTTGTTTAAATAGCTCTGTCTAGCATTGAGAGTCATCTTTATCTCCTCATCAGTCTCAGCATTTTTCAAAGTAGTTAATTGTACTGAAAATCCAATGCCTGCATACTACTTTTAGATGCCTTTTCGGGCTTGGTTGCAGGGATGAAGAGATTCTTGTTAATACACCGTCAATGCTAAGGACATGCCTAGTTTGACTTTGTATTAAGAACCAGTTCAATATTCTGGGATGAGCGATAAATCTTGGATGCGAATTTTGTTCCCTCCTACCAGGTAAATGGTTTCTTGTAAACTCAAGTGCTGCTGCTACACTTCACTGATGTGCTTGGAATGAGTTTGTGAGAATCAAGGAATAAAAGTAAAGTGTTCTACCAAGTACAGATAGGAAACAGAGATGCAGTTTCTTCAGAAAATCTTTTGCACTTATTACTCACATTACTAAGATGCTGAGCTGAGCAGACAAAGGGATGCAACTCAATCTCAGAAAAGCAGTACAGCAGCACAATGAAGCCTGTGCCAAAAAATAACAAGTATGATATAATGCCATCATAAACTCTTGAAAAATAAATCATATACCTTCTGAATTCTATTGCTGCTTTCATACTTCAGTCCTCAGTGCAGAAACTTCTATTTCTGCAACATAATTTGCAGAAGGCAGTCACTGTGTTACTCAAGGTAATGGTGGTTTATATTACTTCTATACTCTACAGTAAATTCAAATTGAGTACCTTACAGTCTGATTTCACTGTTTGTATTATTCATCCCCACTGAAAACAAAATAGGATTCGTTGTGAAACTTGGGGAAATGACTCAAGGCTCTATTTTAAGGGGTTTCAGGTTCCAAGACCTCAAGATTTGCTGCTGATGAATTTGGCCAAGACACTTGTGCACAGAATATGTGACTACCCAGCCTCCGTCCATGTGGACTTAGCAGAGCCAATACTGATAGGTTTTATCTAGGTGCTTGCCAGTGCAGTCTTCTACCGTGTGAAATCTTTCAGGGGGCCGTGTGGCCCTGAGAAGTTCCGCTCATCAGAAAACAGGTCTAAGGTGTGGGTTTTTGCAATCAATGCTTACCATGGAGAGAGGAGGAGGAGGATGTTTCACAGCAAAGTCTTTTTGAGCATATCCCACTGGAACAGTAGTAACCCATGAGAGTTATCCAATACCTTGAAATGTTTGCTACCAGGTTCTGCAGCGAAATCAAAGCCACATTGACCACTAACTCTCTTTACAGAATGTTAGAATTTTAATAAATCCTGACACAATTAGCAGTGTTATCTTTTAGAAGCAGTATCTTTGTCTGCTGTTCTTCCTTGAGAGAGTCTTTTATATAAATCATTTAAGCTGAAAAGATATGATTATGATAAATACCTTCTATCAATATAAAGTTGGCCAATAAAACGAAAGTCTTGGTCAGGACTTGAATGTGAAAGTAAGCTGGGTTCAGGAAGAATATTACAAAGAATAACAAGCCTTTGATTTAAATGTCTGAGTGCTTGCCATTAATGCCCTGTCAGTCAAACCTGGATTTATTCAGACTGCTCCTGGCAGGGATGTTTTCAGTAATTTGAACAACAAATTAACGGTATCTTTTATTTATATCAAGATACCAACTAGAACTTTCATTCAGATTAATTGCATGCCTGGGAGACTGTTCTGCAGTCTTTAAGTTTGTCTTTTTGTACAGTCAGCATATTAAAACCAATCTCTTTTTATCTCTGGAAAGTGGAAAATATTGTTGGTTTAATGGACTGATTGTTTAGAGAATTTTACTTTAAATGAACAAACCTTTCAGATGGAGTTTGGGTCTCTTAAAAACTTATATTTTTATGTTTGTCATATATTTTTTGATAGTTTTAAAAGAAATGGTATTATTTTGTGAAAATATATGGAAAGAATGAAGAAACAGTGGAAACTTTAGAAAAATGCAGTTTCAAGCTTTAAAAAGTCATAGTTTGATGATTACTTTCAGCACAGTGATCTTTTATCTCTCTGATGTACAACATCATTTTTTTCTGCTTTGTATCTCTAGAGATAGAGAGTTCTTTTATCAGCAGCACACTTTAAGTGTGAAGATTTTAAAGGACTCTTTTCTAGGTTGATGATTTCTGGCTTCCAAAACACCAGGCATTTCTTCTGTTGGAAGGGTTTCATTTTAAGAATTAGAAGGGTTACCCTGTGTAGTTCTTCACAATAAAGGTTATAAGAGATGAAAATTCAAGTTATTCAATAAGCACCTAGATGTCAAGGTCCAGATGCATGGCAAAGCACTCACAAACAAGAATAGCAGATGCTTGTAAGTCAAAAGATTTATAATGTGGTTGTGTACCAATGTCCTTTTCTGTCATTTTTTCCATAGCTAGCTTAGGTAACAATATATTTGAGCCTAGTTTCTTATACACATGACTGGCTGCTGGTAGTGCTGTGCCAAAGAAAGAGATGGTGGGGTTTTTTTCACCCTGCTGAAACTTTTGCAATAATTGGTTCAGGATGAAACGCAACAGATATCATGCAATAGCAACAACAAATTGCTACTTAATATAAAAAAGCAATACTGAATAGTCAATATATACATTTAGCAAATTTATGGGAAACAGTGTTCATTCTGTACTTCTTTTCAATACTTGTTCATTTTTTGCACCATTTGTAATGCAGATTTCTTACTGTACCTTTTACAAGTGACCATTGCTACTCATGCTTCTCAGGCATCATGTCAAATGCACTTTGTACCAGCTTTCCCTTCAACAGAGGAAAGTAGATCTACCTCCTCAGGCTGAAAGTAGGGCTATATCTTAGCTCACCTAAGAATCGTGTAGCTGCCTGATGAAAAGGCTACTACGTCTTAAAAAAAATGACCTAACGCTATTCTAGGAAGTATAATGACATAACAAAGAGCAGGAAGGACAAAAGGCCCAGCCTACTATTTACTGCACTGCAGAATTGGACAAGTGGTGCCTGCTTCAGACCTTGTTGCGTTTTTCAACCTTTCTTCTGTGTTTTTCTCAACTTTTCACTGAAAAATAACTCTCCCCTTATACCTGCTATACCCTGAGAATTCACAGATTATTTTCCTGGGCCCTACAAGATTACGTCTCTGAAAGAAGGCTTCCTCCAGAATCCAAAAGCCTGAAAACAAAATCATTAATTTCTGAACAAGAGAAAAGTGTTGCCTGTACTGATTCCTTGTGGGTTTTGGATTACACACACGGTAAATACCTTGTAGCATACATTGCAAGTCGCCTTTTTATTGCAGTCAAAGCAAAAAAATAAATTAGTTCATGTTTAGCTTCTCAGAAGGATAAAACTCTTTCTGTCAAACTAGATTTCTTTATGTTTCAAAGAATCTTGAAAAAATACTTGGCTAGGATAGTGGATGTATCGTGTGAATCCAAACTGATGGAGTCAAATTCCTTTTCACTCCAGAGTCAGTGCAGATATTTTACTTTGCTTTGTGCTACACCATGAATTTCAGGTTAAACTGGTCAGTTGGAACAGTGACATGGCTTAATATTTTTTCTGGATTGCAGCTTGTCAATGCCTACTGTAGCTGTCCACTTAATTTGTTAGAAAATAATTGCAGCTAATGTAAGATGTGAAAAGCAGCCATAAAAACTCTGACCTCCTCTCTTGGCTTAAGCTTGTGTCTCTGATAAAAGGTATAATGAGAACTGCCACCAAAGGTATCATGTATGTTTACCTTATATAAGAAAGGATGCTGTGTGAGGCACATAAAAAGTCCCCAGCCAAGACACGTTTGTATATGGTTGGCTAAACAGGGGTTATGTTAAACCTGTGTTGCAGAAAGATAAGTTTAAAATGAGGTGAACTTAAGAAGTATTTCCATCTACCATAAAGATATATTTTTCAATGCAATTCAGTCAACTGACATTTGATAGACTTTCACAAGATACAAAACTCCTATTCCCCAGAAGGTCTGAAAGGATTTTCTTACAAGATCAATGAGACTATATAATTGCTGCTGGGTAATACTCAATATTTTTCAGAAATCACACCTGAAATATCATGCTATGACTCAAATTATTTCTGCTAAAGCATTAGTATAAATTTCATTTCCAAAATGATGAAAAGAAATAGAAAGAATCAGATTCAATTGGAAAATTTTATTTCTTCAAGTGTTGGTGAAACACTGGAACAAGCAACCCCATTCCTGGAAATGTTCAAGGTCAGGCTGGTCCTTGGGGGATTGGAATCGATGACCTGTAAAGGTCCCTTCCATCCCAAGTCATTCTATGACTGTGATTCATTCTAAGGGCGGCAGACATTAATTCATAGGATGGGATAGGCTTCCCTTAGTCCTCCCATCCATAGGGTTCAGTTACATTTCATAAACAATGCTGCCTTGTTCCTTTCCTAGCACTCCTGGGTCTGCCTAATAAATACCTTAACTTCAGAACCTTCCTTCTCTCATTGACTTTAGCACCTCCAGACAAATTCATGACCATACTTTTTTCTGCAAACAGATTCTGTGGTCTTCTGTCACACTGGGTACCAGTCTGAAGAAGCAACATAAGCATTGTTACGAACTGCTCATCTGAGGAGGTGAAAATCACTCATTACATCATTATCAGTGTGGCGGTAATGTCAGAAAAACTGTCTCCTCTCATCCATAGCACGTCAATCCAAACTGTGCTTAATAATACAGGGCCCAAGGGGAAGGAATGCAGATTAGGGAAAACTGCCACACAGAGGAGTCAAAGAGACGATAGAGAAGAAAGGGATAATCAGTTGTGTTTTACTCTGAGCAGCAGGGGAAAAAAGGGTTTAATTCTGCTTTATTCTGCAATTGCAATGAATAGAGCGCCAAAAACAAGCAATATATTTCTGAAAGAAGCTGCTTCTGAAGCAACTTAATGTTTTTGTAGTTTTCAGTTAAATCAGGCAGAGGAAATTAACAATGGACTTCTGTGTTAATGGTCTGGAAAGTGCTGCGCTTCCTGTGAAAATGAAGTATAAAGGTGATTTGATTTCTTTTTCAGTGGTATTTTGGAAAAAGATGACCACAGAAGAACATTAATGATAATGATGAAGAGGCACAAAGGAGGAATGAAGGAGTTACAGATGCTTCATTAGGAAATCGGATTTTTTTGAAAAAAAAGAAATAGCCTATAGGAGTGGTGCCGTGAAAGACTCAGGACAAGTCCTTAGAAGTCCAGCATGAACTATCACAAAGACTGCACAATATGAAGAACGACTCACCATGGCCAACACAAAAGAAACCAAACTAATTCAAAAAAGGACATTTGTGTTAAAAAGACAATGTCCTCAGAATTTATTTCCAAAAAAATCTACATATTTTGTGGCAAAAGCCAGAATTTGGGAGGGAGTCTGAGACAGAAAGGACTACACTGAACTTTATCCCTGGCAAGAGACAAAGAAAGGTGTTTAGAAAGGACAAAGTGTCCAGTGCTGCTTGCTCAGGGAAAATATTCAAAAAGCAGTGCTTGGCAATATGTGACTGTCAGGCTGCAAATAGGACAGCTTTTCTTTTTAATATCTCACACACCTTTTAAAGACAGGACAGTCCTGAGGATGCTGACACTACTAAGTAAGTCAGCAACAGGCAGGTGGCTAAGGTGAAACCGATGTTTTGCAAAGATGGGTTTATCTCATCTCATGGAGTATGTCAATTAAATACAACTGTGTAGAAAAATTTAGTTTTGGAAAGGATACAGTTTGTAGCAGTGGGAGGAAAAAAAATAAATCCATTTTTTTAGCTAAAAAGTCGTTGAACTTGTTAAAGGACAGAAACGATGAAAAATGATGAAAAACCTGAGGTTGAATTACAAGCACAGGACAGCTACTTGAGACAGCTCCTAGAAAACAAAATCCAGCCTGCAGGGGCTGAGGAGAAGCTGAAAGTGCCTGTGCTTTGGCAGAGTCAGCAGAGGAACCAGGAGGGATTCTCACTGCTCATTTAAAAGCCCGGAAGTGAGATGGAGTGGTGCAGAACAGGAAAACTGTACCTGTAGATCCAAAGGATTGAACTGAGTACTTAAAACATGGATCTTTTTCTAGTAAAGTGTTTAGTGCCAATAAATTTGTTGTGCTGGATGTTCCATTAAGTCTCTGCTAAGCAGTAACGCATCTGCAGGTATTGTTTTCAAGTCTGCATGGGGAATCCTGTTTCTACGGGCAATTTTAATTTTGAGCAGCATGAAAGACATAGTTGAGAAAAATTGATTCTCCTATTGTATATATTGCAGAATACGAAGGTCTATATAGGCTACATTTTGGTCTGAGGGGAACAAACCTAAACAAGGGAATAAACAGAAACTTTGAAAAAATTTAGAGAGAATCAGGTGCAGGTCTAGAACTAAACAATTAAATCCTTGTGACATAACTTACTGTCCAGACTGGTTACCTCAACAGTGTTATGCACTATGCACAGTAATGAAGTTCTCAGAGTAATCTTCATTAGATGGAAAGTTAAATAACCATCAAAACTGAAAATATTCTGAGATGGAAGAGCTATTGGCAATGCATGTGAAAGGAAAATTATGAAAGATAAAGAAAAATCAATTAACGGTCACTATAAGCTAGATGCAATATTAACAAGGAGAAGAAGGAATTTAATGAGATAAAGAGTGTGTCAGTTAATGTATTCAGTGACATTTCCATACTGATTAAAAAAGAAAAAGAAGAAAGAAAATACCTGAAAATACCGGAAAACACAGGTATAATTTGTGACATGGATATTAAAGTCTTTTTAAAGTACCATTTTTAATATTCACAGAATAAAAGAAGGAAAAGGTCACTCAGTTCTCCTGCCAGTTTAGGCACAGACACTTTCCAAGATTTTCAACATTTCTCTCCCTGTATAGTTTCAAGTGCTTCAGGCAATGAGAGTCCCACCACCTCTCTTTAGAAACTGTAGCTTCATATATCTCACTGTCAGAGAACACTTTCTAATATTCTGTTTAAATATTTTTTATCTTAATTTCATTCAATTTCTCATAATTATTACACCATTTACTATTATAAATAATTACTTTCTCTCAGTTTGTGCAACTTCAATTAATGCAACTGTCCTTTCCTTTAATTTGTCAACAGCTTTCTGGTAAAATGATATCCACAAATGAACTCAACGTTGTGGGCATAACACAGTGATATGCCTGCACCAACTGCATTTCAATAGAGGGGTAGGGGAGTTTAAGTGGGTACTGAGAGCTTTCTTAAACACCACTTTGCTTTTTCCTAACCTTGCTCAGAAATGGTCTGTATTAGCGTGTGAGAAGCATGGTGCTAAAAAACCATAGTGCTTTGGAGTGGTCTCTTAGTGGAGCAGTGCACTGACATGTCCTAGAGGTATGGAGATAAGCAGGCAGGCCAGGCTTGCAAGAAACAGAAAGGCAATTCCACACGTTGACTCAGAATCTAAGTTTCAGGTGTTCACTGAAATAAAAGCCTCAATTAAAAATCTATGTTTTCACAAACAACAACAAAGACACAAAATCAGATAATAAACCAGCATGTTCACTTTTTATTGCCATTAAGTGCTATACACAATATACACTGCTTATCCATTCAGAGTCTCATAGAAAAGAGCTTTTCCTGGATTTGACCTTCCCAAAGCTGTCAAAACCAAACAGCTACTGAGCTTTCTCTATCAAAAGGAGGCTAGAAAAAAACATGACCTTGTTTATCACTTTTAACTTTTTGTGGTTATAATAGCCACTGGATATGAGTGACCAAGGAGGTTCATTTTCCCACAGCAGCCCTCCTAGTGCCATGCTTTGCACTGGCAGCTGGAAAGGTGTTGATAACACCCCAGTGTTTGGGTACCACTGGGCAGGGCTGGTACAGCATCAGTGCTGTCTCCCAACAGTCTGCCATGAAGGGGCTGGGGGTGGGCAACATCCTGGGAGGGGACACAACCAGGCCAGATGACCCAAACTGACCAGAGGGGTATCCCAGGGCATATGACATCAGCTCAGATGTGAAAGCTAAGTGGGAGGCATTCGTTAATTGCAATGTTTGCCTTCCAGAGCAATGTCTCTGTGTGCTGTAACCCTGCTTCCCGGGAAGTAGCTGAACATTGCTCGCTGATGAGAAGTAGAGAATAAATCTATTTGTTTTTATGTTTGCACCCAGACTTTTGCTTCTGTGGTAGTAAATTGCCTTATCTCAGCCATGAGTTGTTTTTCCAACTTATTTTCTCTCCCCTGTTCAGCAGGGATGGGGAGCAACAAAACAGCTTGGTGGCCACCTGGCGTCCAGCCAAAATCAACCCACCACACTGCTTTACCAGCAGGACATCATTCTTGAAGAGCAACAAAGAGAACTTTCCCACATTTTCCTCCTGACTTTTTTTTCTTTTGAGTGAAAAAACCCCTAACTCTGATTCCTGATTCTGCAGGCCTTTTTGGTTATTCTAGCTCCAGTCAAGAAAAAAAGAAAAATCCCACAAATTATATGAGGATAATTTTGCAATGTGTTTAGCTGAGGAATTAGCCTGGACTTTATTTTCATTATGAAGAAAGCATATTCTTCAGTAAAAGAAAAAAAGTCAAGTAAAAATATCTAACAAATTTTAGAATAACTCCCATCTGCCAGACTATAGGCAACAGATTACAATTGCAGAGTTGCTTGAGTGCATGGTGAAGCAGGAGGCATCAGATGAAAACCCTTTATCGATAAAATGAGAAAAGTATTTCAGGAAATAGATAAAAAATATAAAAGAATAGGCAAGGGAAGAGTTCAAAAAGACAGAGGAAAAAGTGTGCAACCCAAAGCAGAATAATTATCTGGAGGGTCACCGAGGTCACAATAATATATTTTAAAATAGCTTGCAGACAGTGCATAAAAGGCACTATAAGCATTCAAAACAAACTAAAAGGCATATTTCACAAAAAGAAGTTGAGTTTGAAAGCACAGGCTCTGGAGTTCCCTGTACCACTGTGACCTTCTATTATCCAATGTTCAACTTTTTCTCAGCTGTCATACCCATAATAATCTGCTGCCCAAAGCCTGGAGGATGTGAGTAAAAGCAAAAAACTCCCACTTCAGTTCACCAGATAGCATCATATTCCTACTAATGTTTTAACCCAGAGCATCCTCACAGCGAACCTGCAGTGTTCAAATTACTTAATGCTATTACTTGATCTATGCTGGCATGGATAGCTAGGTGATTTCTCGTTGCCTCACTCTCAAAAAATCTCTTTGGCTGTCTTTTTGGGGTTTACACTCTAGGTGTTTTCCCTTGGTTTTGTATTTTTAGCAGACTTTTCTGTAATAATAGAAGTTACCTCAGTACTTGCAGACCTACCTTACACACAGCTAAAAAAGAAGGAGGCCAGAAAGAACTGGCTAAGTCATCACAAACCAAGAAAGTTAAGGAAGGAGGGAAGGAGTAAAAAAAAAAAAAGTATCAAAGTACAATGAACAGTAAAAAAACCCCAAAGAAATAATGTTATGGAGGAATAGCCAGGCAGCTGAAACTATACAAAATTTGGGGAAAAAACTTTTCTGCTGAAAAATATATATAAATCTTTGCTGCAAATAAGGGACAAGAAAATTAATTAACTAAAACACTAAAACCATGGGATAAATTCCCAGGCAGTTTCCTTGGAAACAAAATTAAGTCAGCAAATTCAGATGATATTAATATTAATAAGAAAAAGTATTTTGCATATTGGTTTCATTGAAAAACATGAAAAAAGGTATTATTTCACTAGACAATAGGAAAACATTTTACCATAACGCTTGATAAAACGTGAAGGTATTATATATGTCAAAAAATACAACAGGCCACCAGATAATTTTGATTGTGTATTTCTGCATAATAGAGACCTTTGTGATTAAAGAGGACTCCTTAGTTACTTACAGGTGCTTTGCTGGAGCAGGTCTAGGTTTCTCAGTTATTATCTTCACCTTCAGCTACTTTTCCTGAAGAAAAAAGTAGCACATATGTGAACCAGTGAGTCCCTGGTGAGACCCTGATGGAGAACATCTGGTTGGCAGAGGGGATACACTGACTTGTCTACTGTAAGAGAAATGCCTGAATCCACCGCATAAATAGTGAGTCACAGTTGCCCGCTGACTAGATACCAGATTTTTTAAATATTCTTGGCCCCGACACTCTGGTCTGGTTAGAGGTTAAAGGTCAATAACCTGCAAACATGTAAACAGTGAAATCATTTAAATATTTATGTCAGCAGCTAGGAAGTCAAGCAAACAGTTTAATCACAGCTTGGTGGCCCGGCAGGGAGATAACCATGCATTAAATACCTGCTTCACATCTCAATCACTAGAGTATAATTTCTCACTCAGAAGTTGCATTATCTGTTTTTAAACTGCTATTACACACCTTAAGCTTAAAGCCTAAAGCACTCAATAGTTATGTTGAGTTATGGACTTGTGTAGGGCACATGTTTGTCAAGGACAACAACATATATATTTTGTTTCTCCTTTATTATTTTCTGCTTAGAGCCATATATACAATTTTTTCTCATGGATTTCTCAAAAAGATCTGGTTACTTAAAATGTCTACTGAAATAATGCATTGACAGGTTCTCAGGTTTATTTTCTCTTTACAATACTTTGTTTAAATACTTTATTTTGACTTCCCTGACAGCAAAACACTATTTTGGCTCTGAAAAATGCAGTGCAACCTGTACAGGCTTCTTTTATTTATGTTGACTTACACCGTGTTATCTATAAATATTTTAAAAGATGAAGTAGGTGGATTACAGCCCACCCACTCGTTCTTTTTTTCTTCTTCTCGGAAACGCACACATTTAAAATGGCACGAATGTCTGTTGAGCGAGGCTTGAAAGTCTCCCTGGATCTCTATTTCCTATTCAGAAGAAGCAGGGAAAAGTCAGAAGTGAGCCTATCTGTGTAACCATGACAACAAGTACTTGTATCTAATGCTTATCTATTTAGTAGAGTTTCTGATTCCTTCAAGAGTTCACGCAGTCATAGGCTGAATTCTTTGGTAAGCTATCTGAGCCATGTCAAATGGTTCAGAGGAATCACGTTAGTGTTGCTGGGCACTGTAAACACTTTGCACTGTAGAATGAATGAGAAAAATTGGCTGAGTGGTGAAACAGAGACAGGGCTGGGTCTGGAAGGTGAAAGAAAGAAAAAAAAAAGAGCTGTCAGTAATTTTCCAGTGATTAATATTTGACAAATTGATTTGGAGTTGTTAAGAGAGATCTTCTATTGCTATTCCACACCAAATTAGCGCCTAGCAGATAATATATATGGATTTTTGGAGAATTGGGATTTTGTAGACATAGCAGACAGTGAGAGGCATTATGCCAGCTGAGTGTAAAAGGCTAGTTGATCAATGATTAAAAGAAACATCTTGAGTTGAGGTTAGCATTAAGTTATTTGAGGAATGAAGAATTCTCAGTTTTGCAACCTTCATTCTTTTTTTTTTCAAATAAGTTGTTTATTGTTTTGTGTAAAACAAGTACGAATTCTTGTAAGATTTTTGGAGTAATACATAAAATTACCAATGTTTGCAACCTCAGAGGTTATTCTGCCTTTAACATTGTTAAAATTTGTTGTTATTACAGAGAAAATATTATGCTCCTTTTACATATAGATATTTTTTCTTAATTAAACATTTATGTTATTTTTTAATCTGACATGTTACCAATATCCTCATAGCTCCTTGTCTGGTACGTGAGGAGATGGTCTCCAAAACCATGCCTGCTTCAAATTTCAGGTGCTGGGATTTTTCAGCAGTCAGAAGTCTGCCCTCACACTCTCATACAAATGTCAAAGAATACAATACAATAAAAAAATAAGACTTTTACGTATAAGCTTGTTGCTTTTTTATTCTTCTTTCCCCTTTCTTTTCTTCATCCAAAAAGTTTAGCCCAATTAACTTTTGGCTCCTGAAGAATTTCTCTTAGTAAGAGCCATGGCCAGAAGGGTTTTGCCTTGCAGATTTTAAACAGAATAAATAGGTCAAAAATCAGGCTAATAATTACAGAACTAATTATAACATTAATAGAAGAAAATGTGCTACCACAACCTGATAGCTGAGTAATTCTAATGGCTATAGGTTGAAAAAAAAAGACCATGAAAAACAGACAAAGAAATTAGATTTTCAATCTGCTTTAAGCAAAATGAGATAAATATTGACAAGAATCACGCAATATCTAAAAGTTCAAAGAAAGAACAAAATGTAAAACTTTTGCATTTCTTCCTTTGTTTCAGAGGCAGAATGAATATCTCCAAAGTTAAAATTAAGTAATTATCCTAGAACGATTTTTTATCCTTTTAATAAGACAAAAAATATTCTTTTATTTTAATAAATAAAGTATTCGATAGGTTTCAAATTACTTTACTGAAGACCACACAAAATTCTAATTTAGCAAAATTTATGTCTTCAGGGGAAAAAAAGTCTGGTAGGCCACCAAAATGGCTTCTGAAAGGACAAAGAGACAGCCTGAAGCAGATATAATTTTTTTTTCTTTTCAGAAAACGCAGCAATTAAAGGAGAAAAATCTGTTCATTTATACATTATGCTAATTATAACTTTGATAATATGTCACTTACTAGGCCAAGCAATTTCTGAGCTTGAGCAAGAGGATGAATAACCTTTTTCTTGGCTCTCTAGAGATTCTTAGATTGATTCCCAATGTGAATATAAGGAAAGACAACTATATGGCAAAAAATGAATTGGCAGAATTATTTTCTATATTTTTTCTTCTTCTCTACCTGAAAATATGTAATTCAGAGTTCTGAATGCAAGTCATCAGGGCAAGTATGACCTCATTTCATTCATGGAACTTCACTACAATCAGTTCACAACCTGCCCAGTCAAGCATACCTATTTAAGTAATTTTACTGTAACATCCCACTACTCTTCTAGTTATCAAGCTTAAAAAGTTACTATTGCTGAACCTGCTTGTAGAAGCAGGTGAAACTTTAATAAATGTTACAGTAGCTTGCAAAGCAATGAATACCATCAAAAATACAAAAGTAGAAGGCAACTGGATGCAAACTGAGTGACTTCTTGTTACCGTGTAGACTGAGATCATCTCAGATACAGTAGAAAGTGATAAATGAGAACCCGGTTTTAAAAATTAAGCTTAGTGAGCAGACAGTGAGAAAACTGTCCATTCTACCCATTTACCCTTGTGAGGCCAAACCAAGTGAAATCACTCCTGGACAATCTCATAGAGGAAGTTAGTTTACTGTTACTTCGTTTGCAAAGGCTGCCCTGTGCTGGTGATCTTTGGCTATTAGGATGTACAGAGCAATAAATAGAATGCTTTTGACCTTTGCTACCAAACCAGCAAGGATTTCCTCCCCCTTGATCCCCTTTTCTGTGACTTCCTTCTGTACATATTTCCCTGTCTGCCTCTGTAATGCCTGAAAATGATGAGTTGAAAAAGGACCAACCAGACCAGCCAAAAAATGCCTTAGACAAAAGAACTGCACTAGGTCATGGGGGAATGGCTGCAAGAGGTAGCTGAGTATCTACCTGTGACTCATAAGCCATCTTAAACTCTGATATTTAGAGATACATTTTTCTCATTATTTATTATACACTTCTCTTTCTGGCTGTCTATTTTGTCAAAATTAGAAAAGTAACTCTGCTGTTTCAGGGTTAAAATGAACCTCTTCTTTCCTGCTCATGTGGCTTGCTTTGGAAAGATAGAACTTTATCAAGTAACCTCTCTGTGGCAAAGAGGCTTGAATTACCTTTGCTTTGCAAAATCTCTACATTTCCTTATTTTCCTTTCTTTTCACACTGCACATTACTTTTCTCAATTTTGGGTTTGGGCTTTTTTTCCTTATATTTTCCACAGGAGTAAGTAGAAAAGCCCCAAACTAAAATCTTGAACCATGTTTAACTGCTTAATAACATGTAGTGAAAAAGTTGTGTTAATACTTTTGAATTTTCTGGTCCCATTTAGTTCTCCCGAATTAAGATAGTATCATCTTGCCAACCTTGGCAAGTTCAAGACTTGCAAAACATCCTCAGGAAGCAACACTACAGTTTTGGTTTGAGGAAAATTATTATCATATTCCAACTGCCAGTTATATTAAGGCAAGATTTGGCACTTTGAATTGTAATCAGAAGAGGCCAAAGGTAATTCAACATAGATTGTTCAACATGTTCAATATAACTGTATTTTTTTGTAGTAAAAATGCTGAAATGTGTAAGGGGTTCTGTTTATGCATTTTCATATAAAACATGAGCTTGCTCACCTGTAGCTAGTTTTTATCTTCTTTAGCCAATAGCCTTAATGTCTCACTCTGACGGTTTCTTACTTTAAGAACATGGGATGAATTATGTATTTTTGGCTGCATAGCATAAGGGTGAGCTCAGAGTCCTCTAGACATCTACCTTTTGATTACCTCAGTATTTTCATGACTTCTGACCACCTTTTTCCATGCCATGTTGATCAATAGCCAGCTCTCATAACAAGAGCTTACCCACCCGTCAGCTGTATTTGATTTGCCTATGAATTTTTTCTGTTTCATAGATCTGATCCTCTGTAATGGAAGTCAGGCAGAAGACATTGCATCCAAGGAGGCTGTGGTCTTGAGCAAGCCATGTCTGCGTTATGAGGCCCTGTGCTCCGCGCTTGACAAGCCCAAACGTTAGCATGACAGACCATACTAAAATCCCATATGCATATATGTATAAAAAATGTGGTGGAATGTGCTGAATTACCCTGGATACATGCCTTTCCTGGCATGTTGGTAGATGCATGCAAATGGATATGCTTTAATGGGCATTAAGAGATAAAATCCCTACATCCCCAGACAAGATACATAGTTGTGTTTGCTGCATTAAAGAGCAGAGCTATGGGAGGGAGAGTGAACCTTCCACAGCCACGCTGTAGCTGTCCACCTGGACTCCACCCAGTGCTGCACAAAATCTTATTCCACCATCTGCAAGGATGTAAGGTTCAGTTTCTGTGTATAATTCTCTTCCTCTTCTAATCTCATTATTAAAGCTATTTTCCTATTTTATTTGTTGCCTGTTACAAAACAGTTCTGAGTGCTGTTAGGGTGTTCTGAGATGAAATGGGGACAACAGCATTTAGACCACTCAAAGCCCTCTTCTCTGATTTATTACCTTCCATTTTTATGTCTGGTTTTGACAAATAGCAGCATTTGTTATACCCTCTGTGTCCCTGGATCCGAAGAGCAAACTAAACCAGCTCTGCACTGGTGGCTGGACCAGTAGGGAATTTCAAATGGCTGTAGATACGTGTCATATTAACATAAAGGCTTTTACTTATGTAGAGGCAGAGTATTTCCCTGCTAAACTTCAGTGCCTTGTGCTCATATATTTTCATGCACAGATATTGCAACCCTCTGCCCATCCACGCTCTTTTTTTCCAGGCAGAAGCATGAGGGTTCTTGCCCTGGAAGCCCTGAATTCTGAATCTTGTCCTTCTTCTACGTGGAAATTCGAAGGGCTACATTGAAAATATGCAGAAGGCGAGAAAGGTCATCCTGGCAATGCATTTCTCTTCTTCCTTCCTGGATCACTAAAGATTGATTTATCAGAGTGAAAAAAATAATGTCGATACAACTGCCAAAAGTATTTCCTGAATTCACACAAAGGAATCATCACCCTGGCTTTGCCTTGGCTCGTAGAACATCTACACTTTCATAGCTTTTGGCTTTTTTCTCAGTTTATCCCAGAACTGCAACTATTCCACAGTACAAGTTTGACAATTCAACTGCACTGATAAGGAGTGAATTAATAATTGGTGAAGTTGTAAGCCCTGGTTATGGAGGTGAGAGCGGACACAGAATGCTGGAATTAGTCGTCTACATGTCCTACACAGAAGATTACATAGTCCTCCCTGGCTTTTCCTTGCTCCATGCCAGAACAGATATGTCCCCTGTAATTCTCATAGTACAAAGCCCATTTTTTTAAACTTTTTTTCTGGGAAAGAATAAAACAAGCAAACAAAAAAACACAAACAAAAAAACCCATGTACCAAAACTGAAACTCCTAATCCCACCCTGACATAAATCTGTCACTTTACAGCAATGATTAAATTTTTCTAGCAGTCTCAGGAGTGTTAGCATTTTACTTTTGCTGTCTTTATTTCTCACTAGTGTTGCAGTAGTATTACAGCATATATATATCTATGACCTTTTGTCTTGAACAACGTTCATCACAACGTTCTTAAACACAACCTTGTAAGACTTGAAGTTAACTTCAGGCCTTGGGTCTGAAATTTTCCAACCTATTTTGAGGAATTTTGAAAACATGCAAAAGGCAGTTCTCCTGCATTTAATTTTGCTTCTTTTGCTGCTTTGCTTTCTTAGGCACTTACAGTGCTGCAAAATGCTGATTTCCTGTGAAGACCAGTAACTGGATATTTACCTTTCCCATGTTAGGTCTGCAGATGGATTAATCTTCCGCATAACTCTTCTTCTAGATTTCAGCTGTTTTCAGCAAAGGCAATGGATGTTTTGCCTTAACTGAGGTCTTTGATATGCAATGGGAATCAAAATGTGCAGCAATGCTTTACCAGGCTTCTGCTTCAAAAATTATTCTCTTAATCATTAATTATACAGCGATTGCATAGATTTGAATAATTTTAGATTTTAAATTTATATTTTTTACTTTTAAACAAGTAAAAATAAATGAACTTCTTTAGGAAAAGCATAGTTTTTATTGTTAGCATTAATTTTATAGCACTGAAATATATGAAAGGAATTATATTTTCCTTTCTAGGCAATTTTTCTATATAAAATTGATATTTTATGTTAAAACACATCTTACAGCATTTAAGGCATTATTCTAGAAACCAAATATTCAGTTGCATCAAAAAAAAAGCTTCTTTTCATCCTGCAATGGCATATAGCAATGCCATTATTACCCATTTTACATTTGTTCTAATTGAAAAATGTCACCATTGAATTTCGCATGGAAAGAAAATCACTTAGAGTGTTTGATACACGCAAAGTACTTGACTGGCTATGACCACAGGTTTCTGTACATATAGTGAATGGTTTTTTGCTGAAACAAACAAAAAAATTTCATTAAATGAGTACTGTTACTGCTGCATTGAATTCTGTGGTTGGTTTTGGCCTGTGGACTTTATATACTCTAAATTTCTGTCATATCAAATCTGACTTTCTCAAACTCCATTGCAGACAAACTCATATTTCTGATGGTTTGTTTGGAAACTAACTGCTGGGTGTTCAAACATGAGCTGCAGTTAGCATGGAGGGTACAGTGGCCAATCAAACTCCTGATATTATATCAAAGAGCAAACTCATGCTCAGTAAACTCTGAGAAGTCCTTAAATTCTCTCAGTGCTTTCTTTTTCCTTGCAAGGCACTCACCATTACAATCTTCCATTTTGGCAGAACTGCCTGGTTAGGCTTGGGTAGAGCATCCCCAGGTACTGCTGACACCTCAGCCCAAGAGGATTCTCTTGCCAAGCAGGGAATCTCCACCCTGGCAGGGCTCAAAAAGCATCTATAGACCTTCGTGGGAAAAGCAGCCTTTCCCTCTTATATAGCAACAGCCACAGCTTAATGAATCTGAATAGAGAAAGGTTCAACATTTTTCTCTAACTGAGGATTTTGCAGTCCTGGAGAATGCTTTAATTACTGAGCTGTGCTGGGCATGGGCATTTTCCTCTCATTATCCTGAAAGTGCGCCAAGGCACTTTTTTCCATTTATAGTAAGCAGAAAACAGAACTATTTCTCGTAAACAAGAGATAATGTTTGACTAAACCCCGTTTTATCACTAGGGTAAAAAGTCCATAAGTTTATATAGAATGTTTTACCTAAAAATATCAGCTGAGAGGAAAAGAGGCCATATTGATGTACAGGAAACTTATAACTTTATAGGATGGGACAGGATATCTTGTTTATAGCAACATAACAGAAGTTATGGGGAAACAAATTAACAAACTGAAATTAAGATCAAAAGACTCAAACCTTACATTGCGTTTGCGAAAGCAAGCTGAGTTTTGTTTAAGACCTGAAGGCTTTCACCAGAGTATTTCACCAAAGAGGAAAAGAAAACATGAAAACTTAGCAGTAAAAATAAGAGCTAGAAAACATAGATATGCCTACAGAAGAAGAAGAAAAACTGAAATAATAATAATAAAGAAAAGCTGAAAGACCTTTCTCAGGAATGAAGGAAATAAATCAAAAATAATTAAGGCCCTTGCTTGGGGCTAGATAGTATAAATCAAAAAAGCCTTAGGTTGAAAAGAAAATTTAATTTAAAAAACCCTTCCTTGTGCCAAAGATTTATCATTTTTAATGCCCAGTGGGGCCAGAATAGTTTGTTTTGGTTTTTTTCCTTAACCTTAAAGAGATGCACTTCTGTTTTTGTTGATAAATCCAGGTGACTTGTATGCTACTACACCTTCTGAAATTTTTTTATTATCTCATTTTTCTTTCATCTTTAAGAAAACAAACCATTATTTTAATATCTTAATATCTTGTGTTTGATTGGTTATTGTAAAAAATAATTAGACTTGAAAAAGTGACATTTGAAGTTGCTTTTTCCAAGATATTTTTAGTTCTCCATCATGACTATCGCCTCACTTTGCAGCACTCTGTTTTAAATGCTTTTACATATCAAAGTCTAGCAATCAGGCAGCACTACAGTACAATTCTGTAATTGTTACATACTCTATTTTTAATGTTACAACTCAGACTAAGTTGAGACCAAAACTCTCTTTATTATCCTGGAAGGAAATCTGATTTGATTGCATAAGGCAGAATTTCAGTCAAATCAATAGTACTGCCATGACAAGGGGATGTGGCTGGGAAATGCAACCCGAAAAAGATCCAAGATCATAAATAGAAATGTGATTAGTGAAATCTGTAATGTCCTGATATTTGAGCTTCAGATGATCAACTCTAGCTAACAAGTCACAAAGGAAAAAGCATCCCAGGATGCAAAAGAGGAACGAGGATAGAACAGTGTAAGACAGCAATAGCATGGGTGCGGGCAGAAATAAGGTCGTGGTCTTTCTGCTTTTATTTCTGTAATCAATGCCATCGCTGCAAGAAAACTGTGAAAGAAGTCAGCAAATAACAGCTATGGAATATGAAGGAGAAGATAGAACTATAGTACAGAGGAGAAGGCAGGCACAGAGGGAGAGGGGAGCCATCAGGTGAAAATGTCTGAGGTGAGAGGGGTCTGATCATCTGAGGCAAGATCAGCTAGCTGAGAAAGGTAGGAAAGCTGGAGTCAGTGAGAGGGAACTTGATTGTTCTTTATGATTAAGTGCTTGAATTATAAGACTGTTCAGTGGGAGAAAACAATGAACAATTCAATATGTCTGGCTCAGAATAACTTCTATGATCCCTGGACACTAAGTCATATCACCCCCATTGTCAGGCAACTCCAGTGGCTGCTCATTAATTTCAGAGCCCAGTGCAAAATGAACTTCTTGATTATAAAACTCTCCATGAGCTTGCTCCAGTCTCTCTACTTCCTCTGCACATCTAGCATTGGCTTTCTCTTTTTCCCTCCAGACAACATTGCTGGTGTGATTAAAAGCTCTTGTTTCTATTGTGCCACCACATCACTTACTTTCCTGGTTTGCCAGTGGCTGTATGAACACAGATTATTAATAGAGCTTGTGCTGTCAGAGCAGGAAAACAAACCACTACTAAGAAACTGTAATGTGTTGGATTTTGAGCAAAGAGCAATTCATGCCTGAAGATGCATTTTCAGTCCTGCAGCTAGATATGCAATGTTTAACAAATGTAGAAGTTTGTGGCCATGATCTGGCTGCTATTGTGCATGATGTCCAGTGATATTGTAATTCACCTCTTGCCTCTAACCAGTAAAAACTATCTGATAGAAGGAAGCGGAAAGGTACTAGTACCTGTGAATTAGCTCAGGGTTAACTTAGTGCACCAGGAAACAGGAATATCTAAAGTAGACATTCGAAAACACTTGAGGATGAGCCATATTTTAATTTGTGAAAGACTGTCAGATTCATGTTACTTTCATTGCATATCTGTTGCTTGTTATAAATCTGATTAGCTGTCACACCTTGTTAAGCAGCAGGCTTTCTGGTGTTCATATTTAAGCTCTTGGTTTGACTTTTGATGCCGCCTTTGTGCCAATATATGGATTGACTTTTAAGATTAATTTCTTATTTATTTTTTGTTGGTAAAAAAATATGATAAAGATGCAAACAGAAACAGAGCATCTCAGAAATAAGAGTTTGCTTTCCAAATACCAATGCCTTTAAAGGCAGCTAACCCCATTACATATTCTTCTTATAGCTACAAGCAGCCCTGGTTTAGAGAGATTCCAAATTAATTAAAATTATTTAACGAGCTTAGGTTTTTTTGTATCAAATGTCATGAGCAGGCAGGTGCCAGCACCTGCCCAAAGGATCTTTCACTGAATATAATCCTTCTCTAAAGAAAACAGGAGAACAGAACTTGGACATACTGTTCTACTTTAAATATGCTTTACTGCAGCCTCTTTATGTTGTTCTTTGGGTATTAGTCATGACAACATCCACACACAAACAACCCAGGCTTCTGCCCAGCCCAGAACTCTTGGAACCCTACAGAACTTGGACTCGGAACAACCAATCTAAATATACTTCTACGCTGTATGACCCCACAAAGACTGAAGATTAAAAATTATATAATACGTGACAGCTTATTTTTTCCTACTTCCTTACATGCACAGGAGTGTAGTTATTCTTACACTATCCCTGATGCATAAAGTAAAATGATTTTATTTCCATTGAAAGTCTGCCTAAGATCACCAAAGAATTGAGATCCAAAATAAAGAGTTGATCCAAAATAACTTCTTTTTTCCGCTCTGTAACACTGATGTGGAGAAACACAAGCAGGATCTCAGATAAATATGAGACCTGGAGAGGCAAGACCCAGCCAGAACTTTCCATGTGACAGAAGGAAATGACTGAATCAGATCCTACTTCTCCACCCACACAAATGAACCCTAGCTGCTGGTTTAAACGCTACGGTCGCATGAGGGAATGGCTGTTGTCATATCATGGAGAGCCGTCCCTCTGAGAGGTGCTTCAAAACCAGCCAGACCAGGCTGCCATATTGGCACAGACTCAAGGAATGACATGGAAGGTAGATGCTGGATGAAGCAAACACCTGCAATATAACTTGGTCCTAAGGCGGTTCCCAACCAAACCTGGTATGGAAGACTTGGGTTATCTTTGCCTGGAGTGTGTCATTAAGGCAGCCCTTCAAAGCAATGTTCCCTTTGAGTAGGACAACCATTTTCTGCCAGACAGGTTATTGACAAGCAATGAATTTCTATTCAGAGGTGAGACAAAATATGTAAGGAAGTAATCTGAAAAGACCCTACTGAAATCACAGGGTTGGGAGACATTTCTCCTGCAAAATATAGATGTGTCCTAACAAAATCTGTTGACAGAATGAAGCAGAGAGGTATTATGAACAGAGGATAGACTGTACGAAAAGAACATAAGCATCACCTTAAAGCTGAAATAAAAATGGGGTGAAAGGTACAGAGTAGGAGAATAGAATAGTACAGAAAGAGTCAGAATGCAAGGCCTCACACTGGGAGAATAAAATGATGTTGATTTCTGCAATGAGCCTGGAGATAGTGGACTGTGATGACTGAATAAAATAAATTGGTCCTTGTTTTGATCTCATTATGTATATAATTCATCAATGCAGTGCTTGTGAAAAGTGAAAGTTTAAAATGCAGCCATCAAGCTGTTTTCAAGTAAGCCTAGGAAATCTTCAGCCTATTGTGCAGAAAGCCAGTAAGAGTTCAGTGAACACTGTGCAGAGCCATTACCACAAAAGAGGCACTCGGATTGGAATTGGTACAGACACATAAGAATGATTAAGGGACTGTATGGCCTGTCTCACTAAGGCACGCTAGGAGGCTGGGTTTCTCCAGCAGCCCAAAATGTACAACAAAAGGGAGAAGACTGATTTGTCTTTGTGCATCAAGAAGAGAACGTCAAGCACTAACATTAAAGACAAGGACAGTGCTGAAACAAGGACAAATGGAGATAAAAATCCTGTGCATACATATATCATAAATCAGAAAAGGTTTTCAACCTACAAAGCAACTGGGGGGGTCAAAGAGTAGGACATCAAAAGAAAGTGCTTGGCATGTTTTCAGAAGGATTCTCCTGTCCCCAATACAGAATCACATAATTGATGACGCTGGTATTTTGCACCATTCCAGCCTTCATGCTAAACCCCATGGGACAGTGTCTGGTATCTCTGCTTATGTTTGACAATTTATCAGTCTCGCTTCTGTTACAAATTTTGCTGCACTGCTCCCTGACTGACCTGAAGAAGCCCCCACATACTCCTGTCCGATCTGTTTGTGTCACAGGACCCAGGCAGAAAGAGAACTGCAACTTGCGCACAGGGTTACAGCATGATCTGTACAACTACCTCAAGGAAATCGTGGGTGAAAGCAAGGCACTATCATAAGTGAACAAAAGTAACAGAGGTTGATCCCATAAGACACTTAATAGAGACAGATTGGTAAGTTCAAGCCATCACTGAAGACAGACTTTAAAAGGAAGAAATCAGAAGGTATTCAGTGCACCTATGAATAGAGGAACAGAGATTATTTTCTTCAGACTGAGAGTCAGGGACACAGTAAAATGTTAAGAGTGTATCAAATGACCGGCATCTGATGTTAAAGGCAAAAGTTTTAGCCATTCCTTGATTTTTTGAAATAACCAGATGTGTCTTGTCTCTACCCGGGAAAATTCAAACATACCCAACACCCAATTTATGTACTGAATTATGTATATATACACATATACATGCTGTTTACTTGTAACTAGAGGAAGATAAAAATATAAATATGGAAGTACAAAATGAAAAAAAAACAAAAACAAATAGAAATATATATGCCAGGCACCTGCTGGTATTTATACACATTGAGTGAATTTGCAGTTTTATAAGGTTTTTCTTCTGTTCTACACCAAAACTTTAGTAACACGTAATAAAATGTGTTCATTATTTATTATTGACAAACAAATTATGCACATGCTCCCCTAGAGTGAGAAAACTGGAGATAAACAATCTGCAAAGAAAGAGGAAACATCGGAAAAACTAGGCAAACAAGGAAGGAATCCTTTAACAATTGGAAAAACATACTGATACAGGATAAACAGCCACCCAGGAGTTAGACAGATGATTTGGAGATAAATTAAATAGCTTCCCAAGAGAGATCAAGTGTTGGTACGTATTTGTCAATAACCATTCAGAAGTGATAAGGAACTCTCCACGGCCATCTGGAAATGGCTCTAGCCAGCCTGGCCTGATTGATTTTATTAGCTGCACAATCTCATTTTTGTTTGATTGCTTTGTATCTGTATATGCATTAGGGGAGAAAGCATTTGGGATTTTCTCAAGTCTGCTGTTTGCTCCTCTTGACTATGCTCCTCTCCATTTTCAAAGTCAATACCATTTTTCTTCCCTGTAAGATAAGGCCTTTTTTGCTCTGCTGTTCATACAGAGATTTCAAAGTAGTATCCCTCTGAAAAAGGGTGGCGGGGGAAAAGAGCAGGATTTCACATTTACCCTGATGATATAAAGCAGAAAGGCAGGTTTGGTGTGTGGTGATGAAAAGGCCTTCCTCCGTGCACTCCTGGGTGATCCTACCTGTTAACACTTGGACTGCAGAATTTACACTTATTTCTCACACCAAGAAATGTCTTACCCCCAGGAATATTTGAAGATTCTGTGCGTAGCCATGGAGAATGGGATTTGGCATTTCACGAAAGATGCAATACAAAAGTCACTCTGTCAAATATCAGGGAAAATCACCTGATACTTTAATGCATCTGAAAAGAAGTCTCACAATACCCCTCCATCTAATTAGGCCTCTAACATTTTATAAATCCGTTCTCCTTGTACACTCCTTCAGTGATTGCAATCTTAATTCCAAAACACATGTTAAACACTTCGGAGTGTTTTCAATAGAATCCCTGTTCTCACAGCAATAAGCCTTGAAGTGTACATTTGAATTTACTGGTTAGAGCTATCGGTCCTGCTGAAGAGGGAAGGAGCAAAGAAGAGAAGACCAGATGAACAGTTTGGATAATATTTTTTATTATATTAGTTCACTAAAGCGGATGTAGTAGGAGTCATCAGTGGGGATAAATACAGATTGAAACAGGCTGTAAAGTTACAAGACTAAACAGCATGGGTGACACATTTACATTTTTCAGAAATAAATATTTGGAACAAATACGCTCAGGACAGTTCTTTAAAATATGGCAGTGCTTTTCTACCAGACAAATAACTATTATTCTATGTATAGGACAAAGTAGTGACAGTTAGAGGGGGGTATTTTCTATATTCATTAAAATAGCTATAAAAATTAATGCGAAAATATGATTTGCCTCACAGAGAGGCAAAGTAGAAGAACTGAGAATACAGGAGATATAGGCAGATATACAATTGATACCTTCTTTTGTAACTATGCTTACAGAACAGTCATTGCTGTGATTGCTGAGGGCATTCTGAGTGCCAGACATTTGAAAAGCAGCTTTTGAGAAACTGAGATGACAGTCTGTAATGCTGATACTTAAATAGCATATAGCCCATTTTCAAGCAGTTTGGATATTCATCCAAATACCTGAAGGTTGAATGTTTCAGTCTTTTGAGAAATTTAGCCATCTATGTAGCCCTCTTGGCCAGTTTCTTTGGAAAGTTTTGGTCTTAGTGGTTTACTTTTGGGGCCAGATTCATGCCTGAATCTGCAACTTACTCCAGCTTTCCAGGTTTTGTCTGAAGGGGCATGAGAAAGCCCTGAGCCTGGCAGGAGGGAGGATGCAGAGTGCAGTCAGGATGGCAGCCCCTGCAGCTGGGCTGTCCTGCAGCGAGGTCTGTCCTAGCCCAGCAATCCTCAGCCATGCACAGAGAGCTTTCTCACAGCCCCATCCGTGCAGGTTAGGAGGGCTCTCTTAAAAAACAGGTAATTTTAAATCAGGAGCCAGCCCTTAAGCACCCTGGTGTGACAGAACCATTAATGTTTCCTAAGAGCCTGATCCAATTTCCACTGGCATAAAAGCCAGTTATGAGTATGCTTAACTAGAGGCCTTAAGTCAGATATAAATAAGCTTAATTATGGGCCCTACATCCATAATGAGCATGCTTAATTATTTTATTTGTGTTCAGCCTTGTTTTCTCTAGGGTAATTTTAAATTTCCTTGGCCTGTGTTCAAAAAAAATTGTCAGTGTAACTTTCTATTTTTGCTCCTGTTTCTATTAATGAAAAGAGCAATGATGAACATATATATCTTCCCAGAGAGCATAAAAATTTCCAGTGCGTTATGTTGGTCTGTTATGATTAATTATCACTTACATGTAATTTTAATAACTTTATCTTAAACATCAGATGTTAAAAATGACGTAAAGATATTTCCATTCCAAAAAACTTTGTGTAGTATTTCAAATTTCAGACTTTAATAAAGTACTTAAAATACTACTGCTTTGGACTGTATAACTACATTAATTAACCATACCCATCCATAATCAAACATATTCATCTTTTCATGGTGAAAAGGCAATTTCTTCTGCCTGCAGACAGATCTTTTTACTTGGATGTAATATATCTGACATTTATTTAAATGACAGAAAATAGTCAGTAGGCCGGCTCAATTCTTTCCAGGGACAGGGAAGATTTGTACATTTTAAAGCGGTGACTGGGTCTTCTTTCACATGAAGCATCTACTGCCTACAAATTTCACTTTTCAATCAAGGTCACAGTGACTTCTATCCTCTCCACAACTGTTTTTCCAGCGTTACATTTCCTTCTTTGATTAAATTTGCAATCATTGTCCCTAAAATCTCTCAATGCTGATCATTTTCAAAGAACTTTATGATAAGACTGTTTGGAACAGACCACAGTTTTAAGCACAATCCATAAATTTAATATGTAAATATTTTTCTTCGACCTTCACATTGTTTTTAAGAACTAAGGATGTGAAAAAAAACTATATGTGATGAACACAGACTGTTTTGGGGATTTTTTTGTGGTTAATTTAGCACCTTTCTCACTTTTGCTGGGTTTTCTTAGTCCTTTTATGCAACATATCAGTTAAGATTATGTTTTCTCAAGTAATTCATTATAGAAAAGCTATGTCAAACTTGTGCTGTTTGCTGGCGACCAGGGGCTTGACAGGTGGGCTGACAGACATTCCAGGACTATCAAAGACATAAAGGTAACTGACTGAGTTAGTTAGCTTTCTGTTGCACAAAATCTTCAAAAGGTAATCTCTTTATGTTGGTGGTGAAATAGATTAAATGTGACGCTTTTCACTGAAGCAGAAACATGCGTGCTTAGCTACACATTTTCAGATGAAAAGTAAAGACAATTCTCTGACAATAGTAAAGAAAGCCACCACTATCAAATATGTATTCAATGATAAATGTGAATAGAGGAGATTGATTTTCTTAATTTTTGCATTCTCATTACAAGGAAAACTGCCCCAGAAGAAGACCATCACCAGCCTTTGGAGCCAATATTCTCAGCAAATGCTGCTACTTGAGCTACAGAGGCAACATAGATGTGTTAATCATTCTGAGAACCATCTGCATGTTGTTAGGGAGTCCTGTAGATCTGAAGCAACTACACCAGTAATAGCCTGAAAAAATATTTAAAAGTGCCTCACTGAAGACCATAGGTTAGAGAAAGATCTTAAAGCATAAAGAGACAGGATAGTTAAAGGGATACACAGTAATTTATTTTGCCAAGAAATCAGTGAACAGCTAGAAAGATTTCAGTCCAACCAACACAAGAAACACCCTCTGTTAAAGCTCTTAATGCAGCTCAAATGATACCTTAGGAACCCCTTTTCTGTTTTCATAAGGCATAAGGAGACACAGCTTTTTTCACCAAGGCCTCCTAATCTCAACATGCACTAAAGCACTTGGAAAACCCATTCTGTGCATGCCTTCACTGCAGTCACTTGGCTTACACAGGTGACACAAGCATCTGTATGCTAGCATTGACAGACACCAACAACCTGACAGGCTGACAAACTTCCATCCTGCGGCAGCCTGATTAGGGGTACATGTATCATATCTTCATTTATATTACTGCTCACGCAACGTAGATTAATGGTTGGCTCTAATTATAATGTAGTTTCACCGTTGGTTGAAGTACAGATTTGCTCCTTTTCTTATTTAGGGCTGGTAAAAAATCTGGTTGTGACAAATTTTATTTCTGGGATAAGTGGTTTCCCAGGTTCTCTCAGTCATTGCTAAACAGGTAGTGTTTAATCTCTGATGGCATCTAAAGCTTACATGTTTCTAATAATCTCTAAAGAAACCTGAAAAAAACCCACCAAGTTTTCCCATTTTTTTGCTCATGCAGCCATGAGTTTCCATTTGAAAGGCTGCCCATTATGCCTGCTAGCTGGACCAGAAAGTCACCTCACTTACTACAGCAAGGCTAACCTACGACCTACAGGTGATGTTGGTAACTGAGTCCCACGGGGGCGTTTACCCTGCCAATTCTTGAGCACACTATCTTACAACTTATGCCTATGCTGTATATTACATAGCAGTATTTCAGAGGTTATGCAAGCTTCTCTGCACCACAGGTCTCATAATGTTTAGGATCACTACAAATCCTTCAAAAAAGATGTTGTTGTTTCCCATTCTCTTGGTTTTGTTAGGAGAACTTACTCATCAGTGCTCATCAATGGAAAGTTCCTCAATTAACATATCCCTTTTTCACCTATTATCTGAAGTCCCAAGTCTTGCAAGCTTTGCAAAGGGAAAAATAATATTCAGTATATCTGTTTCACATTCCTATTTACTTGCAAAGAACCTGAAACAGTTTACTAATTGTAAAAGGAATCCAAAAGGGCAGGATTTTTTTTTTCAGAAACTTCAACCCCGTTTTAGCCAGCATTAAGTTCAAAAGTTCCCTCTTTTCTCAGAACCACGCTACAGTCTTCACTAACTCACTGGTGTCTCTTGCAAGTCTTGTCTCCTTGTCTTAGCCTTCAGAGATGCAGGCATTCACATATGAAAATGCTTCTGAAAAAGCGCTCTGAAGTGTGCTGCAAGAGCCGTTATTTTTAACCAACGGCAGGTGCTGGCATTCAGGATGGAACAATTTCCATTTCATCTGCTTCCCTGCCTAACAGCAAACCTTGCAATTTCTTATCACTATCCTTAAAGCAGTGTCTCTTCCATCCTCTTTCGTATAACCATACCAGAATCCAGAATTTCAATCAAGAAGGAGAGCTCTTAATGGCTAAAGGCACTAATGTAATTCCCATCAGTGCTTATTATCACTACTAGATGTTTCAGTAACTAAGTTTATTTGACTACAGAAATGAGTGAAGTCAGTGTTAAGATCTTATTCTGTAACTGAAAAGGCTGAATTATTATGCTCGTGTATGGGAAATATTATAAAGGGTCATGTTTGAGATTGGTCTTCCATCTGCATGATGCACTGAGAATGATCAATGAGAAAATATGCAGGTCCTAATGAAAAGTATGATTGCTATGCTTTCTGCACAACTTAACTTTCACCCCTGCTGACTCTGACAGTCACAAAGATCAAATCTTTTCAAATTTCTTTCACTGCAGTGTCAGAAAAACCTAATTTATGTTTTGAATCTCTGCAAAATTGTTCATTATGCAAATCCTATTTTGTGAAATAGATGTGAGAGTGACAGAACTGATTGAGGCTGAAAGGCAAAAGAGGCTATAAGTTATGAGAGATAAAAATGCACTAGAGTGAAAAGAAGAATATTTCTATTCAGGTGCTGCCGGAAAAGTATTTAAAAGTCCAAGTTCATGTTTTTGTTTCTCAGCTTTGTGTCTTACTCATCTGAAAATAAAGTAGCATACAAAACCCTTTCATACTAAACACAGCTATTTAAACCCCTTTCAGCTGTAGGGAGGTACTAAAACCTACTGTCTGCAGTACCTCTACGCTCAGCTTAATAGTGTATGACTGTACTGCAGCATTGCTACTTCATAACTCTTCCTTGGATCATCTCTTGTCAGTCAATTTGCTCCAAATGCTAGTGCAAATTTGCTGATACAAGGGCTGCCTTCAGCCCTTTAATCAGATAAAGCTGCTATTAACAAAAATGGCAGCATGGCTCATTTTATCGCAAGGCTCCTACTACATGTGTTCATATTTCCTCGAGTATGGCAACCATTGACCTTGGCAGTCTGGATTGATTCATCCAGTTCAAGGATCACTTAGCTTCTGTGCTGAGTGATGGTTGCTTGGCTAACTGCAGTCTTTTTCATTTCCTGTTGA
Organism: Mohoua ochrocephala; assembly: GCA_013398855.1. Classification (NCBI taxonomy): domain Eukaryota; kingdom Metazoa; phylum Chordata; class Aves; order Passeriformes; family Acanthizidae; genus Mohoua; species Mohoua ochrocephala. The sequence goes on along the minus strand of VZTA01007510.1, from coordinate 210,140 downwards.
TTTAATAGTGTTTCTTATTTTATAGATTATCATAGCATTGAATTATAAGTTTGGATCCTAATTCAATTTCAGCCTCTCTCAAAGCCCTTTCCAGAACACTGTTAATCAAGGAAAAGCTCTAGCCCTTGGTTTATTTCCCAACATACCATAAAGACGAGTATTAAAGAAAACATGCATACACACATTAGAGGAAAAGAGAAGTCACATATAACTCCTCACTAACTTTCATTCATTCTTTTACAGACAAAGAACCTTTGGCTTTCAGAAATTTAATGTGCTTAACTGGAAATTTTGAATATATACCGTAATCCAAAGCCAGAATTTAAAATTTGACATGAAGTAAATTTTATAAAATATTTTAATGGACACGGTTCTGAGAACAGAATTAGGAAATGAGAGACAAATACTGATTTAGAGAATATGTTCCAAATTATTTTCACCATTATTTAGTCTGGGTTTTGTGGGACTTTTCACTATTATTATTTTCTGGCATTACAGGATTTAAAAATTAGCATCAGAGAAACATCCTCAAAACTGATAAATACTTTACAAATGCAGAGGACTATTTTCTTAAGGCAGAACAAGCTAATTTCAAGCATAAACTCTAATAATGGGACAAGAACAGGAAAATTGGTAGGATAATAGACAAAACTCATGCAGTTACTCAGTTAAGAATCTGCCTGTACCAATGTGCTGGAATTATTATTAACCTCGTATCGGCTTTCTGAGCTCTGAATACAGTTTTGGCTGATACAAAAAAATACAGGATGTAACTAAAATGCCACTATTATTCTTTCATAAGTAAATATATGAAATAGCTTTCAGTGCAAGGTACTAGTACCTGAACTACATGTAAGTGAAGCTGTATGCAAATGAAATAGTTCAAGCACTCACTGCAGAGTAGCTGCAGCAGCCTGCAGCTCCTCACAGGCTAATTTATTCTGTTTCTTGGCATGGATGCTGAGCTGAATGCAGAAGGGTACTTGGCACAGTGTGCTCTGCAGCACCGTGACCTCCAAAGAGCAGGGCACGGCCACACAACACACAGATCTGCTCAGACAATGAGCCTCCCTCCACAGCCACCAAGCGCTTTCTGAGGCCACTCGGTTCACCTTCACTTGTGTGCAACAGACTGAGGTCTTCCACTTGCACGACCAGGAGAACCATGGCTGAGCACACTACAGCCACTTATGGAAATAAGGGTGCAATTCTTCCTCTATGGTCTATCATTTCTGACCTGACACAGGACGCTTATTTTGACCTCTCGGCTACCATGAGTGATATTTAAGTTTCAAAGTTTGCTTTGGCTGACCCTCTCAGTCAAAGGAATAGCTGTGCTCTGCTAATCAAGCTTTTGGAAAGCTTTCCCTGTTCCCTACTTCAGTGATTCCTAGCACTTGCCTTTTGTTCCACTGGGCTTCTATGTTTTGATTTTTTTTTCCTGATACACTTGGCCCACCAGTTCTCTCAAATCAGCCATTTTACAGATTTCTGTCCTTTATCGGTCATCCCATCCATCTGTCTTCCTCTAGTAATTTTCAGACTGCAGGACTTCAGTAACATTTTCTAGCATATCATTTCTCCCTGGGGCCTCTCTAGGCTACTCCATAAAACTGTCTTACTTATGTCTCACATCGGTGCCCCCAGCTTCATGCCATGCATCAGCAGCCTCCAGATCATTGCTCTGCATCACTGCCCTTCTAGCCCACACTCATGGATATTGGCCCACATTTTAATTAGGATAAAACTGAAACCAAACAAGAAATATATGAAGTAAAAATGTAAATTCGGTTCAGCGAGTTGCAGGTGCTATCATTTTATCTTAATGAACATTTGGTATATAAACAACTTCACAAAGCACAAACAATTCTGCTGCAAAAATTCTTGTGGGCTTTATTAACTTTTTGACAACAGCTTAATTTTGGACCTAAAGAGAACAGACATCCTGTCATCCAAGACTACTTTCCCAAGCCAATAATACACTCCTGTTTTGAATGATAACTCAGTGTCATAGCAGTGTTTTTCAACACCTCCTGTCCTGTTCACAATAAAATACGAACAAATAAAGTGAGAAATGCACAAGGATGCTTTCCCATTCTCTGGTGCTGAATGAAATTAGTAAGGTCTTACTAGACAGAAGCAGACCTAAAATTTTTGTGATACTGCTAGCAAGGGAAAGGAAAAAAAGCTGGGAGGTTGTCCTAAAATGAAAACATCCACAGGAAAGAATAATTAGATTAATTACCCTGGAAAGTTAAGGTAGGCTATACATGTTAAGCCATGTTTCATTTCTTTTGGGTAGTTTAATTTCTATCGATCGTTATGTATGAGCCTAATGGTTCCCAAACTTTATGTCATTTTGGCATTGGTGCTGTTTGCTTCAGCAAAATGCCAAATGTGCATTCCTTTTACTTGCTTTCTCAGAGGTTTATAAAGCAATATATTAGTTATTAGGCACTCACGTAGTCTTCTTCTGTTCTATAGATATGGGAGGAAAATTATATGAAGTGTGGGTCAAGCATTTAGGCCTTATGTCAGTCAAAATTGTGATAGTTGTCTTAATCTCATTATTCTTACAGATAAAAAATAGAAGTAATTTCTATAGCGGTTTCATTTATAATCTAGATTAAAATCCATGGAAGTGAGAAGAAACATCTCTAATATTAAAACAATAATTTACTTTTTTTTTGATGTTTTCAGTATTTGAAATATTTAGTTAACTCAAAGTAAGAACACCCAAAAGCTAAGAAGAATTAGTATATTTAGTCTGGTCCTATGCACAAATATAACATGGGTTATAAATTTAACATGATAGTGCTGCAGCTATCTAGCCCATTAGTGTGAACAGGATTTAAATCAAATCAACACAAGTCATGAACTGCTGTCTTAACAAATCTGCAGTCTACCTATCCCATTCCACAATCTCCATCTTGCACCCAAATGTACAGGCAAGTTAATCAAGAGATCACAGGGAAAGAGTCCTCTCTCTGCTGCAGTGCAAAGGACCATTCTGTCTCCAGAACATGCAGTGCTACACATGAGTGAGAGCAAGGTCAGCTCAGTTACAGTCACCCAAGCAGCATTTTGCTGTCTTGTCAGTCTCTGTAGAGCTAAGCTAACCAATGAGACTGAAAAATAGACACCTAATTTTAAGCCAAAGAGTGAGCAAGTAATCAAACATTTCTGTGCTGTGACTGCATCAGGTTTGAAATGAAAGACATCTGTGCTGCTAACTCATTATATGCACAAGGTACCAAAAACAATATTGGTCCTACATGATAAAAGCCCACACAGTTTTCAGTGCCTCCATGGGGGGAGGAGGTCAGGAGGAATACAGTAGCAGACACTACTTTTCAAAGTTTTTTCTGACGCTAATTAGGAAGAAAATTCCTTTTTTATTTCACATCAGCTTCTAGACCTTTCTGGGTGTGGCAATTCAAGTCTGCTTTTAAAGACATAAGGTTCTTCAGGAAAAGAAAAAAGAAGAAAAACAATGTCATAAAAGGAGTTAATTTGTCAAACATGCAGTTGATCTTTTCATCACCCTTTTAGATTCAGAAAAGCATTGAAATGAGTGACATAAAAATTTAAAAATTGAAAGGGTGATGTACAGAAGTTAAGCAAACTAGAATACTTCATTTTTGTCATCTCAGTCACACCATGTAGGACAGTTGAAAAAAGTTCTATCTCATCATAGCAAAGAATAATTTTGTCCAACTGAAACACCTACTGTAGATAAACAAGAAGCTTGAAAAAGTCAGTTGTGTTGTTTTACATTTATTCCAAAACTTTCAGTGAGAATAATATGCAAGATTTGCTCTCTGTCTAGTGAATGATAAGGAAAAATAAGGATGATTAGCATTGACTTTCAGATGTTGTCCCACTCTGTAGACTCGGATTTTGACCAGGATCCTGTGGCCAAGATACATGCTAAACGCATAAAAATTGAGAGACAGAAAACATAGCTAGCATAACGTCGTTTTTTTACAATGCCAAAGATCTGTGTCAAATTCTCAATTTTCACCTAGTTTTGTTCTTCTTTATTTTCTACCTCTGACCTTCTTTGATTCTTTTGCTTTCTAACTTCTTTCTCAAATTTCAGTGCTTGCTCTCTGCAGTGAATAACATATTCTTCTCACTTAGTCTTGCATCCTCCTGCCAACTCCAACCCCCTCCCCAATCAGCCTATGTTGAGAAAAAAGTGTCTCTCTTGCTCTAATGGTGTTTAGTATCATTAGCCAGGCATCATTCATTACTCAAATCCAACCTTATTTTCTGCTTCAGTGATGGTAGTTCTCAATTAATTTAGTGGGTTTTAGACAAAATAGATGACACATTAATGTGTCTTTTTTTTTTTTTTTTGTGCCAGAGTAAACTAGCATCTGTCTGAATAGTAATCATAGAGAAAAATGTAATTTTAGAGTAAAACTGAAATCTTTGTTATAAGAAAGAAAAACACACAAGACTAAACAAATTGAAGTTACTCCATTCTCTTTAAAATCATGTTATGGAATCCACACAGATTGTTCACTTTTTAAAGAAGGGAAGGAAGGAACAACAAATAGCCTTAAAGTCACACACAACAGAGCATAACATTAATGTGAGTCTATGACCGTCGGATTGGACATTGTGTTTAGATGAAGGGTTCAGGGGATTCTGCATCCTTTCTTTGATGCTGACTAATAGAGACGCCTAAAGAAAATATACAAACAAGGAACGCAGCCAGAGATCCTTCCCACTATGTCCTCCCAGCTTTGAGCAGTCTATATTTCCTGAGGTGGACGTGTTTGTCTTGTGTTTTTAGAGTCTTAAATGATTCTCTTTAACTTGGCCTTACTGGTGTTTTGAACACATATTTATTTAGCATCTGCAGAGTCTTGTGTCAGAGTTGCAACACTTTGCAACTGGCTATCACTGCAGCTTGTCTGTGCACAGCGTGGAGTACTTCCTTATGTTGCTTTGATTCTCCTGTCTGATAATTTAAATTTGTAACCTTCTTTCTCAAATTAAAATAAACAATTGTTTCTAATCATTCTCTCTATATTGCTCACGATGTATAGATTTCTAGCATACTTCCTTTAGTCATTTATCTTCCAGACTGAAGATCCCTGGATATTTCTCCACAGTACGTAATCTCTCTGCATCTTTCATTCACCTCCACCACCTCCCTCCATATCTTTTCTAGGTCTATCATTCCAGGAACAGTATGCTTATGGGTTCAAGATGGGCAGTAATTGCAAAGTAATTCACAGTATTTTGACCATAATAACATTTTCTATCCCACTCCTTGCAAATGCTACCTTTTGCTTTGTTAAATATCACCCAGCAACAAAATGATCTTGTTATAGAACAGAAAAATGAAAACAACAAATATCTTTTCTGAGTGCAGAGTCCTTTACTAGAACAGTATTTCCACAGATTTCATTTTTGTCTCTGGACACTGAATGTCATCTGTCATTTTATTGTCTCGGCATCGTGAATACACCAGCAGTTCCAGAGAGTCTTATGTTGCAGTTTATTAGCATTGGCACAGTTGGTCACTTCTTTTCTTTTCTTTCAGATTATTTGCAAATATGCCAAACATTATAGGCCTTGACACTTGAACCCTGTCATATCAAATATCCTTTTATTTAATGAAAGTAATCAACAACACTGAAATAAAATATGAAGACTCATCAAGATATAAACAAAAATAGATTAATTGCTAAATACATTAGTTACTCTGGGGCAAATGGACCAATACAAATATATACAACGTACCAGCCCTTGTCAAACAAATCGAACTTCATCTGTTCTACAAACAGCCTGATTAGGTAAAACCCAATTATAGAGATAGCTTTATGGCAGAGCATGCTCAAACCATCATTAAAATCAATCCATCTAGAAAATAAATATAAAAAATTACCTGATGTAAGGGCTGTCTGTCAAAATAGCTCTGCCACTAGCACCTTCAGAGACCACATCCAGGCTCCAAGAAAACCTCAGGTGATTTGGCCTTTTTTTTAATAAAACATGGAGAATGAATCTAAGGTGGTTTCTAAGGAAACCAGAGAGTAACCATAAAGGTCTTTGTAAATCAAAATCTGCAGCTGGTAGGAAAATTAGGGTTTGGAGCATACACTGAGTGAAATAAGGAGTGTATGTATTCCTTCATATCTTGTTGATAGTTATTGTTTCATTTGTCTCAGTAAGGCTGAGAGAGAGAGACATCAAGCACTTTTTGGGGCATGTAAAACACTTACTGTGGACACTTCATTCTCTTCTCAGGATCTGTTTGTTCTCTCTCATACAGTCAACTATCTTTAAAAGAAGCTTTTCTGAGACTTCCCAGCCGCTTTCTCTGTCTCCAAACCCACAAGGTGCGAGCTGATGCAGGCACACCTTGGTTTACAGTCAAGCTCCGAAAAACAGGAAAGGAATCAAGTTTCAGAAGGAAAATAGGTGAAGGCAAGCACCAATTTCATGCTCATGGTGTAGGAGTTCTCAAAGGACAGAAAGATAACTTGTCTGATAGCTTACAAAGAGAGTTCATAGAAGACCATTCATTTCTGCTTCATTAAGATTATGCTTGCAAGGAAATCACCTATATAAAGCTAGCAATGGTTAAAAATATGAAATGCTGTGCACAGCCCAAGAAAATTTAACCTTAACAGCAACTTTATAAAAAAAAAGAAAGAGCCCGACAGCATTGTCTTCATATATTGTGCTCAGGGTCAGACTGAAAATAAAACAAGAAGTCGGGAAAAAAAATGGGTGCAAGTAAGCTACTAATTATGTGGGGTTTTCCCAAGGTCATTACGAGTTTTTCAGTTTATGCTTTTAGCTATGTTAGATCTTTTAGCTCTCTGAGAAGACACAAGAATATTTATTTAATGATAAGTAAGTAAACTGAATTGGTAATATTTACGTATCTAACCATTAAAATAAGATAAACTTCTTTTGAAAGTCTCTTTCTTATTACAAAACTTGAGAGCCCTTATCTGGATAACAGACCTCTTACCACGTCCTTTGTAAATCCTTTCAACCATTATAATTAAAATGTTCTAAAATTTAATTTAGATACCTGGTTTCAATTGTGAAACCTATGTTCATTCAATTTAATTAGCTGGAGAAATAAGAATACTTAGTGCTCAGTTTTTACAGTTCAATCAACAGAAATTACAGGTTTGTGTTACCTTATCATTAGAAATCTTTTGATTGTTCCAGTTTTTCTCATCTTATTACCTCTGTCATGTAGCAGGACCTCCCACTTTTTGATAGTAAAAGTGAGTATTTTATATTGCATTTATCTATAAAGTAGCGTATAGATTGTTTTAAAAAGCAACAATTTCCCAAGGGGTTTTCTGTCTCAGGAGAGGGTGGCAGGGTCAGAGCAAGCTGGTCATTTGTCTTAGTTTCCATATCACATAAGTAACAAATGATCTTGCACACAGTTAAACACTGGAAGGCCTGTGAAGTGTAGAGGTATCTCTGACTCTTTAGGTAATCGTAAAAAAGTTGTAGTTTGTGCTGTTGCAGAGATGTAGCTGAAATAAACGCCTTGCAAGAGAAACAAACGTAACTGGGACAGGGCTCTTTCTTCTCATCAGGTGTAGTTCATAGAGCCGGTCACCAAGAAGATGCTTTTCTGTTAAAAGTAACTCAAACTAAATCACTCCTTGACTGTTCATTTAATGTTGCTATTAAACACCATAACCAAGCTGCCATAGCATCCATTTTTTCTCACCAAATTACATTCACAGTTTTGAAAAGAGAAAACAGTAAAAGGTGAATACGTAGCTGAAATTTTGCCTCAATTTGAAGGTTGAATATCTGACATAAAAAACTTTCAGCTGTGATGAAAGCTTTTTGCATGTGATGATATCAGCTCCTACCTACTTATATTTGATTAGGACAAGGGGATTACCTTGCCCCACCAAACACTGTATTAGACCCATCCAAAAATAATTCTGTGGATTTTTCCTTACACATAGATAAATTTTTAAAACTTATATTTCCATCCTTTTTTTATTACTGTATTAATTCATTTAGATTTAAAATAATAAAGAAGTCCTTTCAGAGGATCTAGAGGATCTATTCTAACATTCATAATATAAAAATTCAGCAGATTAAAGCACTGCTTTCAAAAAGAATTCAATGTGTACGCTTCAACTCCCTTCTCTTTTACCTCCGAATGTCCTCTTGTCCTTCTTTCTCCGTACTCTTTGCTTCATGAGGCATTATTCTCTACCTGAGTATTTTCAGCCTTCCCAGAGTACAAATATAAAATTATTCTAAAGTGACTTAATTTTATGCTGATAAAGTTCATTGTTATAAACCATAAGAATTTTTTCCTGTTGGGGAAGATGAAACACAAGGAAAAGCAATAATATTTGGAGAATTTATGTTTTACCACCTGCTTTTAATTTTTGGGAAGTACAGAGAATAAAAAAAGTTTCCAAGTGAGAAATAAGTGAGACCGCAGAATATCCACACTTTCAAAACTGCTCCAGTTTCATCATTTTGAAAGATGATGTAAGATCATGGAAAGGAAGCAAGAAAGTCCAAGAAGGAGCACTTTGCCAAAAAGTAATCTTGTATTATCTGCTGTGTAAGTGTTCAGAACAGTGGGACAGGAAGAGCAGGTTAATGTCCCAAACAGAAGTATTCAATACAGTAGTTAATGTAATATACGTATCTCACACTCTTTCTTTCATCTTTTATAAAACAAGCAATTCCCATATGAAACAGAGAAAATGAAGCAATTCCAAAATCCTCTTAAAACAAACAACAAAACCAAAACCTCACAGAATATGATGTATTTTGTGAGCTTTTAATGGTAACATGATCGTCCAGATTGTACATTGGATGATCTTTTCATTCACTCATCCAGCACTCATTTTGCACTTAATCTCTACTGAGGAGATAGAGAAATAGTTGCTACTTTTTTTTTTAGAGAACCCTAGGTGAATTCTATGTTCATACCATAGGATTATCCGTCCCATCATTTTCTAAAACTGACTCTTCTGCGGCAAAAAATGTTCTTTTCTCATTCTAGAAATGCAGACACATTGTCATGATTATTATCATATTCAAAGTAATTCAGTAAATATTATTATTATAGTCCTTGTCTCCAAATACCAGGAAATGGTAAACAAGGGTAAAAATCAGTATAATTTTCTACTACCAGTAATATGAAACAAAAAAAACAAGAGCTCCTTCAAACATATTTTAGTTCTAACAACCACATTTAAAAAAAAAATAAATAAAACAAATACCCTCTCTTCCTAATAATAGAGTTTCATCATAAAACATCCCTGTAAAAACTATTTAATTTTCCACTACAGGGAGGGAGGATTTGATCTCTTATTAAACATTTTATGGAAAAGTCTAAAAGTGCTTTCAATTATTTATCTGAATTGAAATCTAGGCCTGGGAAACTGCTGGCATTACACACACACACATAATATTATCAGCCCACTGAGTGCTATTAGGTCATAAAATGCTGCTGTAGCAACATCTCTGTTACAGCTGCTGGTGCTCATGCAACTTTTACTACAGTTATAAAGCCATTTATTACATTTTCTTTATGATGCTAATGCATTGCGGTCTGTTATTTTATTGTTCCCACTGTGATAAAGACTGAAATGTATGATAGTGTGGAAAAAAATACAAACCCAATAACATACCCTGCTGCATTAAAAATCTCTTAGATAAGCTTAAGAGACTCATAAAAATATTAACAGGGGATACCAAAAAGGAAATATTTGGTAGGACATTTTCTTTCATTTATTTTATTGTTCCCCACAGAAAGTTTTTTAATTGTGCTTTGTCAAAATATACAAAGGATAATATGAATGTGACTTCTTTTCTTAATTATAATGCCATCATTGTGGAAGGATATAATTTGCAGTATGCTATGAGGAAACATGACTAAATAATATCTAAATAATCATTGAAAAGTAGAAAAGTTATTAAAACTAATCATTCCCTTATACCCAGACGTACATAGCAGATAATTACAATTTGTTCAAATCGTCTACATTCACCTATTTGTTTATCTAATTTTCCTTCAAGAAAAAGCTGTTTCTTTTGTGGAACAATCAATTCACTTAATTAACTATTAACCTGGTGCTAAAGCTCATTTAGAGACTCACCCACCAACACTACAATAATTCAAATAAAAATTCATTACTGTTCAACGAAGATGGAATTTCTAGGTTATGGTTCGGATATCCTTCTGGATATGGATTATGGCTAGTTTTCAACAAGTGGAGCAGGAAGAATTATTTCAATATTTTGATAGTTCCAAGACTGAATAAAGAAGACAATATCTTATAAGAAGGCTCCAACAGTAAAGATTCCTATTTACAAAATCTATTTCCTTTTTCCTTAAAACAAGCACAGACCATTCTGAAACAACACTCTGTGTCCCAGAAATAATACTTCTTCTTCTTAAAATATGCATGCTAAAAAGAAGATTGTGACATGGATTTTGAAAACTAACTTTCCAACAACTTTTCACAGAATACAAACATCAAAATCACATCTCTAGTTTTGAAATAAACATTATTCTCACAATGCTAGGAAAATTGAGTGGACCTTCCTTTCTTTCAGTTGCCTTTTCTAATGTTTATAAACTTTCCATTTTTATCTACTCTTTATTGAAGCAGTATGTTGATATTACTTATTTTTTTTCAAAAGCTGTTCAAACATTTTCAGGAGTTTACAAAGGGATTGTCAGAAATTATCATAAAGCTGATGGAGACAGTAAGAGATCGAGTTTGATATACAAAATTTGAGTCTAGTTTTCACTTTCATTTAGAGGGGAGTAGTTTGCTTCACTGAGACCTGCAGCTACATCCCTCCACAGCTGATAGTACTTGGTCTTTTCACATACCACCTTCTGTGCCTGTGACACACAGGGCCTTTTATTTGGGGGGAAAAAACCAAAAACAACAGCCCCCAAAAAAACAAATAAAATCCTAAAAATGAACAAACAAACAAAAAATTAAAGAACAACTCATCTTACAGAAGCAAAATGAAATGCAGATCATTCACCCAAAGTTTTCAGAAGGCAGTGTAATATCTCACCAGGTGCCCCTGTCCATGGCAGGGAGATTGGAACTAGGTAATTTTTAACGTCCCTTCCAACCCAGGCCCTTTTAGGATTCTATGACCAGAGCACATCTACTGGCTTAGACACAGCACTATCATCTGTTTCATCATAATGGGCTAAGAGGATCCATGTTCTGAGATGGAAGTGCCAATCACCTGGATTAATTTTATACTCCTAAAATTTTCCGTATGGCGCTGGAGTCAAGGCCTATTGCCTTAGCCCACATGCAAATAAACCTCTTCTCGGACAAAAAATTTTCATTAGTGTACATGTCTAACAAGAGCCCCTACTCCTTTGCTAATTGGTTACTTATTCCCTTCACTCTGCTCAAATTGGGCAGGAGTGGCCAAACAATAAATATTTTAAAATCTAGCTCTGGAAATATCTGATCTTGCTATCTCATTCTTGACTGTATCAACTGACGAGAAATAGTAATGGCATTCCACATAGTTCTGGGGCAAAAACACATTTATTGACCAACACTCTCTTATTGCTATAAATACCTGGCTGCAAGTCCACTTTTTCAACAGATGCACCCAAAGCTGCTCTACATTGTTGCAACTCCATCATTTTACAATGAGTCCTACCACTAAAAGTGGCAGACATAGACTGTGATGACTCACACAATAAAATAAGGCAAGAGAAAAGCTTTTATAACTTATGGAAAAAAAAGTGATGGTGCAAAAGCAAAGTTTAAGAATTATCTGGTGTTGTTTTGAAGATGCATAACATGAAAGGCTTCTATAGCAGGAAACCTGGTGCACATATATTTCAAATTTATTTTTTTAAAATATTTCTGTGCTAAGCAAAATAACAGAAGGCTAGTTTCTGTGCTGTGAAGTACTTAGGCTGTTAAACTGTTAGTATATTACCTGAAAGGATGACTGCTAAGAAGTAATAATTTAGCAAGATTCACCCTAGGGTGTAGTCATGTCTATAAAGCCGCACTAGAGAATGTTGTTGGAAATAAATAAATCAGCCATCAAAAAGACATCAGCAGGAAGATCCAGTGGATGAAGTAAAATATAGAGAATAAAAGAGAAAGTGACAAGTCAGTAATACTAACTCTGAACAAGAAAAGAATTGAAACTTCCTACTGTAATAGTTAGGAAACTGAGCTACTGAGATAATCAGCAAAGCTAAAGACAGAGAATCAGCAATATTTGGAAATTATCTTTGGACATTTTTCTGCTCATTTGATACAGAAGACTGGAAATATGATGACTAATCTTTTTTTTTTTTTACTAAAGTAAAAGTAGGGCTTCTATCTGCTTCAGGAAGTGAACAAGAAAGAAGGACTGCACATTAGAATGAACACAAAGAAGGACATGATGAAAGCTAAAGGCTTAAAACCCATAAATTATTTGTTTATGATCTGAAAGAAATTTCTGCTATTCATCAGTCAGTTTTTCTAATACAAAGGTGTTTATTCAGTACTAGAAATTATGAGAAGAATGGATGAAGGTTGTCAGAGAGTGAGAAATAGTGAAGAATTATTTTATGGTGACAAAGATGTATTGAAGAATGTGAAAAAGCTTTCATGTATGTTGGGTAGATTATATGAAGCTATATATTAGTGTGTCATGAGTGAATTTTAAGAGTGGCTGAAATGATGAAGATTTATGGAGTGTTTGTGGTATTTATATGTAATAGCTAAGATATAGCTTTGCTTTAAGGATAACAGTAAAATGCCAGATAAAGGAAGACAAAAGTATGAATTCCTCAAGCTGTTTCCTTGTCAGTCTGGTTCTTTCTTGCCTCTCTCTTTCAGGTGTTTTGAGGCATTCAAAGGAAAGCTACCCTAATGACTGCTCAGTGGGAAGCTTATATCACTTTTTTTTTTTTGCATAGATGGACAGAAATTATGATGCCACAATGAAATTTATGTTAATTCAATAGTCAAATTTTTATCCATTTTTGAAAAAGAGTAACCTTCAGGTTGAGCCATGCGCTTATCTTGTCATGGTGAGAGAAAGGGTAGATAACTTAATGTAATAAAAGCACAAAATGGTGTAATAGAACATCAATTTGGGAACTGAAAGCTTTTAGGTGTTCCTGAGAAGCAAAAGGCTTCCAGACTACTGTAAAAAGTAAAGACTCCGTAAAGGCTGCTTGAGGAGTTACAGAGTCTGTTGGAAGCAAGGACGAGCTAGGAAAATACATTTCAGTCAATCAATCAATGTTTGAACCCGGTTTCCCACTATCCCATCCAATTCCAGTATTTACAGTAAGTTATAAAGAAAGCAGGCCAGGAACGAGTGTTGTCTAAAGAAGAGGTCTGATAACTACTAAGGATACTCTGGAACAAAAGTGCATAATTGTAGAAAAGCATCTGAGATAGAAGACCTTGGACCCGGTTCCAAAACTAAATGAGGAGTATAGTCCTACTGCGAGCACTCATTAGACACATGGCAAGAAGATGTACACAGACATAAATTGATGGATAAAAGACCTGCATGGGATTGTGGAAAAAATTACAAAGACATTGTGTCTAATTATAAGTGGACTGTCAGCGGAGGACTGAGAAGAGAAACTGAGTTTTATGGCTGTGCAGAAAAAAGATACTCTTATAGAACATATTGCTACAGATGGTAGGAAAGATGTCAGTCCAGAGTGCAGGATACAGGCCAAGCCCTGGGGACAATTAGTCTTACTGTAATTGGATTTACTGACAAAGAAATTTGCTATACAGGATAAACTGTCATTTCATTAAAATAAAAGTCATCTAAACCAATAATTGGGAGCTTTAGAAACACTGCAACAGTGAGATTCACAAGTGGGTTCCTATGAGCTAAACCACAGAGCAGCTGGAGAGACAAACAGATGCTTATATCTAGTTGCATTTAAACACCCAGAACAATCCCTGTTACCTGAGATGTGTAAAAGGGTTGCAACAGTACTAACAAATGAAAATGTCTTGACCAACAAGAATATATGCAAAATTATGTGAAATACTCCCATCTATTTCAGAACATATGATCATTCACAGAGTCAGGACAAAGTCTTTTCTTTTCCCTTCCAAAGGCCTGATCATCCTGTGGCATGTCATCCCACAATAGCAGTGTCCTATTGAGTCTTTTCTGTTGAAGCTGTTTCTGTTTATGTACTGCAGTCACTGAAAAAGGACTTGAATTTAGAATAACTCATTCAATACCTCAACTAACAATTAATTGGCTTGCTTTGCAGCATTGTCTCACTTCTCTGGCTAATGAATTATAATAGTTTTTCAATGCCCAGCAAAAATTTTTGTATGCACTTTATGCAGTATAAAGCAACATAGAGAAAAATGTTGAAAGAGAGGTTTTTGGCAGGATAGCCCTTTGACTATTTTTAGGGTGTTCTAGAAGGTGGTATGATAAAGCTCAAGCCTTTGCTTCAAAGCAGGGGTTTGGCTCTCCTGTGGTCCGGACAACTCATCTAATTGTGGCCTTTGAAGAGAAGCATATCTGTCCTCATCCAATTCTTCCTTTTCCCTCACAGGATTTCCCAGCTCTTTTTCTGTTTCTTAGTCATTGCCTTCTAAGACATGAATTCACAAGTGCACACGCAGTATACTCTTATCACACTCCTGACTCAGGCAGTGCAAGAGAGATAAAATGAGAAAATGCCTTATTTTTACATCCCCCGCAGACTAAGAATGCAGGAAAAGCCAGGTAATTAAAGATTTAGGCAGCTTTATACATGTCCTGGCAGAAAATTCAGCGTTGAGGGACTTTAGGCATCACAAAGGAAATGCAGCAGCTGAAAGGGGATTTTTTCCATTCCAGTGATGCTTAATTTGGAGTTAGTAACCTAATTGCCTCTTTAAGAATCCAAGTCTCTGTAGTGAACCTTCACCTAATATCATGTTGTTCACAATAAAATCAAGAGCCCTGTGGTAACTCCCATTTTACTATCCCCACAAGACAATCTTAAATGTTTTAATATATGGGGCTTTAATGGGTTTTCCTGCTAGTCTGACAAGTTGGAGCTGGTATCACAGCACTAATATTTTGATAGAGCAGATATCACAGTTGGCTCCACTGGCTTTTACTAACACCTGATCTCTCATCTACCGGCCTTAACAACGTTTTGTTTTGTGCTATTGTTATCCCATGTTATGTATCATATTCAGCAGTGAGCTTATCATGCCACCAGGAAATCAGCACTTTTCTAAGCTCTAGTGGTACAATTTATTTCTCATGCAAAATGTTCAACTTGTTAGTATACCTTTGTCATATAGAAGAGCAGTGCTCACAAATTGAGATGAGGATAGAAGGGAGTAAGCGATGTCTTGCTAACAATACATTTAATACGCAGCTGCATACTTTAAAAAAAAAAAAAAAAAAGGCAAAAAACCCTTTCAATTTCCTGCACAGAAGAACATCACCAAGACTTAAATCCCTTATATGAAACTAATTCCTGAAGCAGATGGTTGTATACAACTTTGATGGCCCTTCAGTTTCTTTATTGCAAATAAAATACTTGCTAGGTTTGGTAAAACAAAAGTGGAGCACAGCTGTCTTATTTGTGTATATTTTGACTAAGCACACATAATCAGTCTATAAATGATGTGGCACAGTTAAAATAAAAAAAAAAATTACTCACAGCGTGTCACTACTGAACATATGCCCCCAAATGAGTAAGCACCGGGTACCTGTCCTCTAGGGGCAATTCATCAACGCAAAATAAAAGTAAACTTCAGTGTACTTCTTTCTAATATGAGGAGCAATCCTTCTGACATATAAAGAAGCCTAAAGCATGGAGGTATAATCAAAATTATAATTAA
This sequence comes from Mohoua ochrocephala, assembly GCA_013398855.1. Taxonomy (NCBI): domain Eukaryota; kingdom Metazoa; phylum Chordata; class Aves; order Passeriformes; family Acanthizidae; genus Mohoua; species Mohoua ochrocephala. Next base: position 194,274 of record VZTA01007510.1, on the reverse strand, counting down.
CTGTCATAAGCCTTGAGCAAATGTAAAGCACTATCTGATTTATGAAACTTTGATCAGACTGTGATTAAATTATTTTTAGAGATATGCAGTATGTGTCTGATCTCAATTATCCAGAGCTATCGTACCTGCAGGGAACTCTTGTTCAATTCATACATGTTTTGTGTGGAAGGGCTCTATAAAGAGAATTTTTGGTAGGTTTCTTCTACAAAGGTTCATTTTTTACAGGCAGCAAGTGTTCTGATGATCTCTTGTTACCTTGTTTGCTGTTCCTGGAGATATATGAAAGACAAAACCCCTATAACAAATGCTGTGTACAGGTTTTCTGGATTGGGAGAGATAAAAGTATCTTTTTGAGAGGAAAACAAATGGGTTTTCAGCCTGCAAATCCTGAATGCCTGCCCTATGCTTATTACTGAGAGCAGTGAGCAACCGCCGTATCTCGCGAGGACAGAAGGACTGAAGATGAATCTGTGGGGCAGAAAGGTCAAGAGCTACCGAGTCACATCAGCTAATATCCACCTTACACAGTGATGCAACACTGACCTGTTCCATGCCTGTCATCACTCCTTAGACCTGGAACATCTGAAGCTTACAGGATGCATACGCTCTTCACATACCGCCTCAGACTTGTTTCACAACCTTCTTCTTTCATCACTCAATTTTTTCCAAGGCCATATGGCTGCCTTTCTGACAGCCCCTCAGCCTCCTTTTCTTGCTTCTGGTATATGAGCATGGTGGCTGCTCATGCAAATTCATGAGATTCCTCTTGAATGGGTCCCAGACAAAAATTACTTCACATTAAAAAAAAATAGGAGACATTTAATTCATGGGAGAAATTACAGAGGACCTTATTTTATTACTAAAGTTCACCCCGTTTACATTTGTTTTCATTTCAAGATTTTTTTAAGTGAAAATGTTGATTTTTATGAAATTGTCATTAATGCTAAAATTCTTAACATTAAATAGTAGCATCTTTTTCAGGTAAGAATTATGAATGGGCTGAACAATGTCAACGCAGAAGGTAGATTTATACAGAATAGATGTACAGAACAGACTGCTATACCTATAACCTCCCAACCCCTTTTTCCCAACCTTTACTGTATTCACGGCACAAAAGCAGAGCTTCCTGTTCTGCTCAAAATCTACTTCCCCATGTCTTTTAGCTTCCAAAGCGAAGTTTACTTTATCTCTATACATGTGGCAGACACTTTTTTATGTTCTAGTTTTTAAACATATAGTTTTTCTATCAGTTCCAATGCTACATGCCATTCTAAGTAGAAGAAAGAGCTACTGTGAAGAAAAAAACAAAACAAAACAAAACAACAAACCCACAATAGAGACCATTTGCAACAATCTATACTACTTTCTTGATTCTCTTGCATATTCCCCAAACTCTAACTTCTTGTCTACATATTTTTTCTGGTGGATTCTCTGCACCTAAACTTGTCGGCATTAAAGTGTTTAGTTGATTTAATTTTACGGCCAGAGCTCTGTCACTAAAACTCTCTTACTGATTTTTACTATATTTGCAAAAGAGTGCTTTTGCCAGTATCTCTTATTTCAATGAGCAATATATGCTATAATGTCAAGACTTGGTATATGTACAACTCTGCTAGGGCTTTATTGGCCTCACTGCATCATAAAGTAGCTGGAAAATAACCAAAGTAGCTGAGAAAGCAAAAGCTACTAGGGTAGACCAAATATGTCTTCTTTTTACTTTATATAGTTACTGGTAACTAATCCTAATCACCTTCTCCATTATCTTTTCTGGATTTTCATCTTTTATGAGCAGGTGCATCCTGTGCCTGTTGGGAAAACAATATAGATCTTGTTGCTCATTTTCATGGAATCATAGAGCCATAGAATGGGTTACGGTTCAGAAGGGACCTTAAATATCAGCTGTTTCCAACTAGACCAGACATTCCTAGGAATGCCATCCACTAGACCAGGTTTCTCAAAGCCCCATCCAACCTGGCCTTGAACACTTCCAGGACTGGGGCATCCACAGCTTCTCCAGACATTCTGTTTCAGTGTAGCCAGCCCTACAGTAAAGAAGTTTCTGCCTAATGTCTATTCTAAACCTACTCTCTTCCAGTTTAAAGCCATTCCTCCTTGTCCTATCCCTGCTCACCCTTGTCTGAAGTTCCACTCCAGCTCTCTTGTTGGCCCCCTTCAGTTACTGGAGGGCTGCTATAAGGTTTCTCCAACGCTTTCTCTTCTCCAAAGTGAACAGCCCCAGCTGTCTCGGTCTGTTTGCATAGGAGAGGTGCTCCAGTCTTCATCTTCATGCCCATCCTCTGGACTCCAACATCCTTTTTATTTTTCTTAATGGCAGTTAAGTTCTCTACACTTCCACTAATATTTATTATCGGGATTCCAGAGACTGCAAGACTTGATTCATATGGGAAAAGGGTAGTTGAGCAGCCTCACAAAGCCACCTACCGCGTGGAGTCGGGGGTATTGCCAGTATCAGATCTGGTCAGTCAGTTCTGGCCACAAGCCAGAACCTATCCATATTATACCCCACTTAGCTGGGCAGCCATCATTTGATAATTGTCTAGCTATTCTTAGTGGCTTATCAACAGTAGGTTTTAGAAGTTTTGGTGCCTCATTTCCTTTCAAAGGCAGTTTCTTTGTCTTCAAAGTACAGGAATCATTAATTAAGCATAGTGCCCTCTTAGACACCTTTGTCATTAATTATGAATGAGAGCAGTCAAATATTATATCCTCATAATAATGCCAAGATTAGATTAATATCAACTCTGAACTCTAGGATGCCCTCTAAAGTTCAGAAACAAAAGAGCAAGTAAGAAACAAGAAGTTTTAATGGAAAGGAGAATCTTCTCTGTGAGTTGGCCTCAGGTGGATGATGACAGGTTTTTCAAAGCTTCATCTGTCTCAAAATTTGCTCTCACACTGAATAAGCTGCACTAGTTCATATGGGAGGAACACTGAATATTCATTAAATGAGTATCTATTTTGTGACTTCCTGGCTTAATTTTTTGCTCCATAGGTTTTCTTTTACCAGTAGACAAAGCATCTGGTCACAGATCTACAGAACTACACTCAAGAATATGTAATCTTGTTCTTTCAATATAATGTAAAATGTGGCTTATCCATATCAATAGACTTTCTATAGAAAACTCTGAATTTTAATGAAAAATCAAGCGGTTTTCTGAAGTTATTAACAAGTAAAAAAATATAAATATTAAAAATTACAGAAGCAGATTATATTCCTCAGCAGCAGCTTGTGTCTTGCTGTGGAAGGCTTTACTGTCCTGTCTGAGCCTTACTATCTGCACCGGGTCTGCAATGCCAGAGAAAGAGAGACTGTAAGAGGAAGAGGGAGAGAGAAAATCCCAGTGCATACTTGACGTGCTAACTGTGATCTGTGTAACACTGCCTGCATTAAGGGCACTAGATGAACTGTCCTATTAGCTTCAGTTAGCAAGCCTAAAATGGTGATTTTCAGGGTCAACTGACTCACCTTGGTCATATTAATAAACTGTTTTAATAAATATGAATTATGTATATAACTCCCAGATAAAATATATATTAAGATGCTACATGCAATAACCTTATCTCAGCTTTATAGTGACACGAGGTAATAACCATATGGTTATGAAAAATACATTTTAAAGTTCGAAACTCTGGGTTAGATTTAGCTGGTTTTTAATGGCATATTTTTTTATTATATAGATAAATTTTTTCTCAGTAGGTATTACTTTTGGACCAAATTAAGACCTTGTGGTGACTTTAATCTCACACTTCTGATTTTAAAATTATTAGAATTCTTGTAAGGGTAAATTAAGTTTAATTTGGAAGCCTTGAATCCTTACAATGGAAGTAATTGCAAAATTCCTGTAAAGTTTTACTTCTTTATATTATTGATACATTTCCTGCTTTAGGACTCTTATTCTCTCCCTATAGAATTAAAAAGTAATTGGGAATTGCATGCTAGTGTATACTATCCCTAGCTGGGTGAAAATGCAAGTTATTAGAAACAAGTATTTTTTATTATTACTGTTTGCTTGAAGAGCAGATTGACAGGTGCGTCTGGCCAGTGGACAGCAAGTAGGGTGCTCTGACCCATGAACTGTGCTGCTGAACCAGAGAGCAGGAAAGTCAGTGTGATCACTAACTTGTCAGGCTCTGTTTCCCCATTTAAAGCTGAAAGCACGAACAATCCAAGCCCTGTCCTTGCTGGGCTCTGTTTCCACACACATCCCTCCCTGCACTGCTGTAAGCAGTGAGGGATTCGGGGCAGATGTGGTTAATCCACCCCTCACCTGGGGGCCCGTCTGCTTTCTGCGAAGCACTCAGGTGATGGTTCGCCCTGCTTCTGCTTCTGCTAGCTCTGTTTAACTACTTGCTGAGATGTTGTTCAGAATACCTGTTGTCTGTATGATTACTGCAAACATGAGAATATTTAATAAGCTAATTTGATTACCACGTAGGCAGAATTTAGACGAGATTTCAATCCATTTTAACTCTGTAGACACAGAAAGGACTCTATTGCTTTACTCTTATCTATAGTGACACAGAAAGGATGAACACAGATGTTAAATTTCCTAGAGGACCCAGGGTGTAATTTATATAAGTTAATTAATGATATCGGTTCTTTGCCCAAAAAATAAATGTTGCAATTTTGTGAAGATATGTAGTCTTGGTCAAAGAAAGCAAATATGTTCAATAGCTGATTTAAATGCAGAATCAAATTCCTTAACTCAGGAGATATGACAAGGCTCTTCATAACTGCAAGGAAGAAATTAAATTAAAATATCAACAGTTAGCATACTGCCATGTAGAAATAAGTCACTGTTGATACTGTATTGTACTTTACAGTATTAGAAGAATTGAGAGGAGTTTGATCAATGGAATAAGGCAGCAGACACATTGCCTGTGACATTGGTGGAGTGTACCTCAGAATTTTTGCTCCATATGTATGATTTGTCATAATCTGTGTTTCATGATACTTGATTAGCATAAAAGTCTCACAAAATGTAAATGTCCCTCTCAACTGTTGCTAAGTCAACATCTTCTCACTTTTTGCAAGGTTCTGACATAAAATAATATTTGGTGCTTTGTCTCGTGACCACACTAAGTCACGTCATCATTTTCACCAGAGCCCACAGTGAAGCTTAAGACACAAACAAAAAGGCAAAACTAAGTGGATGAAGGAAGAGAGAACTAGTGTTACTCTGTTTCTCTACAAATGTCACCTATAGTGCAGCAATTAAGAAATGTGTGACAGCCAGCTGGTATCAAGCTTTTACAATGGTTACAAGAGTATCTAGATTGAAATCAAATCTGACTAAAACTTGAATCGAAATTCTGAGCAAAGTGCTGTCTTTATGTAGAGCATAGAGTAAGAATAGTAGTAAAAGAGCTTGGAACTGAGAGCCAAGAGAAGCAAGGGACAAGGAAATGAGGTGCAGAGTAATGGACTGAATTGCTCCTATTTATATGGGAAATTCTGCCAAATGCATCACTGAAAAGAGATCTACAACATTTTGTCATAGATATCAACATTCCTACCTTCTACTGTTCATTTTCTCTTGAGATAGAATGGTTTTAAAGACCAAAGACAGAAGACAAAACCACTTTTCAGAAATCTCTCTAAACTCAAACGCAGTTTTTAGTCTAGTTCCCATAATTTAGTTAAGCATCATTTTGTATTAGAAACATTCTGTAGCCTTCTTTTACCTTTTCAGACTGGTCCAGACTCATAATCATTTTGTTGACACTTATAATTATTAAGATATATTTAGTAAAATTATAGTATAGGAACATCATATTTATGCATGCCTCTAAGAAAATTGATTAAAAATTTATGTGTTACAGATGTCAAGAAAGATTTGAAATCTAGGCTGAGATCTGAATTCTGGAATTATTATGTTCCGAAATTTACGGCACCCAACAAACTAATATTTTCTCAATATTATCATAATAGCATTTATAATTAAGTTCCAAAAATATTACTCTTTTGCCTGTGTTTTCTGTATTAATCATGTAAAATACCTTCATAAAAACTCTACATCTTTTATAAAAGACTTACCAAGAATTAGGCGGTTAGAAATTATAAGAGAGCAACAGGCTAGAGATGAATTCATAGGATATTTTAACACAGCTTTTACTCTAGAGATAGCTGGTACCAGAATTGAACTATCATTTTGAAGTAGAACATAAATCTAAGCATAGCATTTTTCTAATTTCCATAAGTATCTACTGTATTTACTTTACTTAAACTGATAAGGTTATAAGCCCTTTTGACAGTTGTAGCCTCTGATTTCATACAAGTATTGATGCACAAAGCCATGTGAACTGCCAATATTATAAGCACTTTTAAAGTCATTTATGTGAAACATTCTAATAATGCAAGTATTTATGCACATCTTATTGAACTGCTAGCATAGCGTGCAGCTTTAAAAATTGCTACCTAAGGTGTGTTTTTCAATAGTAGACATTGTGCTCTTCCTCCCTTCCTTCAATTTCACTAAAGGCTGCTTTGCCACAGTGCCTAATTAAATAAGTGACAGGCCTTTATTTTCCTGTGTATGTCTTCAACAGAATACATTAAAGTAAAAAGAATATGCAGCATATGATATTGTTATGTTTAGCTGATTTGTAAGTTCCTCAAAATACAGCATCATACAGCAATATAGGCCTACCAAAAATTCACAACTATGTCAGCAGCCAAAGTTGTCTTTCCTCTTGCATTTTGAGATTTCACTCTTACAGATTCTTACCACTTACGTGAAGGTATCCATGAGAAGTTTGTGACTTTATGTGGAAGTTATGAGTTTTCATTATGATTCAGTCAGTGGATGCAGCTAAAATGGTTTAGTGGGTATGTAAGAAAAGGCCAAAGATATTCAAGATTAGCCACCTTGAGAATATCTCACTCACCTTTTGTAATGAACTCTCTTATTACTGGAAACATTCACATATCTCATTTTATTTTGGTTATACTTCTCCATCTTTCTTCACTGCATGTTTTCCACACACTGTGCTGGACTTCCTTCTAGAACACATGTGCACACACACACACAAGATGGGTTTGACTTCATAACATTGTCCTGCCACTGTATTTTTGCATATTTATCAGGTTTTTTCCTTATTTTTTTGGTCACAAATTTTACTGTGGGTTATTTTGTCTGTTCAACTGAGCTAATTATGATTTGTTTATAGCCAATACAATAATAAAGAGCAAGCATAACTTTTTCCCTAGACGTGGAAATTGGGGTCTCAGTGCGAAGATGATGAGCAAGGCTCTTTACTCTTGCTCTCAAAGGAAATCTGTCTGCAGCTTAGGGGTTGAAAGTTGAAACTTTCATGTATCTTTCAAGCCCTTTAGCTGAGAATATCTTGATACAGAATCCAGAAACATTTGTCTTGAGGATCTGGATAGCCTGAAATAAGTCATCTGACTCCGTTATTATTGTTAGTTGTTTGCTAAGAGCTTATAAGGTAAAAAAATGGGGGCAGGGGGAGAGGAATAACTAATGGAGCACAAAGAACATAACCAAAGGAGAGACAGTAAAGACTTCTTAAACTCTGGTGCAAATATCCAGGGACTTTACACTCAAATGGGCAAAGAGTCACTTTCTGTGATTGCTCGAACAAAATAACATAACTAGACATGAATGTCCAGGCATCCTGAGCTTCAACTTCAGGTTCTGAGTACAGTCCATCAAGACCTTTCCCCTTTTCCGTGACATTCCTTTTGGCTTCTTCCAGTATGCTGCAAATGTCCTTCTCTTCTGCAGTCATGGTCAAACTTCCAGAAATATGGAAATCTCATAAGGACAGTCACTGCACATTATAAGTACTCTATATCTTACATGTGTTGAGTCTTCATGATCCTGTGTATAAGGGTAGCAAGACAAATTTCAAGTGCCCAAGTTGATCCAACACATCTTACACCAGAATTAATGTCTTTAAACCTGCCAGAGCTGGTAAATGTACATCCTTTTAAGAAGAAGAAGAACAAATGTGGAGCTGCTCTCTCTCGCTTCTGACTTAATACTGTAATCACTGAAGTGGCATAAGAGAATGGAACCACCTGTTTTGAAAGAAAGCATTAATTTTTGTAGAGAGAGTAAGTCTAAATCAAACATGCTCTCAGACAACCTGCTAGCATTTCAGGTCGAAGGGATGAACATATTCATCTTTTCTCGACTGCAACACGCTTTTGCATCTTCCGAGAAGCAACAGACAGAATTTACTACCAAAAACTGAGGGATGTAATGAATTCAGCACAAAACATGAGAAACAAGAGTGGCTAGATGATTTCGACCAAGGATTTGGTTAGTATCCTGATCTCCTTCTACTGCCATAAGCTGTTGCTAAAGTAAGAGAAGAAAAGGCAAGTACGTGTGTCATCCATTCAACACCACTTCCCAGAGTCTAAATATGTTTAGCTTGAATGATTTTCTGACCTTGTTGCACTTCGCCTGTTCAACAGCCATCAGTGTACTTCTCTTCCAAGTCCTTTTTCACTCCTCCTTAAAAACTGCCTGCACTCAAAATACCTTGCAGCAAGAAGTTCTACAGGTCTCCCATCCACTAAGGGAAAAGTACCTACTTTTGCAAATATTTAATCTGTCCTCGAGAAGCCCTTTATTTTTGTGTTGGAAGGGAGAGTGAATAAATTACCTCAATTCACCTTCTCTTTGGCACTCAAAAGTTGGTATATTTCTAACATATCCCCTCTAAATCACCTTTTTTTTTCCTAAATGAAGAGTCTTACCCTATTAAGTTATTCTTAAAAGGGAAAAGATTTTATACTTTTTGCCACTGCCTTTGCTTTTCTGACTTTCAAATTGCAAAATCACGTGAGAATTGGAGACCATTATAAACTGCAATATTTATGGTATGGGCAGGAGGACAGTAAGGATCTTTCATTTATTTTTCTATTTCTTTTTCAATAATAATTTGGTATGTATTTTTGACTCCTATTGAGTATAGAACTGATATTGCCATGAGACTATCTAGTATTACCGCAAGATCTCAATCTTGAGTGGTAATAGTCACCTCAGAGTTCATCATTTCTTACGTGAAATTAAAGTGTTTTTTCTCCAAAAGCATCACTTTCTATTCACCTGCAATGGGTTTTTGTATGCCATTTTGTTAACCAGTCACTCATCTTCACAGTGCTCTCCTTAATTATTGTGTTCTCTCACTGTCGCTGCTGTGGATAATTTTGTACCATCAGCAAATATTCCCATCTCACTGCTCATCTTCCTTTCCCAGGTCACTAAGACTGTTTTGAACAGCACAGGTTCCAACACTGACCCCTTGCAAAACTTTTCTGTGATCTCCCTCCTTGCCAGAAACCTATATTCCTATCACCTGGTCAATTTTTAAACCTATTTGACTAGTCAGTTCAAATGATGATTAACCGACATGGGGAAACTCCTGAAATCACTGCCTAAGTTCCTTAAAAGTTTTTGGTGAAGGATGTTTCTGGAAGCATAGAAGTCTGGTATGCTTTATCAGCAAGACTGCTTTTACAGACTTTTGTCTACACCTTCAAAACCTGCAATAAGCAAATTTCCCCTTCACATTGACTCACTCCAGGTAGGTTGTATTGATTTATGTAATTGCACATACATGTCTACTAAATTTGTTCTACTAAATTTGTACTTCTTTTAATTGATTCTGGTAATTTTCTTGGAGTTATTCAGGGACTTTTCAATGCTGAATATAATGTGTGCACGTCAATTTAATCTTACTTTATATATCAAAGACATTTGTTCACCTCTATCTCTGACGGCAGTTGATTGAATCTAAAATTAGTGGATCAGTCTAATTTGATCTGTCTGATTTCTTTCTTTTTATATCCTTAAAATCCTCTTTTGAAAACTACTGGCTAAAGTAGCATTAAGTAATTCACATTGTATTTTCTAACCATAACTGTTATATAGCCACATAATCCTAACAGTGCCAAATTTGATTGTAAAAAATATTTTGGTCCATAAGATAGAAATGCTTTGAAAGACGAGCACAGAAAAGTTATCAGCATTCTCTTTTCAAAAAAAAACCCACCTCTGAAATCAAAGAATAGCAGTATTTTGTACTTGCTTGTAGTTCATCTCCAATCCACATCTAGTTCATACGTATTCTGGCCAGCAACAACATATGCAGTCTGTCCCTTTATCGTGGCAGGCATCAAACACAGCATTTTAAGTGACTGTTTAGACTACAAGCAATTATTTTTAGTCAGCTCCTTAAAGCTCCTAAATTTCACTGAACACCATTGATAAGCCTCCCATATGTCTCCTGACGTTGTTGCCACGGCTTCTGACATGATGACATCGGGATATTAAGACATCCAGAAATAACAGTTTGGGGGGTGATTTTCTGATAGTATATCTAATTAATTGATGTTCCTGTTCATGAGAGGAAGCCACTCGTACTGCAGACACATGCTGAGTGGGATTCTACACAGGCTTGCCAATTCACCTGACTCATGACCCATGTCTGTTCCCATCTTGGCACCAAAAGATTTGTGACAAACTGTGTGCTGATCTGTGCAAGAGATATCTCTGATAGCCGAAATTATGCTACAGCTACAATGCTCATCTTACATCACTTGGACCAAAAACAGGCTAAGAGCAGATTACACTCACTGACTGCACTGTTTATAAGAAGAATGAACAATCTCGGACAAGTCTGACATTATACCCCTGTGGTAATGTCAATAATGGACAATATGCATGATTTAAGTAAATCATATACATATTAGAAAAAGTAATAAC
>VZTA01007510.1:107841-183469 GCA_013398855.1 Mohoua ochrocephala | reverse complement strand
AAAAAAAAAAAAGATCAAGTTTCCAGCTTTGATATTTTAGATAGGTAGGGTGCCATTCAAGGGTGTGAAAAGTCATAAAATAACCTCATCGTAGAGGAATCAAGATATATTGTAAACCTAAGCAAGCTTAAGTCCTGTGAGACCTCTAATCATGATTTATGGACGGAATTGACCTGGATGTATTAGGATGAATGTACAATTTTTCATACTTTGCCCTATGAAACTCAGCTTCAAAGTATTTTAAGTTAATGCATCTCTAACTGGGAAACAAAAAAGTGATTTTCTTTCTTGAGATAAATGGGAGGCACCAAACAAGATAGAAGAACTCTGAATCCATCTTCCAAAATTGTCTTTAATGTGTGTTCCAGCAAAATAAATACTCATGTTATAAAGGTTTGTTCCTTCTATATGTTCTTTCCACTGAATTTCTAAATATTATTGACAGGGTGACAGAATGTCTATCTTTCACCTTTTCTTTAATGTTGATAAAAATTCCATAATGAACTTTTGCAAAAAAAAACCTCATGCAGAATTTTGCATCAGAGATCTATCTGAGAACTAATGGCAAGATATCCTTGTAACCACATAGACAAGCTCTTTAAGTCCTAAATCATTCACTTAACATGAAAAAAAGGTCTTCCTTGACTACTGGATAATTGCATCCCACTTAGAAAAGGCACTTCAATGTATCAACAATGCTGGCGTTGACATCTGCCAAGGTAATTTTGATGTAGTCTTCTCTAATTACTCATTTTCATGAAACACACATAGACTCCAAGTGTGCCTTACTTTCCTCAGAGACGGCAATAATGGAAACCTAACAGCATCTTGAAATGCTTACATTGTCATGATAGAAGTTGTTCAGGAATTAATATAGGCATCAAGGGAAAGAGACAGGATACTACACCTGAATTTCAACCAAGCTAGGAATCCCTGGACTTTTGTGCATATAGGCTGAATATGGATGCTATTTAGCTGTCTACTAAATGCACAAATTATGTATTTCCCAGATAACAACATCCATCTTGAAAATGGAGTCTCAGACTAGATCTCTAGACATCTTAGGAAGACCAAATGATTGAAGAGGTGAATAAAGACACTAAGAAAAAAACAATCTTAAAGTTCAGTATGTACTGCTTCAGCAGAGAGCTTCTAAGACAGATAAGCAAGGATACAACTGACTTCTTCCAAATATACTGAAGCAGATCTGGAACATGACCACACAGGTGCAGAAGCCATGCTTAAAATATTTGAGAACCACTGACTGCTGATAAGATCGATCTCTTCCACCTGTCAGCTAGTCATCTACTTCTATTAGACCTTGATGATTTACTTGAGTTTACATGAAAAAAAAAAGTTTAAAATATTACTATTTCTAAAGGAATCATCCTGAGAGGTAGACTGTCTTTAAAAAATTCTATGATGATTTATCCTATCAGGAACTAAAATTGGTTTTTGATATCAACTCAACAAAGATGGAAGGAGAAGGAAGGAAAGTAAAGAAGAAAGTAAAGAAGAAAGGGCAAGTAAAGAAATCGCTCAGGAGAAGTAATATTCTGTGAAACAAAACTTTGATGATACAGAGAATTGTATCCAACCAGTTTGAAGAACTGAACATTGTTAGGAAACTGCATCATTTTCCTATGAGTCATATAAACCAACTCAGCTTTACAGTTTCCTGTATTAAATATAATTCTGAGCAACACCAAGGTGCTAGAATAATAATATATATATATATAGTTAATTCAATACAGGAGGTTGTTGTTACCAAGAATGCACCTTTTCTTCCCAAGCAACTGGTCAGCAACATTTACCCTATTTAATCAAAACGGACAGTTGGATACACTCATTTTAAAAAGTGTCATTATAATCTGCTTCTCTGAGTGGTACAAACAGCCAAAATTTCAGAGACTAATATTCATAGTACATTTTCCTCTGGTTTGTGTTTTAAAAGGTGAACACATGAGGAGGATAAAAGTATGGAAAGTAAAATTCTCCCCTTGGTTTGTTCTGTGCCTTTGATATAACAACATCCAGAAAATGCCAGCTTTTGCCCCTTCAGTCAACAACTGAGTCCAAGGATAACACTCTACAAATGGCAGCATTTGTGCCACTGAATCTGAAGCCAAGGATCTGTTAAGATATGCCATTTCTTTTGCTTACCTATGACTTAAGAGCATCTATTTCTTCATCTGCTGAAAAGAAACAGTGTAAGACAGACCATAAACTAAATTACATTCCTTTGCTCTGCACAGAAGCATGTTTTATAAAAGTAATGGAGGATGACACTATAGACTGTAATAGTGAATATGAAGTATTTTTCTCATGTCAGCACAACCATGAAAGAAAAATATTGTTGTGCTTTTAAAACCTGTCCAGTTAGTGTGTGTATAAATTGTAATGGTTTACAATACTTGGGCACCCACAAACACATACAACCTAAATGTCATCTTCACAATATTATCCCACAATTTAAAATACTTATTTCCTCTGAATCCCTCTTTATTTGATTTACCTCCTGCACATTTATTTTTATGATTAGCTGTAACAAAAATAAATCTGCAGTAGTAAAGAAAACATTTTGCTGCAGCATAGTAATTGTTTCTGACACCTTCTGTCTGAAGCAGATGGATGATCTCAAAGAAAGCAACTGAAGAAAGAGTTTCTAGGATAGACCCTCCTCTAGCACACAATGAAGACACTTCACTTTTCAAGGCTGAAAAGGATGATTTCTGAAGATATAGATACAGGAATCATTAACAGTATAGTGAAAAGAATACTTACTTCACTTTATTTCTGGTATCTAACTCTCGTCCATGTTCACTGAAAATAAATTCTAGTCAAAATATTACCAAATATAATCAAAATGTCATTACATGCTCAGACTAATGATTATCCCATTGTTTTGAAAATATTTGAACACAAATCCACATTATGGGCTTATTTAATTGATTACACACTGTATGAGAAGAGGGAATAATGTGTTTTCTGCAGAGCCACAGGCTAAAACATGTTTACACAAATCATCTGGCAAATGCTTAACTAATAATCTTTTACACTCAGAGACACTGCGATTGATTCCTCAATTTGTGGAAAGAAGAAGTAGAGAATTACTTGGGCGATGTATTTGCAATTGCTCCACTGCCCCCCGCTATACAGCAGTGTTGCCAGCTGCTCTCCAGCTCCAGGAATTTAGTAATGGTGATTGTGTAAAAGCAAACAAAACAAAAAAAAGTTTGTTTTAAAAAGTGTAGTTGAGTCGACACGAATGGCATTTGGAAGGAAACTTCAGACACCAGCCTCGGATGCTGTGCCAAGTTCCAACAACTCAAAGAAGGCCTCCTGCAGGTGAAGGTTTGGCTTTTGGCTTGTCCAGCAGCTTCAGGAAGGTGCTGCAGTGGAACAGTGGCAGGTCAGCTGTAGCTGGCAGTTTTTCCTGGAGTAAAATGTGTTTCCCCGTAAGTTTCATTGAACTCTTAAAAAACACACCCACTCGCACAAATCTAGATTACCCTCCCAATTAATATGGAATATAGCCTGCACAGCAGTTCTTCAAGCATACAGCATTAATCCCACAGATTAGAAAGGGATAGGAAATTAAGAACAGATGTTTCATAGCAGTGCTGTGCTAATGATGACTGAATTATTGCCAAGAGAACTAATACATCCACAGGATATCCAATGCTGCCAAGCCTGGGTTCTCAATTACCTTATACATGACATTATGTTTCCAGATCCAAAACCATCTTATTCAGAGCTCTGGGATTTCTTCACAGCAGTGCATTGCACTTTATGGACATCTCTAGTGTCTCTTGAGATTGCTCTCTGCTTCCCTCATTCCACCATCTGTGCTGTGCATGCTCTGCTACATCAGGGAACATTGCAGCAAGCAAGGTGAGTCCTACCATTATGAACTCAACTAACACCAAAAGGAACACCTTTGAAACTGCAGTTAACATCTTAAAAGTTGTTTTTAGTTCACTGCAACTAGGGACACATAAAATCTAAAAAGTAATAGAGCCAGTGATCCTATTGTTTAAAGACTAGCAAAAATGTCCAAAAGGGGGAAAAAAAGGAATATAAAGTAGATCAAATAACATGGGATTTTTTCCTAAAGAGGCTTCACAGAAAAGGAATTAAAATCTTCAACTAGCTTTAAATCAGACAGTGAATTGTCAAAACATGCACAAAACTGCCATCCTTAAGAGAAATTTTATTTTACACAGGGTGTTAGAACCAGGATTGTCATCATATTAAGATTATCCCTTTTTTTAAAAAGGGAGAGAAAGGCAGGGGGAGGGAAAGGGGGGGAAAATACTGCTGCTAGGAATATACTAGAGACATAGAAAAATGGTGTGTGAACAGTGATGCGCACCAAAGAAAGCATCAGGAATGAAGGTATACATACTTTGAAAGGGGTGAAATGGAAACAATATGGTTTCAGAGTCAAAACACTGAATCTGTGTCTCTAAAGAGACAGAGCTTTATGCTTCATTTGGAAAGCAGCACGACTGGTTAGTCTAAGAAGTAATGCTGAAGAGAGAAAATAAACAACTAACCATTGCCTAAGGTACATTCCTACACAGAGAAGGAAAGAAAGCCTCTGTATCTCCTGCATTTTGAGAAAAATGGGCCTGGTGATTTCTTACATTAACATTTTTTCCGAAATTTTTTCTCAGAAAACATAAAATTATGTGTGCTTTTATTAAATACTTTCATTGCATTTGTTTCACATATTTGTGAAACTGCACCTGTTAAAAAAAAAGAGAAAATTCTGTTGAAACTCAATGTTTTGAATTTTCAGCAGAAGTTATTTTGAAATAATACTGCAGAAAACCTTAAAATCGAGAAATCAGTATATCTCATAGCAGCACATTTTCTGCCGGCAAGTTAACACAAAAAACTCAATGGAATACAATCTCCTAGAGATAGTACAAAATAAATTCAGCAGAAATGTGAAGCAAGGTAGTTTTTCAGCAGCAATACTGAACAGCTATTGGAATTAATAACTGCTCATGTGAGAGACTCATATAGTGATCTTCAGCTGTGTAATACCAAAGACTGATACTGAATATCTACATATGTCTTTAATGCTCTTTGAAATATCACAGTCTTTCGAACAGGGAACTCCTGCTTCTTTAGATAGCTTTTTTCTTTTCTTGTTAGATGGGACTTCATACCCAACACAATATAAATTATCTTTTCATAGATTCATACAAAATCACAGAATGTTTGGGGTTGGAAGGGACCTCTGCAGTCCAGCCTCCCTGCCAAGGTTCACCTCGAGCAAGTTGCAGACATTGAAAGTGACTAGAATAACATTTCCCAAAAAACCAGAGGGGAGTAGGTCAGTACTTCTCTCCTTGGCAGCAAGATGTTTTGCAAAATGGGAGTTGTCAAGTTTCAGTTAATTGTGAAGCAACTTTATCTAAGGTCACCACACCATTTATATCACTAAGTATCATCTGGCATAAAGGTGTAATGCAAACAGTAGAAGTCACATATTTTGCTAACTGGATGTATTTTTGTTAGTTCTACTTACCACTACTGGTTATTAGGATCAGGCGAAGCCTACATTAGCTTAACTTTTTATGGACTAAGATTGTA
This sequence comes from Mohoua ochrocephala, assembly GCA_013398855.1. Lineage (NCBI taxonomy): Eukaryota > Metazoa > Chordata > Aves > Passeriformes > Acanthizidae > Mohoua > Mohoua ochrocephala. The sequence goes on along the minus strand of VZTA01007510.1, from coordinate 177,862 downwards.
GATGCTTCAAATTACAAACTATTTTAATTACAGAAACCTATTATGATTCCTCTGAAAAGAAAGGGCAAGCAGACTATAAACTGACTGAGCAAATAAAAGTATATAAAAGACAAAGTGCTAGTAAGAAAAGGGTGAGTTTTATTTCCTAGGTAAGACCTGCAGTGCATTAAGTGTGGTAATGAGGTTGGAAGAACAGGCAGATGCACACATATAATACCAGTGCTCACATTCAACTCTGCATATAAATAACAACACAGTGGTTCTTTTGATATGACACAGAGGATATGTTTGAAGACAGAAAGGTAAAAGATAATCTGTGAAAGAAGGCAATACTGCTGTGCTTGAAATCAAAGTAAAAATAGAGTAAAAATAAAACTTCTTTAAGACAACCTGATAGCTACAAGATACACTTGGTAAAGAAAAATGATGCATGCATAATAGCGCTACTTGGTAAAAATGCATCAGGTGTAAGGCAGACTATGGGCATAAATAACACAAAGCAAAGACTGTTTAGAGAAAAAATGTTTTTATTGAACACTTAAAGTCCCAGTGAAAGAAAATAATGATTAGTGTATAGGAAAGCATTAAAGACTGTAGAAAATTAATAAGGACAGTAGTGGCAAATCAGTTAATAACGTAAAGATAACGACATAAATAAAAGATATATCTTAAAAAGTTCTTCTACTTACTCAGTTATGGAAAGTAAACAAAAAAAGGAAAGTAATGGGATATTCTGGAGTTGGAAACTGAGATGGTTAACATGACTAGGAAAAAAAAGGAAAAAGGAAAAAAAAAAGGTGAAAAGGGGACAGAAACCAAGTGGAGAAAGGAAAATATTAAAATCCTTCCCCATTGTGCACTGAACAAGTAATTAGACAATTAGAGCTATACAAAGCAGTGAGAGCTCCAGGCTCAGGGGAATTATGGTTTTTAGAGTTTTGCAGAAGGTAGGCAGAAAGAGGGGAAAAGTATTGGCCAAATTCAATAGCACACTAAGACCAAGGAGGACTGGAGGGCACATAATGCCACCCCAATGTCGAGGAATGGAATGAAGAGGACATGTAAAAATCTTAATAAAAGAGACACCACAGACGTGAGGGCACCTGAAAACCCAAAAGAGCTGCACTTGCAAAATGAATAATGTGCAAGTCAGTCAATGGCAGCCAAAATGGTTTCATATACCAAAAATCATAGCTGGATTCATAAACAAAGATAAAATAGTCAATATGATGCCTCCATATTAAATAAAAAAAAAAGTTTCTGTGCCTCAGAAAAGATTAAATTACAGACATACTTTAGACTGTGATTTCAGTCTCTACAGGACCCTTTCTTCTTGCAATATTACTTTTCAGTACAAAAAAGAGAATTTTCACACATGAATTTCACTCAATTATGAGTTTTCACATATGTAAATTCATCATTAGATTTTTTTATGGTAAAGATAGATTAGCAATCACAGAAATTTAAGTCAGTTCACGTCTCAAGTATGGATTATAAATTAACCATTTGGAGCCAAGCTTAGCTGTGCAGTTGTAAGTATACACTAAACTCACTTATATTTCTTTTTTTATATATAGAAGAGTTTACTACTGAAAAGAACAGAATTCTGAAAACATTAGAGCTTGTGAATTACTTCATTCACTTAGATATCAAGAACACACTTATATAAGTTTACTGAATAGGAATTAGATCAAGTGGTTATTTAAATGTCTGCCTAACTTAGCAGTTTATTGAAACAGAGTGAAATTTTCTGTGTTTAATTTCTGTAATCATAAACCAAAATAATAATTCCATTTTTTCCTTACTGCTTTTGTCTGAAGCATAAGTGCAGTGGGTAAGGCCATGGGCTGAGCCCTTGGCTTTGGATTGCTATTTTCTAGGAAGAGCCATTGGGTGTACCTGGATCGTGGGCCCCTCTTCTAATTCAGAGCCTGTTGATTCTACCACGATGTAGGCAGGAGTTCCTAAACTTTACAGATTGTGCATATAAGATTGCACAACCACAGACTGAATGGGGATCCTCAGTTTGAATACCAGGGGAAACAGGATTCAGGGCACTGAAACCGAATGATGCTTCCAAAAAGTACAATTCGTTTGGAAGGAGAAAGTTCAGGAGCCTGATACAAAACTACTTTCCTGATCAAAGAAATGTGACACTCACTCATTGTTTTTGTATGCATTGCAAATTTAAGCATGGGCTCTTGTGTGATTTAAAAGCTGTGTGAAATTAATGCCAATATTGTTGAGAAAATGCTAAGAAGAAGAACAAATTAATTAATTTTAAATAGTTTTAGTTTATGGACTGATAAATTGTTTCAGTTTATTACACAAATTATATGGTAATGATGAGACTGGAAACAGAATATTATCACAGAGACTCAACTAAAAGCAGTCACAAAGCAGCACACACAAACAAAAAAAGTTTTAAGGTCATTATGGGCAGTACTTTAAAAGACTGGAAGTGCCTATTTAATATTATACACCACTTTTATTTAATTGATATAGCTATATATACTACAGGATAGAGCTGTGCATAAATAACAAGTCACTGGCGGACAGGCCAATTTCTGCAATAAATATACCTCTGCATATAAGCAGCTTTTAAAAATTAACTACAGCTGAGAGCATTTTTTCAAGAGATAACTGCTTACAGTGCAGTTAAAGAAAACCCTTATTGTAGAACTATCAGTGACAGTCATCTGCTGTCACATCTACTGATACTTATCACAGGAGTTTTTACAAGCCTGTGCAATAATCGGGAATGTAGATACTTAGTTTGAAAAAGAAGTTGTGCTTTCCTTCCACAGCTTCACCAGAGAAAAGATATCTCCTGAGTTTCAGGAGAAAGAAAATGCTAAAGGCTCTTTAAGAATACCCTTCCTCTTCTGACTCCTCAGAAGAGCTTATCCTTTGCATTGCCTTGGGAGGAGGGTGAAATAGAGGTCTCTATTTGATTAAGTGAACAGAAGGCTTCATTGGGAGTTTCTAGCCTTTAACAACCCCTGAGGTGGCACCTCACCCTTTTTCTCTGGATGGTATGTTTTGTGCAAGCAGCTGTGGCTGTCTGCTCCTCCTCCGCTGGAGCTTAACAGCATTTGTTTGCATACCTTGCTACACACAGGGTTTAATTCTCTCTTTGGGATAAGGGGAGGGTTTTTTCACTTCTCACTTAGAAAACCCTGAATACAGCAGGCAGACTTCAGTCTCCTGTTAGAAATTTATACATCTGTGAGTATTTAAGACATCTGGGTCACCAGAATTTAGGAGATTCCTAGTGCTCACATTTTTCCCCGTTCCTCAATCCGTATAAAGTAAGGGCACTGGAAATTAGACCTATGCACACGTATATGTCTCTTTTGCAGTCTCTTTTCAGGTTTAGGCACAGCCACAGTTCAGTTCAGTCCATGCACAAACATTGTCCACGCAACCATGAGCTCTTCTTGTGAATGAAAATTTTAATTTTGAAACAGAAATGACATTCCAAAATTGTATATTGCACCAATACACACAGGAACATCTAAGCTCTGGACATGTATCAGAACATGCTTGAACTTAGTAGGAGGCTTCTGACTTTGAGAAAATTTGTGGAAAAAGGAAAATATTATGATTACAGAAACAGGAATAAAAGAATCAATTATTCCTCCCCTGAGGGAAGCAATACAAATAGAAAACTTGTCACTTGTAAGTAAAGAATCTGTGCACAGATAATAGACAGAATTATATATACCAATAAAAATAAAGTAAGAAGGGTAACGGCCAAGATAGGAAACCTTGAGAGAAAATCTTAGTAAAGATACAGGAGCTGTAAACCATTTATCAGTAAAAGGAGCAATTTAGAAAAGAGTGGCCAAACACAGAAAATCGTGCCGTTTTCTCCGTGTTGCCTTTTTGATGTGGTTATGTGCATGCACTCATACAGTGCTCCTGTTCCTGCATGACTAAGCATATGAGTCCTACATCACTTACTGACTTAACAAGTTCTACTGCAAATGAAAGATAGAATATCACTTCTTGAAAATATATATATTGCTCTCAACACTTGATGCACTTGGGGTGTGACCGATATTCAAGCTCCATTCTTCCCCAAATGTAGGCCATATTTGGTTGCACAAAAAATCTTTTCACTCATAAACCATATAGCAGAGACTTATTAAAACTTTTATACTAGTGTCTCTTATGGCAACTTAACTAATTTTACTCCTTAGGAAGAATGAATGTCTTAGAAAAACAAGGCTTGTTTGAAGATGTTACTTGCGCATATTTACATATTTATATGTGTGAGTGTGTGTGTCTTTGTGTTATACTGCAGTAACTTTTTTGTCCACTGACTGATTTCAAGCAAGCATGAGAAAAGGAGAGAAATATATGATCATTATGTTACATTTCACAAAATCTGTTAAATTTTTTAAAAATAAGTGCCTTTTGTGGAAAAATCTGTGGTGTCCTTTACTGAGGATCATGTTTATCAATAGATTCTTTTCACAAAAACACCTCCAGACAGGTAGGACTGTTCCAGCTTTTCTACACCACTTATCACTCATTTAAACTCCCATGTTTCTTGAAAGTAGATGTTAGGAACAGTGTATGAGTGCAAGGAGATTTAAAAAGAAAAATACTCTCATTTTAAAACTAGTTTTAAGCTTTAATTTGGAGTAAAAGATAATAGACTTAGCTAACCCATGCACTAGAGTACAGTATGTATGTGTCTGTGCAAGAACTTGACTCTAGCACCAATGTTGTACCCAAGAGTATTAGACTTTAATGTGGTGTTACGCTTTAGAATTTCTATGTAAATATATAACAAATTCCTATTGCTACTCAAGGATCTCTACATTGTGCCATGCACACGTAGCATTATTCTCAAAATCTTACAATGAGCAGAAAGGAAACACACCTTAAGTGTGAAGGCAAAAATTATAAATATCGTAACTAATAACAATAATTAGGTCAAATCAAAGCACAGGAAAAAATCACTGTTACAGAAAATGTCTCAATAATCACCAATGCATGCACCCTGGAACTATAGTTGCTCTACCCATAGTAAGCACGGAAGTAGAGTCTTCTCTCACTGCTTCCAAAGTTGCTGTACATCAGCCACAGAATCACAGAGTCGCAGAATGGGTCGGGTTGGAAGGCACCACTGCGGGTCATCTGGTCCAACCTCCTTGCTTGAGCAGGGTCATCCCAGACCATATGGCACAGGATTGTGTCCAGATGATTCTTGAATATCTCCAGGGAGGGATACCCCACAACCTTAGATCCTTTTGGTTTATCTTTGTTACCCTAAAACTAATTTTCCTCAATTCCCAGACCCACTTTTCTTTAACTATCTCTTGGCGAGATGTTTAGAGAATCCTGGTATTATAAACGCGGATACTATCCCAGTTTGTTAGAGCATGGTGCTAATAATGCCAAGGTTGTGGGTTTGATGGGCTATTCGCCTAAGAGATGGACTTGATGGGCCTTGTGGGTCCCTTCCAGCTCAGAATATTCTGTGCTTGTGTCCACCTTACTCTCTTACCATCTCATTCCTGCACACTGCACTCTACAGCGCACCTCACTTTCACAACCTCTGCTGCTATCCCATTCTCCTGTTACCCTACACTCTGTCATTAAGCATCTCTAAGGAATTCATTCTCCAGAACATAGTAAGTCATGACTGCTACCAAAATAATTAAAAACAAATAACCTGAAGTAAAATAAACCAAGCCTAGACACTAGGCCATTAGAAAAAATTCTATTCCAGTTAAACCAACCAAGCCCCAAAACTCCAAGCAAGGCAAGGCAAGTTTTGACAGAGTCTGACAAACCCATCTGTAAAGGCTTGCAAAGTCATTACAAAGACTGAGACCTATTACTAGTAATAGCAAAATTATACTTACACGGTACAGTACCCTGCACACTAAAATCCCAAGAGAAAGCAAAAATTTCTTGAAAACTTGACAGAACCTTTCAAAACGTGTTGAGCATGATGGGGGACAAAGCCAAAACATTTTATCTTGTTATCCACCGTCACTTGGTAGAGATGGATCGGTTTCTCAGGTTCAGTACCCTCCGCTTACCTAATTCCCTCTCTTTGTGCCACGTACCCTCTCACCAGCTGTTCGCACAGCACACGCTAATTTAAAAACAAACAGCGGAATGGAACAAGCTTCAAAGACTTTATCCAGTATTTTTAATATGCCTTGCTTGGGAACCTATCAATACTTTTTTGAAAAAACACATTTGAACATTACAAAATATAGGATGTTAAAAAGTCAAGTTCACTGAAAGGACCAGATGTTTACATTGGTGCCCAAGGGTGCCATACCATTTCAGTATTATGTTATTATTGCCTACAATCTATTTCAGGCACTTATATACTACTGAGGAATTCCCTGATCGTTATAACAGTCAACATGATGGTTTGATAACATAACCAAGTGCAGCTGCATTTCTGATCTACCACTCTGAAATATGCAGCGCTGTTATTTCATTTTGCTACAATAGTTCTGAATGATCAAGCCTAATATAAAAGGAGATCAAATTAACTGAGATTGTAGTTGACATCATCATTACACATGGGTTCTCATTGTCAGTAAAGATGATAAAATCTATGACATATTTCTTTGAATTATAATCAGTCCTATTTTGAGTTTTCCCTCATTACATGTTTTATTTAACCATACAAATATAAATGTCAGTTTTCAGTGAGGAAGATTATGGCAAGGTCATTAGCTTATTAGACTATTGCAGTAAGTAATATAAGCCTTCAGAAAATTAGTAAAGCCCCTATGTATCTGAGCAAGAAAACATCACCTTGAGCAAATTGCTCCTTACAAAATGATTTCTCTAAGTAAAACCTCACATTGCCAAATCAGATAGCCACAGCAGAAATATGCTTTCTCAAGTTCAAGTTCTTCAGATATATTTCCTTGCTATTAGTTTAACTGTGACTTGAAATATTTTATTTAAAATGCTATCTAGAAATACATCCATTTTTAGATGCTGTAATAATTGCTTTGTTATAAAGTTGCGGTATCTAAGAGACTGATTGAAAGGAAACTGCAGTTTCCTTAAGGGAGTCCATGGTAATCTAATTTAATTATCTTATTCCAACTGGTGATAATATCCAAAGGGAAACTATTTCTAAATTTACTTTTTATTAAAACTTAATTCAATCACAGCTAGCCAAATGTATATATACTGCAAAAGTATTTTAGCTTCAGTGCCATTGTCCGATTCATTACCTGCCACTTCAATGAGGAGACAGTCCTGTTATTCTAAAATACCAGAAAATAGACAAACACAAAATACTGTGACTGTAAAAAAAAAGAAATTAGCTAATAGAGATCAAAGTGAGTTGGCCAATATATGAGGGATACTTTTTCCTGCTTTCTGTCTTTCTTAGACAGTTCTGTGGTCCGGTGGTGAGGAAGCTTGCACAGGGATTCTCTGGTATGTCTCTCTAGCCATTTCCAGTGCCGTAGTCAGTATCAATGGCAGTTCCCTCTCAGTTATCCCCGTTTGAACCCAAGTGCTGCACAACTGGTAGCCGGCAGTGATTCTTTAAGAGACATGAATGCAGGCATTTGAAGGGAGAAAAACCCTTCTGAGGGCTGCTGTTAATGTCGGGCAAGAAGGGATTTCTTTGTGTACTGCTGCACTGGTTTTCTACTGCCGCTCTTGAACTTGACCCTATAATCATCATTAGTTACACATACCAACCACTTGAGAGCAGATATTCAGTTTGGCAAACCATTAAAAATATAAGCGAACTAGGCCATTAGGAGTTCTTGGCAGCAAAACTATTCAAAGCCCTTATACCTTAACTACATTGTGCTTAATTGGGGAATGCCCACTTGGCATAGCTGCAGCCAAGGCTTATTTCCTGCTCTTCTGGAATAAATAGCTGTTTTCTTTCTACCCTCAAGGTGACATCTCCCATGCTGCAAAGCAATTCAAAGATAAGAGATATTTTTAGCTCTCCTCATAGCTCTTAATACAGTTATGGCCATTACACAGCACATTAGTTTTTTGCAAGGATGTTCTTAGCAATAAAGTAGGCTTTGGGCCTATCACACTGCATGATTTTATTCTTCCAGCACATCTCTTTTTTTGTACTTCAAATAACTGATCTTGCACTGACTTTTTAGAGCATTTTCTCTAATTTTTATTCCATTACTATTTTGAATTCCCCTCCAAACACCTTTTCCAATACTGATTCTGCTGTTCAAACATTTTACAAAAGTTTTGGGGTTGAGGTTCAATATTTTGAAGCTAAAGGTTCATTTTGTCACAAGAGTAATGCTGGAAGATGGAAAAATAAGTAATATATTGGCACATTCAACAGTTGGCAACTAGAATAAACTGGTGTTCTGACTTCTTAGAGCTGGAGGCCATTCAATCCATCTAGTTAAATTGCCATTCAGTCTGAGTCTTGCTTGGGTGAGGTATCTTTTCAGAAAAGACATACCGTCTGGTTCTGCTGCACACCAAAATAAATACTCCATCGATCTTGTTCAAGGGGTGAACTGTTAGCACCACTAAAAATATTTTTTTTAATTTTATCTATATTCTTACTCATCTTTCAGCCTTGTTTTTGCTACGTGTTTCACTGCTTTCTCTTGCAGCTCTTTCTGTGCAACAGAAACCTCAGTGTTTTTATAGGTAATTTTATCAATAAAACAAACATATCTGTAAAACTTAGAATCAGATGTGTTTGATAGGTCCCAGTTTCCATAAAATCGTGCCCCTTCTTGCTTACTGTATAAACATTCTTTCATTCTTACATTTAAAAATCAAATCTTATATCAATTTTTGCATATGTTTCCTGCAGTCCAGTTTTCCACTTGCCTTCTTTGAACAGTGGCATAGCTCTCAAGCTTTTGAGTCCTACGCTATAGCCAGTTTTCAATTTATATTATTAATTATCACCAGTAGGTCACAGATGGACCTGGACTGTGTGCTGCTGGGATCTGGAGATTGTAAAAGGTTGGCCTGTAGCTCATTTTATTCTTTCCAGTTAATAATGGACCAGAAAGCATTTTATATGAGTATATTATTCCTATTCTTCCAAATAAAGGAATATTTATTCCTCACTTCTGCATTTTCTACATCACTACTAACAATTTCACCATCTTCACCTATTAAATTTCTCACATCAAACCTAAGATTAATTTTGTATGTAGTATACTATAAAACTTCATTCATATTAATATCAGAAATACCAGCTATGGATTTCATTCCGACATCTTTTGCTTGTTTTTTTTTTTTTCTTATGAGTCTTTCCATTTATAGCAGTTGTTGCCTTATTTAATTTTAGGTTAAAACCCTCTAGGGTTTTCTTTATTTCTAATTGCTGTTATTATTGGTGCCTGAAGCAAGCATAGGCATGTAACAAAAGCTGTCCTCTTTCTCACTGTAGTTATATAGATGTTCATATATATATACTTTTTAAAAGAATTTCCCCTTTTAATTCCCATTCTCTCTGTCTTTTTTTTTTTCGCCAGTCATAGTCAGTCACACTCTTCTGATTTTGAATTAATTTGCTATTTAGACATACATATTTATGTATATACATATGTACACTGATTGGCACTTTCCCTTGCTCATTTGCACTGTAAGAAATCAGGTCATAAAAATTAGACTCTAGGCAACCACTAAAATCCAGGTGATTTATTTACCTCCAGAATTATCTCATGTTAGGTGCAATACCTTCTGCATATCAAAGTTTTTAATCAGATTCATGACAGTAAATCAATGCAGAACCATTGTATATAAAGCATAAAGGTTTAAATGTGCACATAGACTTTTGCTCCTTAGATGTTTTCATTTAAACTGTACTTTTTCCTTTTTTAGCTTTATAGACTTATTTGCACTAGTTAGAATCTTTCTCTTTTTTTTTGTCTGTTTTGCCAGTGCTCACTTAGCTTTATAATCTGCATTCTTGATCCTTTTTTAATTATTTCTGCATCCTTGTTGATAATTGAATTTAGTTAACCTTGCATTTGGAGAGAATCTTATTTAATGTAAACTCTGTTTCAGTTATTTATACATATTAATAAATTTGCTCTGACTTTGTGTTGTTGAAATATTATTACCACCATTTCAAGTTCATCTCCTTCTAACCGATTATTTCTGACAGAGATGGCTGTGAACCAAAATCATATGGTCAAAGTCACAGATTACAGGTTTTCAAAATCCACATCCTGTGCTATAGTGCAAAACCTGGTTTAGTACACACACACACACACACACACACACACACACACACACACACACAAATCTAGTTAAAGCTTTACTCATAAAAATATTGTTGCAGAAAAGAGGGAGCTTGAGTCTTCCTCTTGTGTGCAAGTAAGGGATTAAGGAAGAGGACTTCCACGTTGTGGAAATGAAGGATTCTGGAACTGAAGAGTGAGGGCTACTCCAGCACCAGCCAATCAGTTCCCTGGATCAGTTGCAATAGCCTAATACATGGTGTTGTGCGCATACTGCCATGGAGCTTTATTTCATGGCCAAAGGGACTCGGATGCCCTGTGTAGGGATTTACTCATAAAGGCTTCCTTCCTGGGTAAAGGAAACAATGGGTTTTTTTGCTGGTTTCTTTCACTATGTTTCAGAATCACAGAATATGCTGAGTTGTAAGGGACTCACAACGATCATCAAGTCAAATTCATGATGCAGCACAGGACCATCTCCAAGAGCCACACCATGTGCCTGAGAGTATTGTCCAAATGTTTTTGAGCTCTGCCAGGCTTGGTGCTGGGACCACTTCCCTGAGGAGCCTGTTCCAGTGCCCAGCCACCCTCTGGGTGAAGAACCTTTTCCTAACATCCAACCTAAACCTCCCCTGACACAGCTTCAGGCCATTCCCTTGGGTTGTGTCGCTGGTCACCACAGAGAAGAGATACCAAGTGGTCTCAGCCACTCCATTTATGGCTTCTCCTCAAGGCCCTTCACCATTTTCATAGCCCTCCTTTGGACGCTCTCCAATAGTTTGATGTATTTCTTATATTGTGGCACCCAAAACTGCCCCCAGCACTTGGTGAGGCTGTCTCAGTGCAGAGCAGAGTGGGACAATACGCTCCCTTGCCCATCTGGCGAGGCTGTGCCTGATGCCCCCCAGGACATGGCTGGCCCTCCTGGCTGCCAGGACACTGCTGTCTTAGGTTCAGCTTTCTGTCAGACAGGACTCCCAGGTCTCTTTCTGCGGCATTGTTTTCCAGCATCTCATTCTCCAGTCTGTATGTACCTTAAGGGTTGCCCCATCCCAGGGGCAGAATTCAGCACTTTCTCTTGTTAAACATTTGGTTGGTGATTACCCAATCCTCTAATTCGTTGAGGTCTCTGCAGGGCCTCCCTGCCTTTGAGGGAGCCAACAGCTCCTCCCAGTTTTGTATCAGCTGTGAAAGCTTTGTATCCCTTCCAGTCCTGTGTCCAAGACATTTCACCCTTGAGTGTCTTACTTGGACCATGCAAGAAAGAAATCCTTCACTTATGTCACTACAGCACTGATTCAGAAAAGTTGCTTGGAGTTCTTAGTCCTGTGTGCATTTCCAACCACTATGTGACAGTCAGAAGGACTCTCACAGGTCTGAAGTCTTTGCTACAGCAAAAACAGACTCATTGACAGGCACAATTTTTCTTTCCTGATGTGATTCTTTCCTGAATCAACTAATAATTGTAGATATTGCCAAGCAAAGGTCAATTCTGACAAATGATTTCTTGGAAAACACTGCACATCTGCCTTGTCATCTTGCATCTTTATTACAAATTATCTTCCAGTAAAAAACATAATCTGACTGCAGTCAATGTAAATCTGCCTTTTATCAAACACTTATTCATCCAGTTTGCCCAGTTTTTATCTATATTAAAGCTATATTACTGGTTTTCACCAAATGAGACTCTGGCATGCTATTTTTAATAGCAGAGATGTGGGCAACTAATTAGACCTGCATTTGAAGAAAATTGGGAATTAATAGCCTTCCAAAGCTCGTGTACGCTCCTCAAAATACTTGACCAAGCATGAGACAAGTACTTCAGTCCTTGTTCTCCAAGTAGTTCAGACATAAATCTATTACATCATGGAAAATCCCACGGAAAACTGATCAACACAGAAGCACTAATTCATTTTTGCCACATCTAAATACTCTCTTTAATATCCAGAGTAAGAAAGTGTCAGACAAGACTGGGTGTAAATTCATCACTGAACTGGGACATACAGTGCTGAGCTCTTAGATCACATGGCTGACATTGCTTCTCTGTTACCTAGTGAGTATATTTGCAAGGTATTAGGAGTATGATGTGTCAGTACAGGGCAAGAAAGAAAAAGGGTGGAAAAACAAGCAGCAAGTAATACTCCCACGGGAAAGAGTGCTTCATGGCAACATTAAGGTGAAGACAGGATCTGCAAGGATTTTGAAATCTTCCTGTGTGGGGGGAATCTTTGTCAAAAACGAGAAAGCTCAAGAGCCAGGGAGGACCCCATAGTAACCAAGATGGATTGCCAAAGATGAACTTCTTCCTGTCCAAGGCTGTAAAAGGAAAAAGACAGGAACACATAAGCTCTCCTCCTGGAGCTATGAATCCAATCTCTTTCTCAAAGAATTCAACCAGAAATTATTTTATTCAACTGACTAGCAGTCAGGCTTACTGCTCTGAAGAGCTTAGGGATAAAGGAAGAACAACACAGTGGTTGTAGCCTGTTGCTTGTGTAGCTTATATCATGTATTAATTGGAGCCAAAGCTAGAAATGCTAAGCCATAACTTCATTTGCTTGTTTGTTTGCTATGTCTGTCTCCTGTTTTGGCCCAATGATTGTTCAACCATTTTTACACAGGATGTGTCCTGAAAAGAAAAATCAAAAGAGCTCCCCATACTAAAATATTGTTTTCTGATGAATTCACTGTGTTATTTCTTTAGACTCATGATGGAAGCAAAATCAGGTCCCTCCCATCTTTGACTGGAATACTAATTGGTGTAGTACAGGATAGGGAAGAAGGATGCTTCCTTATCAAAAGACAGGAAGAAAAAATCACTTCCTTTGCTTGCACTTTTTCATATTCCACTGCAGTAAACATGTTCCATGTGTGCCTACATGACTGGAACATAAACACAAAATGGACACAAAAATTTCCACATTGATTCCCAACAGGGTTTAGGCTTCAGCTCAAAGCTGACAAAATGTATATGCTTGCAGGTGTGCCCAGAAGCATACGTTTACATGCCCTGGAGGAATCTTGACAGAAATCAAAACATCAGGAAATTTTTGGTGTCAAGGGTCTTAATACTGAATGTAGATTCATAGAATAATAGACAGGGAAGAAAAGGTGGTGTTTTTTACAAAGGCTATCTTCTGAAATGGAACTTCATGTTAAACTAACTAAATTAAGATGACTTCTGAGAGTCCTGCTACCACCAATACTCAGAGATGATGTGTCTTTTAACCTCTAAATAATGTTTCCCCTAGAAACCATGAGCCAACATCATAATCTTTCATTTGCTTTTAATAAGCTCCTCTGTCCTATGCTGTACTTGCTGGTCTTGACTAGATGCTTTTAAAGCATTTAAATCAAAGGAAATTATGATAAAGGCACAATAAATGATGGAACAATACTTTGTCTCCTTATAACTATTTATGGAACATGAAGAACCTAAGATTGAAGAGATTAAATTCAGAAAATAAATACTATGCCACAAATCCTTAAATGAATCTGAGTCAATATCTTATTGTCATAAATCACACGTAAGGTTCACTGGCATTATATTAATCATATAATAGGAATGATTTTCTTTTCCAAGATCTCTCTGGAATCCTGTCTACCACCTCATACTCTGTTAAGTAATAAAGATATTGTATTCATTGCACTTACAAAGTAAAATCAGAACAATTTATTTGAAATCCATAGAAAAGAACACTACTTCCCTTTTACTTCAGATTTTGATTATAATCTTCAACTCATACAATTAATAATAAAAATACATAGATTTCCTAGCTAGATTCCCCACAGATTTCAGCTACAAACTGTTATTTTGAAAGAAACTATCACCTTCAAAGTACATCTTTCTAAAAAACTCTATGTAATCAATATCACTTACTGCAGTAAAAACTCAAGCATTTTGTAAGTCCAGTTGCTTTCACCTTTGTTAATTCATTGCTTTTATCTCAACTTCAAAATAAAAAAGAATGAAATCATTTCTGTGTGTAGAGAGATCCCATTATATCCTCAAGTACTCAATGTTAACAATAGTCAGCCTGAGCAAGGAATGAGGAATTAAAGATAAATACATAAACAAACGCAATTGCAAGTTTTGGATTTTTTTGATACTGGAAATATTTTCATTCATTGTCAGTTTCATAAGTCATGATCCAGCCTCTGGACTTTTTGTGGTTATTAGGATTTTTCACCTCAATGAATTGACCAAGAGATTTTATTTCTGCCGTATATCTTTGAATTAGCTGAACGATGTTTGAGTGCTGTTTATATAACAGCTACTAGTATAATAAAAATATGTAACCAGCTCTTTGATTGTGCACATATGTATATGTACGCCACTTCTGTCATACTGATTCCAAAATATGTAACTATTCCCTTATACTTCTTTATTTTATAATGCAATTAATTCTAATTATTATCTCCCGATAAATAGTACTGGCATCAAGCACTTTTTATGGTCTTTCTATGACTGTGCTGCTCAGCCACATTTTGATCACATATATCACCAACCCATATACTACCAATCCATCCCATGTCTCAGCTATGTGCTCATCCTAACCTGCCACATACGGGAGCCTTGAGGTCTAAAATATTCTCAAGACATTCTTTCTGCAAATAACAATCGTGTAAAGACTGACCTGCAATCTCATCTTATCAGATCATGACGACTCCAGAATGCCTTTTCGACCTGTTCATGCTCAAGTGAAATCTCTGCCAAGACAGATGAAGTATGTGAAAGATGTTACAACAGCTGGAGCCCATCACCAGGACGAGTGTACATCAGATTATCTGAGAACACATAAACAGTCAGAGCAGACCAGACCAGAGATCCACCTTGCCCCATTTATAGTGATAGGACCCTGCCAACATCCTGGGGCTGCAGAGCTCCTTGTCAGCCCCTTCCTCACAGACCTCCTCCACCACCCTACACAAGGGTCAGCAGACTCCAGCCAGCCAGCCAGCCTACCTACCTCTAAACCAAACCTCAGGAATCTCCTCATGCTCCATCTCTACTATTTCCTTGCCTGTGCCCCACCACTCCTCTGCAAAAGAGGAGAGGGCAAGGAATCCTTGCAAGCTGCCCTGTGCTGAGAGTAGAATTCACTGCACACCGTGGAAGGTGGAAGCTCTTTGTGGAGCAGTGAGTGGAGCATGGCCATGTACAATCCACAGCATCCTTTAGAAGGTAGCTCTGGTGCATGTGTGTTGAATATGCCACAGACCTCTTGTAGAATCCACCAAAAACCTTTTCTGAGGTCTGGTTGTGCTTTGTCATCAATCATTTTAATGGCATCTCCAAGGAATAACTGGTAGTAACTAAAGTTTTCTGTTATTTTCCCTAAATGCCTGTCTGATCTTTGTCAATGTATCACAGTCAGAACCACATTGAGTATTCTTTTAGCAGGCAATAGGTGCAACAAAAATAATTGGTACCAGCACAGGAAAATGAAATGTCATAGAAAACATTTTGCATTCCAATACAAGTGCATTGTTAAACTCAGAAGTAGTAACTGAAGCTTGGGACCAATCAGTCAATTCATTAAAACCAAGGGATATGCCAAAATTTCCTCAGAAGGAGTTAAAAAAAGCTACAATGCTTTTGGGGTTTTTTATAACAAAATAATGACCTTTAGTTGCCTAAAGCAGTGGTGAAAAAAAAAATTAGGTATGAGTAAGACTGAAGTTTTCTGCTTAAACAAAAGCAGACAAAGGGAATTGCAGTAAGACTTAAAAAAAAAACAAACCAGGAAACAGCATCTTCTGCATAGGGTGGATGGAAGTTTAAAATAAGAAAACAACACCTACCTTTTATATTTTTTTCTCCTACACATTCAGGAAAGTAAAAATCTGTAAGCAATTTTAGCATATATATAAGATTATATAAAAACTGCACCCAGTTAAGATCCCTGAGTTCCTATATAATGGAAAAGTTTTGGTCCATGATTTCAATCAATGGAACATCAACACGCAGTTGAAGTCCACAAACTTAATTGGGTCTAAAATGAAAATATATCTAAAACACAGATTCTCAGCCCATTAACACTTCTCACCCNTCCCCCTTTTTTTTTTTTTTTTTTAGTTCAATTAGTACAGATAATAGCCTGCCATGTTAAACTGTGTGAGCAGATACCTCTTCTCTCCTTTCTCAAGACAATGCCAGTGTTAACCAAAATCTACACAATCTTACTGCAATCGTCCTTACAATAGCTCTCTGACAGGCTGTCATATTAAGGTATCCCTCATGAACAGAAAACCACCTATTCTTTAATAAATATTTGACAATTTCTTGCAAATATGACTCCTACAGTATTTAATACAAAGGATTTGCAAAGGTTTTGTATCTTTTCTGTCAAAACTGTGGTGGAATGAAATTATCTCACATTTTCACAGAGAGTACAAGAAACGCTTCCCTTGTCAAAATTCCTTTGCTAATCATTATATACTGCATGCTATACTAGTGGATATGTGGGTCTCGAATAGTATTTTAGTGAGGATTACTGTGTTTAGATATTGAAAAAGAACATAGAACAACTCATATTCACTGAGCTCCTGAACTGTTTGCTGTTCAGTCTTATTGTACATATTGTTACTAAATTTGTCACTTAAGAGCATGCAGCTGCTGAATTGATATTGCCCATATCTACAGAAATTTAATATTGAGGTTATGAGAGCAAGACAGTTAAAAATTCTAATTTATGTATGAAAGCCTATATCGTCTGGATTTTATTTCTGGTTTTTTTTACCAACTACATGAACATAAACATTGGATTATTTAGAATTATAAACAAATGCCAAGTGTACAGATTTTTTTAATTTAAATTATATAACATGATTAACATTGTTGATACTATGATTTAGTTCCTATTTCCAGGCTCATATTGCTGAATTATGATAATTATTTATAAATGCATTGATAATTTCTTTGTAAATTTCTAATTAGTTTGAATTGCATCAGTATAAATATATAGTGATATATAAGTCCAGATTAAGTTATAATGGCCTTATTTTGTATTACATTAGAAATGTATATTATATTAGAAAATTATGTTATGTAAAAAAGTTACCTACCTTATTTTCAGGGGAAGGGAAGTAATTACTTAAATATTCTTTTAAATAAAGATGAATAACAAAAAACACTTCCTTTGGTGCTCTTGGTAACCAAAGTGTCAAAAGTCATTATAATTACGGTCTTATAAAAAGGGCATTTTGAGTAAAAAAGTTGACAAGAGTTGTTATTTAGATAGATAAAAGGGTTGTTTGGCATTTTTAACATTTAAATTTAGAAATATACCTGGCACATTGTCTGGATGAACAAGCAAATATTTAATTTTTACTGAAACTTTCAGCATTTCAAGAAATTCTCTTTGTCTTTTTCATCTTTTACCTTAAGACAAATCCCCAGGTTTTAAAGTCTGTTTTCCTGATTCCTTGGCTTACTGGAGTACCAGTTTGATCAATAGAGGGATCAATTTGAATCTAAAGCACTTGTTTCTTCTCTGCCTTTTCTCTGAATCTAAATAGCTATTTTGTTAATTATCTCAGGGATAGGTACCATTTGTCTCTATTAGTGTTGCGGGTTTTTTGGGATTTTTTTTTTTTTTTGCCTTCTACAAAACATCCCTGCTTTTTCCCTTTCTCACTTGTAAGCTTAGGAAAACACATCCCAGCAAACCATTCTGTTCACCTTTCCCACAATGTACCTTTGCCATGAAACACCCAAGATCCTGTTTGTCATGGAGAGAAACTGTAAGCTGTGATCACTTAGCTCCCTGCCCCAAGTAATATTCTCTGTAGCTGGAAACCTGTCCATTTAGCCACACAGGAGGCACATACATTCTGTGACACCCATTCATTACCTCTCTTGATCACACTTTCATGGGCTAATTGGTCCATTTGTATTTGTTATTTAATATCGTATTTTTTTGGCAGTTCAGGCTTGGCTGGAATTCAGAGTGAAAATTGTGTAGAGAGTAAGTTCATACCTCAATGATAATACAAGTTAAAGGTTTGAGTTCTTTTTCTTTTCTTTTCTTTTTTTTTTTTTTACCATTAAATGGACTATAACCAGCACAAGTGATTTACTCCACTGCACCAGACACACACGACATTTCCATCTCAGTAGGGCTTCTGCTCCCACATTCATGAAATGCCAAAGAAATACTCAGTATCCTGGACTAATTTCCAGGTCTCAGGGAAAACCAAGAGAAGTGCAGAGCCAGATTCAGGCTCCTTACACAGAGGAACTGTTGACACTGCTTTCTGAACTTTCCCCCATGCCTGATTTCATCTGGGGGAAGGCAGGCTGGCAAAGAGGGCTGCCCATTGCTGTGAGGGTCAGACAGTGCAGACAGAGGGTCCAGAGGAAATTACGTACAATTTACTGGGCTTAAAAATTTTAGGAAGAGCTGCAGTAAATGCAGGTAAATGACAAACCCCTTCCTTTGCATGAAGAACGATTAAAATGATCTGTGATGCACAAATTATATGCTGTAATTGTGGAGACAGAATTACCTGCATTGGGACAGGTTTAGGCTCTGCTTTCCAAAGGTTAAGCATGTGTGCCACCACCCGGCACACATACAGCTACACAAGAGGAGCTGCCTTTGTGCAAATGGATTTTGGGGTTCTGCTTCTTTTTAATCATAGGGACAGCAATTGATAGCATATAGTATTGAGTACTGCTTCCTCTCCTTCTTTCTTGCCTCCTGTATTATAACTTCAGCTTGCAGCACAGCAGTGTATGGATCAGCATTAAATTAAAAGGTTCAGTCAGAATAACTTCTAGAGTCAAATGTTATATCTATGAAAACAAAAAGTTGGCAGTGGAAGTGCTGACATAATTATAGCAAAGTAAGCGAACGATTCTACGCTTACGAGTATGTAAACTGAAGCTTTTAAAACTACTTCCCTCCCTCTGGGAGATCAAGGTGGCAGGGGTTCATGTTAAACACAGAAATCGGGACTTTGGAGGCTCAGCTATCATTATTTTTGTGCAGAAACCTGAGTTTCTCTTACTTTAGTTTCATATTTACAGCACCGCAGGGTATGTAGTGACACTCAAACCCAAAACAAATATATATGTATTTTTTAATCCCAAGCTGAATGGAAAAACAGCATGTATAGAAAGTAATAAGGTGTAGCTCAAGTCTAGTGTGAAAATGAACAAATCACAGGCAAGCATTTTTTTAAATCTTAGTTTCTGATGTGTTTGTGTTTTCTGATGAAAGCCGACAGGTAGAACAGTTTGCTTTTTAAGAGACTGATGGAGCCCCAGGAAGACAGGTGACAGAAGCAAACGAAAACAACAGAAACATCAGGTCTGCCTGCTCTACTTCAAATAAATTTTGTCATAGGGCATGATTCTTTTGATTAATTTTTTTTGCTTATGAGACAGTGATGGAGAAGAGAGGTCCCAAGTTCATTTTATAGTTCAAATTTTAGGTTTCTTTGGTTGCATTTCTTAATTGGGGAGGAAAAAATACTGGCATGTTTTGTGAGTGTGGTGGGACGGAGAGACGTGCACTGTAGACACATACAAGCATTATTGTGAGTCTAAACTCCTGGCACTAAGAAAGCAGAAAAGATTTTAATGTAGGTTTAACTAATAATAGGAAATGAAGAAGCTGCCTTTTGTTCTGGCATCCTTATAACATGCTTCAGTAATAACTGTTCTTTAGAAAGCCTTCACTTTCATCCCACAGAGACTTTGACACAAGGCAGAAAGATGCTATTCCTGAAAGCTCTATGTGACTTACTTGAAAATAGATAGAGGAGAGAACAAAGCTTTCTCCTTTAAACTCATAGAGGAATGTTAAGTAGCTTATTACAGATACACAGAACAGAGGGAGAAGAGTTCCTGAAAAGGCCTCTTTGTCTGGCCCCAAAGGTTCAGACCCATGGCCTAAGAATTCTTTCTTCCTTCCCTAAATCACAAAATCCTGGTTTGACACATCTAGAGAATATTGTTTTAATTTTTAAAAAGTGATAAGGATGGTGAAGTATTTTCTCGAGATGCCTCTGAGCCATCCTTAGGCTTTCCTTTGCAGCATAAAAGACATAAATATGGTGATAAAAGGTTGAAGTTCTCAACTTTTTGTGAAATAAGAGGAGTTCTAAAAGTGAAACTTAAAACATGTACAACAATTTGACATTACAAAGACCAATAATTTTGAACATAAGCAAGGGATTTTATTTATGAGTATTAATTTGAGCTATACAAATACGTCCTCAGAACAACAGATCATTTAGACAGGTACCTGGTAAAGCAAATAAGAAAATTACAAAAAGATTTATTAGTCAATCACCTGTATCAATAGCAATCTCTATTTTTGTTGGACTACGTGTTCTGTCATGTCAGAGCTCTTACAGGAATTACATAATACTTCAAAGTGGGGAGGGAGATTTTGGAGAGGAAAGGAAAGATGAGGAAAGGAAAACAAATAAGTCATTAAAGAGGGCATTCGAGAAAATATAAATCCATCCACAAATAGAAATGTGAGACATGGAGTTAGGGAAAGACTTGGTTTAATCCAAATACCAGGAGATTTATGGATAGTATTATTACTCGTGGCTTGAAGTGGTTTAGATATAAAGGGTTAGACCTATACTGGGAAGGACATAAGTCCTCAGCATCAGAGACTATTTAGACACAAATGCAATAGCACTTATTATTAAATCTTGTTCATGTTTTACTACTATTTAATAGACTGCAGTGTGTTCTTCTCTATAATTATTTAGTAATTCTTTACTTTAAAATCCTTTCACATATCTATTCACATTGCGCCATCCAAAGTACCGAAAGTCCCACCAAAATTATATTTTGAAACTAATTCATTGTGCACTAGTTGGCCACAAAGTTGTCACGGATGGAGTGACGCACTTCACTTGTACTAGAGAAGTAGCAATATGTTTATTGATATAAACCAGTGATTTAATGAAGTTTCATAGTAAGTGTGACAGTGGTTTAACAAAATTTCATGGTAAGATACACTTGGTAACCGCATAGGGAACAGGTTCAGACAAAACTGTCAGAAAGACCCTCCCACTGAGTCATGAGGTTCATGAAAGGGCCTCTCTTTGTGTTCTAAACTGCTTCTCAGAAGAGAGTCTTGTGCTGCTGGATTCAGACTTAGCCCCAGGCTTGGTCAATAGTTTATGTTTAAAGGATTACATGTGTACAATCAATCCTTTATATCACTTAGCTAAGATTTTAAAGTTTACCATTCTATCAATCACTTACCATGAATCTGTTGTAGCAAAGAACCTCTCAGCCTTGAGAAGCAACCTGGAGAGGCATCCCTGCTCAAGGGGCGATCCTGGTGTGCACCTGCTGCCATGCTGGAGAACTCAGTGGGCCTTTGGCTTTATGCTATATATATGGAGTGAGATAATTAACTTAAAGACATATTTGCAATACCAACTGTGTTTTGAGAAGGTACATGCTCAGCTAGCCTTTAGATCTTGAAGAAGACTTATGGCCCTTAGCTGCTGAGCAAGACTCAAGGCCCTTAACTATGGTGCTGTTACCTGTAAGCAGATGCAGCCATCACAACCATCGCTGGTGGTTATTGCTTAAGCGGGTAAAGGGGAGCAGGGGGATCCCATGGCCACACCAGTATTACTGAATTCTCAAGCAGTAACATATGAGCTCCCTCCAGGGCCTCCCCCCACCCCCAATATCTCTTGTGTGATTTGCGCTATCAAACATTTATTTCCGAGAAAATGCCAAATACAATGGGAGGGTGATCTATTGGATCAGGGAAATACTTGTTCTAAGAATAAATACATTCAGTTTTAAATTCGTTTTTAGGGAATAAAAGGGTTCAGCCTTGCTCCCTTATGTCACGCATATGTACAGTGCCAGTGCCTCCTGTGCAAAATGAATCTACAGAATCTACACCGCTGTGTCTAAACACATTCCAAGACAAGTCAAGTCATCGTAGCTGCTGAATTACAAGCAGCTTGTGTTCAGAGACCCTATGGTTGCTATGCTAAATGGATTAATTATTCACATTGATTATATTGATCCACAGGGCCTCCCTGATCTCTCTCTCTCTGAAACAAAAAAACCCAAACATACTCCTACTGAATTTGAACTTTAGAAGGATATAATTTATATCATTATCTTTTTTTTTTTTAGCTCTTTTCAAAGAGCATTTTAACAAGAAGGCGTTCAACTTTTCTTTAATGTGAAAATATCTTTCCTTAAAACATTAATTAATCTCTCAAAAGAACTTTGACTTTTCAAATCCAGGATGCATTGCATACTTGATGTCCATATCCTAACAGGTTTGTCACTGATAGCTAGCCTCTTACCCAGTTTCTATTTCAAAATCCCTCTACCACCCTCACACAAAACTTTTACAAACATGTTACATGGCTTTTGAGCCCAGGATATCTCAAGGGTTCATATGAAGCATGCCAAGTTTTTCTTTAAGGCAGTTTTTAATCCATTTCTTTTACAGTGGAAATATAGCTGAGATTGAGTTATTAAATTTATTTTCCTCTCCAGTGTCATTTTACAATTGCCTGGGTTTCCATTTTCTGTTTGCAGTGCTTATTCTGTGAGCTCCAATGCCCTGGAGGCCACCTGTGGGTTCACAAACAGCTGGATAATCATTCCATTCAGCCAGCACCATTCGGATGGTCCTTGCTTCGCCGTACGCTAAGATCTGCCTCAGCGCGTCCTTACCTTGCGAAGGATCAGAGCCATGCTGTCATGTGAGTTCAGCAAATGTGACTGTGGGAAATGCACTCTTCAGCAGGAGCAGCATGAAAGCACACTGAAAAGCCTGGAAAAGGCAAGGTTTAAATGTACAGTCTCATGGTGGTTTAAAAACCTCAAGATACCTGTACAATGGTAACCCCTGGCATGTTTTGTCTTTTCCCCTCTTTGGTAAGGAGTTCGGACAAATGCTAGCCCCAGACTTCAACTCACAGCTAATTGTTGTGCATGGGAGGCCCTCCCAAAGAGTTAGCTAGATGTTCCCCACAACAGGCAGAAGGTACAGACAGCACCAAAGGGGAAGCACATTTAAAAAAAAAAAAAAACAACATTGTGTAGAGCGAAGGCACTTAAACCTGTAAAGAGACTCCTCTGCTGAAAAAGACATGGCACCTGGGAAAGTACCCTTAAAGCCATATTCTGACAGTCTAAAGAGGGAACAACAGGCTCAGAGAGAAGACTGTAGCAAAATCAAACCAAAAACTGGAACTGCAGCTTGGTAAGCAGCCAATCCCACTAAATCGTTTCCACAAGGTAAACTGGGGAAACGTTATATGCTGGACAAATAAGAAACTCACTGCAAGCAGTAAGAACAAGCTCTATTCAGCCCAATCTACAGCTTTACTTCTCTCCATTCATCAGCAAGCTGTGTATTCAGCCATCAATCTGAGACTCTCTCCATGGATTGGCAACATTCCTCCCTAGGTTACAAAATTTGACCCTTTTTCTCCTGCAGATTGGTTCCAGAGGATTTGATCCTGATGTTATCCTTTAAAATAATGCTAGTAACAGGTCTCTGGTTTTAGCATATTCCCTCCATTCCTCCAGTGATGCTGCACTACTGTTTTCTATCTAATGAAATCTGAAATTCCTTCTGAAGTGCATGCAGGCCAGCAGTCTCACTAGTAGAAACTCAGAAAAAGCCAATGCTTAAAAACTAAATACTGATATAATAATTTGAGCAAATATTTATCCCGTCTAGCAAAGCATGCTATGAATTTTAAGAAAAAGGATAACGAATACTCTGTTCTGTCTTCTACCAGAAAGAGAAGGTATTTTGGTCTCCTGGAAAAAATATACAGCAGGGAAAGAAAACTAAAGACCAATAATCACAATTAGTCTTTAAAGAAACAATAGTAAACTAATGAATGTATACAACAAACCAGGTCACAGCATTGAATTCTCTCAAGCATTTCTGGAAAGCAAGAAAACATCCGCACAAAAGACCTCTCATTCCCATTGCACACTGAGGACTAGCCATGGAGATGATAAGGACACCTCATAATGACTTGTTCAAGGACAGAAAATCCTCTGTGCTTTAGTGCCATAATTGGAGAAGAGAAATCTCATTCTTGCAGATTCTGTGGAGACATGGGCTAACAGCACTGCTGGACCTACACTCGTGTAGTCACATGGGCAGCGACATCTTTGAGGCTAAGACCCCAGGCTATGACCAGTCTGCAGAACTCCCTTTTCTTCCACCAGGAAATTCGAAGCCAGCATACTGACAGCTACAGTCAGTCTACATTTGGGCTTGGATCATCTCCTTCATTTGAGTGTTGTGCAACTAAAGAATATGAGCACACATCACAGGTCTGTTTCCCAGAAGACATCCTGGTCACGCTAGAATTAAACACTGCATATACCGTGCCCCCAGTAAGTACCACCATGAAACACTTGTCTTTATTTTCACCCTCCATCTACTATATCCAGTCTCTTTCCTAATGTCCTATCCTGTCTTCAGACGTCATTAATTTAATATCCTCCCTAATATCTCCCTTGGTTTTTCTGAGCATCCTACTTACCACTTGTCCTAATTCAGATACTGTCCAGTCAATATTGGTGAGAATGATCAGAAGCACAGTTTGTTCAGAAAACATGAACTATCTTGCAATTTAGCAGGCAATGAGGTGCACAGTACAGGAAAGTTTTGTCTCCGACTTCTGAACAAACCAGTACCCAAAGAAATAAAAGTGAGAAGCTAACTACAAAAGGGACAGAGCACCCCATGCAGACTCCTTGCAAGCAGGAAGGTACCATACACCTCGGTAGATTCTGCAACACAGACAAACCACGACAACAGTAGTAAGAATGACAGCGAGTGGAGAAAAACACGGGTCTTTAACAATTTTGCATTCCTGATAATATACTCAATTACAGGCTTTTCTTTTACCTGACAGAACGGCTGTTTTTATGTTTCTAAAGCTCAAAAGCCTCTCATTTCTCTTTGGATACAGTGCAATGATAAACAGCTATTTTAGCTGCCATTTCTACAAAACTAGTGCTTAGAAAACATCAGAAAAGGCATGTCTTCCAGTAAGTGTCCAATGTCTTCTGGATTTTTTTGTCTCCGTTCCTTCTGCTTTCATTTTGATTTTTCATGTGTGATGTGGCTCTGTAAAAGTCAGTGGTGATGTTAGGAATGGATTGTATCAGCAGAAATAGTCATTCATCAATAGTCATCATCAGCAGAAAGAGTCATCTAGTCATAATTACCAGCATGACTAAAAAAGTATTTATGTTCAGAGAAACATAAGCTAAGCCATCATTGTTTTGTGCAGACTTAGGGCTGCAGCAGGAAATTTTCTTTTGCTTTTGAGTTCCCTCCATTGGCCTCTTCTATTCTGAATCACTCCTTAGCCTTCTCTCTCATCAAACACAGAATCACAGAATCAAAGAACATTTTGAGTTAGAAGGAACCCGCACGGGTCATTGAGTCCAACTCCTGGCCCTGCATAGCACCATGCCCAAGAATCACACCATGTGTCCTGACAGCATAATCACAGAAGGAAAGAAATGGTCAATGTCATCTCCTTTGTCAGATGCTCCCCACTCAACTCAACCTGAACATTATCCTTGGAGCATCTTTCTGATAGTAGTTCACATTACATTTTTCCTCTCTCAGTGAATAATAACTAAGAACACAACACGAGGACAAAATACACCGAACATTCCGAAAGTAGGATCCTTCTTTGACATCAGTCACTGTTTAGCAGGGGAAAGTATTGCTGTTTCTTGGATCTAATCTATTATGAAATGAAGGTATTACTTTGAACACTTGATCTGAAAAATGAATGCGGCAGACAGAGCTAGCAGATGCTAGCTACGTGATCTGTACTCTGCTTTCAAGCACACAGGTGATTGTAGATCACCATTAAGATAAATCAGAGAAACACTGGGCTGTTCCAGAGAAAAATGCTTATTTTTAACTTGGAGTAGGGCTAGTTCTGTGACTGAACCCTCTGGAACAGCACACTGGTATCTCTTCTGCCTCTCAGCTTTGCTATTTGCAATTTTTGTGTTTTAACACTCTGGCAACTTGTTTTGGTACCCCTTTCCATGCAAAATAAACCTTGCTTCGAGTTAGCAGAAATGAAGTTTAAAGTGAAAGTGCATTATATACTTTTGATACAGCATCAATCCCTAGGCACACAGTCTGCAAAACGTCAATGTGGCAACTGCGTGAAAGACCTCAATGTTATTGAAATGTATAGGGGTCAGCAAGGCGATTGACTGGCTGCTATTGGAGGTCTCAATTAGACAACTAAAATGCTATGAAACAGTCACGAAATTCATCTCTCAGAATGTCATTAAGAGCAGGAAACTTTTTCTAAGTAGCTTTATTTTCAGTTGCGTTTCTAGAGGTCTTTTCTTGGTATATATTCTTTGTACTCTGCTACTTAACATCATTATCAGTCTCCTGGAAGGCAGGGACCTGGATATGATGATATTCTGGAGGCATGAAAATTTTATTTCAACTTTTAGTTCATTTCAACAAGGCCAAATGTAAAGTCAGACATGGTAACAGCAAAAATCCTCCATGCTACTATAGTCTCTTCTGTCAGATAGTGACTCTAAAAGATTAAAGAGCTACAGCGACTAATAGGCTGCATGTGAGCTTTTAATATGATGCTCCGTCCAATAGAATAGCACAACCCCTTAGATGTAAAAGTAGGTGAATACCAAATAAGAGCACACCTACCTAACACAAGTATGATTGCTGTCATGTCTAGTCTTATATCCTCAGATCAAGAAAAATGTTGAAAAGGAGTTACCAAAGGAGCAGAGAATCACTGGAGGATGAAAAATATGTACAGACCAAAAGTCTCCAAGCGCTAAGTGTATTTATCTCAAAGAGAAGCAAAGAGGTGAGTTGATCACAACCTGTATGTGGATACACAGAGAACAGAGCACCTCACTCTAGCAGATGTAGGTTAACACACTTCAATGGCAAGAAACTGAAACCAGACAATTTCAACCTAGAAAGCGGATAACATTTGAAAGTAATTAATGACTAAATTTGTAAGAATTGTGGAAAGGCTTTTGTTCAATATGGGTCGTCATTTTTTTCAAAAGGTGTCCTCTAGATCAAATGCAGCCATCCAGGTTTCAACAGGAATGAATACTGCCAGGTCCTACAGTTTCGTTATGAAAGAGGTTAGATTAGATAATCACAGTGGGTTTTGGAAACCTTTAAACATATTAGACCCACCATGAGGAGCTTAAGATTATTTATGACAGGATAGCGTAGACAGCATGGAATAGGATGAACAATGCGGAAACTTTTCTTTAGGAAAGAGAAATGACTTTATTGATCTACAGAAATAGTTTGTGTCAGAATTAGCACTCAGAACAGATATAGGGCAGATAACCCCCATCATTAAGGGCACATGTCTATGAAATATTCCTGGAAGGGGATTATTCTTGTTAAAATAGTTATCTACTGGACTCCCACAATGAGGTTCAGAATCTTAATGCGCAGCCAGTGTATCACCATGGTCTCTGCTGCTGAAAAATGCTGGTGTGCACAGTAATGGCAATAGGCAACCAACCACGACAGAGAAGTTGCCCTCACCCATCTTAGTATTGGGATCTGCACGGGTGGCTCTAACCCACCAGCCTTCTCCGCTTCTTAATATATGTCACCTTTCATCATAATAGGAGGCATTAATCATTTGAGGATAGCGATGAAATTTATGACATTTAGGATATAAGAACTGAATCCTGGAATACAGAGTCAGGACTATAGCAATTGCAACCCATTCCTCTCAAATTCAATTGGTACAGAATTCAAATAAGGACAACTGTATCGCCCACATCCCGGTACTCCGCATTAGTCTCTTCCGAGTGCCAGCTCAGGACAACATGATGTAAGCAATGCCAAACTAAATAGTATCAAAAGCATAAATCCATGCAAAGACATCAATTAAGAAATACAAGGAATGGTAGAGATGAATTCCTACAGAGCCCTAAAAGTTGAGTCCTCACAGGACTAAATACAAGCTCCTTAAAATCTTCCATTCTGATGGAGAATTTTTTATCAAAAAGCTTTCCTATGAAGTAATGAAACCTCTGCTCTTTTTCCTCCTCAGCTCTTCTTTCTCCCTTCCTAAGAATATTGACAACTTCCACATGTGTTTTTACATGACTCAAAATAAGCTCTGTTTCCCTCTGGAAACTGGAAAATAAGCATTTTATTTGTGGTGTGACTTGAAATGTTCTCATTTTTTATTAAATAGATGTAAAATAATATGCACACTGTGTTATGGGAGCTGCAGCCTCTGTGTCCATTCCCTCTTATTATCCAGACTCTGTCAAAGGCTGTAAGCAAAAAAAGAGGAAAGTAGAGAAAAAAAGCATTGACCAGCACTCCCCCTATCATTTAACATCATCTACTTTAGAATACCTTTAATACAGTCTCATGGTTGAGAGTTTCTATATATGTATCATTTTTACATATTTGGCGTTTCACAAAAAGTAGATAAAAACCTTGAATTTAGCTTGACTTTTAGGTCTATGGTTACCTTTTGGTGCCACTTCCAAAAACAGTTAATGAGAAGAACCTTGCTCACAAATGTTATAAATAATGTAAACAAGAGCTCATTCGTATTTCTTACCTTGTCTGTATTGGGATTAGAAGCATTTTCCATTACTATTAGCAGCTACTGTTTACACAGAGATTTGCCTGCATTCAGCACAAGTTAAACAAGATCTAATTTTTTCGTCTACATAGTCTGTGGTCAATCTACTTCAAAGGCACTTTGCTAAACTAGAAACAAAGCTATAAACCCTTTCTTGCATGCCCATGTCTTCTGGATAGATACCTAGCCTTAAGTTAAGCACCACAGGCATGTAATTTATGCTTTTAATAGAGATCTGAACACCTGAATATCTTTCAATCTTTTTTCATTTCCTTTCTGCATACTCATCTTCCCGAATGAATAATCCATAGTCAAGTACGGAGGAAAGAAAGAAAACACATGAAGGAAAATCTAAAACTGAAATTTAGGAGATTGAGGAGATGCTTACGTTTCGCGAAACTGAAAACACGTGCTAAAATCTTTGCATCTTCAGTAACACTCCCACACGGACTCCCCAATACTATGAACCTTTTTCTTTGTAGCTGAGCCACTTACATGAATTTTATTCCCCAGCTCATTCTTGGAAACTGATCCCCACCAGGGCACTAACTGTACAATGTGTAAACCCGTTTGTGAACCGGATTTTAGAAACCTGCTATTGTTTCTCCTGCAGCAGTATCTTTAACCTAGACCACTTACTGCATTCTGTTCTCAATGCAATCCAATGAACAAATTTTGGCACAGCTGAGGGAAAAGAGTAAGGAAAGGATAAAAAGACTAGAGGTAAAGGAGATAAGGTTCTATTTAAGCTGCCATTGCTACTGGGGGAAAAAAATTAAAATGATACCTGGAACAACTATTTAGTCCTAAAACCCTTTTCCCAACTCTTCTGTTCTGACATTTTTTTTTTTCTTTCTCTTCTGAGACAAGCAGGAAAAGTAGTATTTTTTACGAGCTCAAAAATCTCAGAGAATCAGAGAGCAGGGACTTCCAGACCATAGCATAAAATTTGCAGTGATAATATTTTGTACTAACAACATTTAAGAAGACTGCATGTTATGACCACTTTTATTTAAGGACAGACCAAATTTGGAGGTAACTGTGGAAAATGAGTTGTGCCTCCTGAGAATTACCTTTCTTCTTCAGAGGAAGAGGATTCCCGACACTCCATTTGCCCCTTCTTGCACTCATTTAGTAGCAGTCAGAGGTGGGGCAAAACCAGTAGCTACTCCTCCCAATCTCTTTACATGTGAGTACACGACCGGAGCGGGACAGGAACTTTGCCCACAGGAACGCTTTTTGCTGTCTTTCTCCTCTGAGTGTTCACAAGGCAGCCAGAGGGAGCCTAGACTTTATTCTCCGTGCCTTAATTGCAATCAGCACTAAGACATGACACAGGTATTCCCACAGACTCTTCTGCCATTGACAAAAAAGAATTTTACGAGCTCGGGTACAAAACCCCACTGTATAATCTAGATTTAAATAGTATTCCTAAGAAATGCACAGACTAAAACCACTTTGTCAGTAAGTAGGGATATAATGTTAATTAAAATGCATTTGGAGGTCTTTAAATGCAAATTAAATGACAAGATTTTTGCAGAATCACCATTTTTCAATCCATCTAACAGTAACCAGGATGATGCAAACACTATGCCTTGAATGCTTAAGATTAAATTTAAAAATATGCTGGGAGCTGAAACTGCAAAGTTT
Source organism: Mohoua ochrocephala (assembly GCA_013398855.1). Classification (NCBI taxonomy): domain Eukaryota; kingdom Metazoa; phylum Chordata; class Aves; order Passeriformes; family Acanthizidae; genus Mohoua; species Mohoua ochrocephala. The sequence goes on along the minus strand of VZTA01007510.1, from coordinate 147,365 downwards.
GGATTTTGACCAAATAATTCAGTAGAGCTTACTACAGTGTCCTTTCTTTCTGGAATTCCTAGAGCAACCACACTTGGTTTTGTAATGTAATAAGCAGATAGGAATCATTTCTTTCAAATGTTTTTTAACTCAGGAAGGAGGTGCTGCATACCTTTGCAACAAATTTTGTATTTCTCGTGACAGGAATGTTACCTGTCAAAAAAAATATTTTTGAACCTGTTTCATTTTTTTGTTAAAATTCAACCTCATGCTGTTACATGAAGATAACAAAAAATATGCCACGGGATCCTCTTCCTTAATTCTTCTTACAGTCTCCTTCCAAAAGGATCGAAAGACTTGATAGACATGTAGTGGAATACAAATACTTTGAATACCACATTTCTGGCTCAGACTTCACCAGGTCAAACAGGAAAGAGCGAGCAACTCATGTTGCTATCAGATGGGTGCTACCATGTCTCCAGTAAGGAGCATGGAGCACGCAGCTCACTTCCCAAAGGCCAAACACCGCTGGCTCAGAAACACCGCTGCCGCATCTGATACTAATTGGTGTGTGCCGCGTCTCTCTCGTGACAGGGAGCGAGGGGAATGATGAGTCCAGGAGAAAGAACAAACCTGTCATTACTTGGGATGAAGGTATAAGCACGGCACCTGGGTGATACAAGCAATGTCACTGCCCAGGTGTACAGTTCTGTAGATAAAAGGCATTCACAGCTGTCAATACAGGACCATCCAGAGACACACCTACTCATTAAAACTGAACAAAAATATCTTTTTGAGCTAGACCACAGATTTTTCAAAGGAACCAATTAAGGAGAAAATAATGCTTTTACATTATAGGGAAAAGTGATTTGTCATGACTTTTACATTCTTATTCAAGCAGTTTTGCAATGCAGAATCTAGACATGCTTCTTTTTGAAAGTACTCACTGGTAGGTCGGTAGATTGTGTTAATCTCTTTTTATTCCCTATGTCTTCTTAAAAGGCAAAAGAAAATGCTTGCATTGTAACTTTCTATGCTTTTCTTTTTTTTTTTTTTAACTAGACTTCTAAGCTGGCAGTTATGCATCTTCTTTTAGAATGCTTTCATTAAAAATCACTGCACACATACATTTTCGGGAAAAGAAAAATACAATTTGATTCATGTATTTCTGCAACACCTAGAATAATTTTGTGGATTCATTTGCCTTTTCTTCCATAACTCAACATGAGAATATCTCAGCATTGTCAAATTGTGGAACTGTGTAGCCTTTCATTAGATCTATTGAGTCCATACACACTGTAATTCCTGGTTATAAATTTGAAATATCTTCTGAAATAAAGAAGCTCACTTCCTTCTACAACTGGAGTGCATTTGATTAAAATATAAATTAATTTCATTCATTTAAAGGTTTCTGTAAGTTAATATGTTGTAGAGCATTATATAACAGTAAAGGTATTTCAAAACATGAAATTATCTCGACCATCACTAATACTCAGTCAGTGCTCCTGGGATTGTGTTGGTGAGTAGTATGCTAAATCATTTTCCACTGATCGTTTCAGGATAACTGGCCACCAGGTCATTTTCTCTCTTGCAGAATATATATTTACTCTTCATTGTTTTGTTCCGAATAAAAATTTACAAAGCCATCATCCAGATTGAAAAATAAATGCTTTGTATTGTACATCTAATGAAACATAAACAAATTCAAGTGATATTTCCAATTAAGTAAAGGAGAATTTTTAGATGATTGCACAAGGATGGAAAAGAAATCTATAGATGTGAGAAAGACAGAGAAAAAAGAAGATGATATTTGAAGAAAGTTCATTAACATATTTAGGAAAACAAGTTTAACTTAGTTTCAGAGAAAAGCTGAATACCAGTAAAACCAAGTGTTTCATCATGTTTTTGCACCTACTTTAATGTGCTGAGTCTTCTAGCATTTTGCAGCTTAGAACTAGGTTAATTACTTTAAGTTCCTTAAATGCTACTGAGTATCTCTGTAATGTTTTCATATAATTAACATAAACTTGATATATGTTAGCAATTAAAAGAAAAAAAATTAAAACCACAACAAAACAAAAAAACCCACCGCAACAGACAATCTTAGGCAGCACTAAAACTGCTGATTTTCAGTTTGCTCCCAAGGATACACAAGCTTATTCTTACATCTCCCTGAAGGAGCAAGTTTAGGATGATTCAATAAATCCACCATTTAGAATCTGTAAAAGGAAACCATTAGCAATTAATGTTAATGTCTAAATGGAGTTAGATGTACTGTATTGTTTCTTAAGTGATATGCAAAAAAACTTTACTCCTTAGGGAAAAGAGACTAGTATTATTCAAATAATTAATTTCAGTCCTTCAAACCTTCACATTCCTGCTGATACAGGTTTAAAAACTTAGCTGCTATTTTGACATCCAATTGAAATACCACGTTCTTCAGCCCTGTCTACAAAATCACAGATTCATATTCCAGACTCAGAATGTTACATAAATGATTTCTTTGAATGTCTCTATTTGTACTCATTCAAGGACCTCAGAAGATTTGTTTTCCAGCCTTCCTTCTGCTTGATCTAAAATCTAACTCATATTTTTATAAGGGCTCATCTTAACATTTCTGGAAATATATAATGTTGTTTGGACTTGGGACACTGTCTGTGCCATTTTCAAACTTAAATTCTTTTGTCCATCAGTGCGGTCATTTTGATTCGAGTCTAAACATATTTGTAAGCTTCAATACGGTTTTTCTGTCTGGGCAAGTTAACAGAGCGAAGTGCTTGATCATTTCCCCTGGAAACACCCTGATAGCCTATTTCATATAATCCAGAGTCCTAGAGGAAGCTAGACAAATGAAACAGACCATTCAAGAGAGGAAACACCACATCACAACAGAGAGTTTCCATTATAAAAGCTGAAGCACTGCCCTAGAATGGATGTAAATAAGTCCCTTGATTTCAGCTAAATCTGTACATGGACTTAGTCAGACATGTTAATAATAAATAATTATACCCTTAAAATTCCTAATAGAATGAACATCTTTTTAAACCTCTCCCCTACACTCAGAGACACATCCATACATCTTTACTGTGAGGGTGGTGAGGCACTGGAACAGGTTGCCCAGGGAAGTTGTGGATGCAGAAGTGTTCAAGGCCAGGTCGGATGGTGTTCTGAGCAATGTGGACTGCTGGAAGGTGTCCCTGCCCATGGCAGGGTGGTTGGAACTAGATGAGCTTTAAGGTCCCTCTGAACACAACCCATTCTGTGATTCTGTGATACACTAGAAAAAACACCAGCACTTCTGAGTGACTAATATTATTATGTCACAGAGACAAGAAAGTTGCAGAAGACTGAATCATGACGCAAAATTTTTTTTTAATATTTTACTCTGGGATCTTGATAAATATACATATGTATTTCTTTGTATTACCACTCATAGTCAAAAACCTATTTGCACATCTCAAGAGTCTCTTGTTTGTACTGGAGTTCCATTCCTTGTCCTTTGTTCATCATTTATGTTGCAATTACTAATTTTTAGGTGTTCATTACATGAGAAGAAAGTGCGATATGCATCCAACAACAAAGCATGACTGAACAATAGATAAAGTGAACACTGAATATTTTTAAAACAACTGAAGAATGGAAGTTAATAGCAGGTGCTACTTGGCAAGAATTAATAAATGCTTAATCAAATCTCAGAACACATGACTGGACAACAAATGCTACACTAAACAAAAAACTCCCTCAAGTAATTTTTTTTATTATTATTTTTAGTAAATGCTCTTCAACTTGCTCTTATATTTATTATAAGGGTCTCATACATGGGTCTCATGCTGTCAACTGGAATGTCTTCAGTGACTTTAAAAAGGCTCTAGGTCAATTTCTGAGACTATATAAGGGCTGCTTAAATCCAGTCATGTACATTAATGCTGCTGGAAACACAGCAGAGGCCTTAGTGATCCCACCAAAATTATTATGGTCTCGGTAATCTCATCTGAAAGGGGAACAGGAAGACCAGGACATGCTGGTCATCCCTTCACTGAGAAGGAAAAAAACCCAGGAAAATAAGGGAAATATTCAGAAAATTCTGGAGAAAAGTTGGATAGGGATATTTTTCATGATTACAAAACGTGATAAACAATAAGAGAAAAAAGTCTGAGGGAAAAAAAAAAATTCCTATGAGATTTATTGCTACAAAAATACACTTGAAGCCACGAATTTAGAAATTTGTAGCAACAGGCAAAGAAAAACCGTAAGACTGAAACTACTTAAAAATAAGTGAGAGAGATGTAAACCCGTATATTTCAGCCATACAAAGACTTCTCCCTATTGGAAGCTTTTAAAAATGTTGCCAGCAAGCAGATTATCTTACTGTTCTCTGAAACAGGTGTTCCTTATTGCTCACAGAGATAGTAACTGGACTGCAATTGTTCCTTTATAGCTTCTTTCAGACATGTTCTGGGAATATGGATAAAGAGGGTTTTTGCTTAAAAATCTTGAGTATCACCTTAAACTATTGCAAAGCTAGCTCTGCATCCAGACTTTTGTCTGGTTGTCTTTTCTAGATCATCAACATCAAGTTGTCTATGCATCCTACCTTTAATTTAGTATTATATGTATGGAAGAGGGTGAGTAGTTATTATACCTCCCAGTGAAGAGGAAAAAGATGTATTCATATGAGGGCTGCTGTTTCAGCAGCTTTCATCCTTGATCTTCAAAATTTTATCTTTTGAAGCCCAGACTTCTGTACTTTCTCCATAGCTGTATTATGAGAGATGTATTATTTACAGTCTTGATGTTTTTTGTTCCCTTAGGTCCATATGAACCTGTGTTGGCTTCACACCAACTAAGCAGAAGCTTAGAGATGGGGGTAAGGGTGTGTGTATATGTATTATTTCAGGCATTTTCTGACCTTAGAAAATGAAATGGCAACTCCAAGTAAAAATTCCAGATACAAAAGCCACATCCTACAATGGCATGTGTTTGGGAACAGAGCAGTTCATTGATTTCTGGTCTGGGGAAAAAAGAAAACCAAAAAAAACCCCAAATCTCTTGAGCTTTGGGAGACCATCAGCACTAGAGCGGTTTCATGAGGAGTTCACGAAGCTTGCATTAACTCAGACATTGGTAGCACCTTAGTTCATTTTCTACATAATGATGAATCAGATTAAAATTTTAGCAGGAGCATTTGCACACTATGGGATTTTGAGTACTGGCAACTATTTAATTTATTACTGATACTTCTGTTTCAATATCAGCTAACTTGTTTCAAAAATAACTATAATAGTTATTTCAAAAATAACTATAAAAGATCCGCATCCTGAGAGAAAACATTTTGCATGGTGATAAGTTAGAAGTATACAAACTCTGAAATTACTAGTCAGGTTAAAGTAGAATTAAAGTACAACTGAGTATACCCAGAAGGATGAAATGCTACCTCAAATATCCAAGTAGGAAAAATAATTAGTCCTTTAAAGATATCCAAATTAATCAAGAATAATAGGAGAGAGAATACATCAGATTCTCCTTCCTCTTTCCTTCTTTAATTGCCTTCATTTTATATGCAGATACAAATTAGCCTTAGATCACACTTGTAAAATATTAAAACTCTAGTGAGATTGCCATTGGGCTAACTTGCATTCAGAAATAGATTGTACATTGGATGCATTTTTTAAATATAAAAAGCAAAAATTGTTTATTTCATTTGAGGATTTTAAAAAAATATGTTTGTATTTATCTCTTAGCATTTGGAGCAAATTTGCACACCTCTCTGGGAATCTGAATGTAAAAGTGTATTAAACAAAAAAATCAAAGACCTGATTAAGTCAGATAATCTCCTTCCAGTACGAGATAAAAGATTGTTCTTATTTAGTATTTCTGTTGTCATGATAAACCAAAACACTGCCGCAGACTCGTTGCAAAAATAGTGCTGTGATATTACTTGCGTGGTGGAATCACACTCTTTGGGTTTTAAAACACAGAAAATACATGCTAACAATAGGCAGGTATAATTGGATACGTTTGCAATCTCAGTGAACGCAGTAATCATGAGTGATTGCCAGGACAACTATTCTTCTATTTGCCTGTACTTAGCACTTCTAAACACATTCAGCCTTGAAAATCCCATCTATAGAGCATGCATTGCCACACTAAAGCCCCATGTGGTTGAATTAATAGTGTTCTTGTAATTCACACTTCCAGGAGTGTTTTTTTCATCAGGGTAAGCCACAGTGTTAATGCCCTGTATTTGTATTTGTATTTCAATGCAGAAAACACCTTGGTTTGTACTATTTCATTTTGGCTGTGATTCAACAAAGCACTTAAATATGAGCTTAAATTTAAAGCACGAGGAGTCTCGCTGATTATAATGAGACTACTCGTGTGTTTAAGGTTAAGTATGTTCTTAAGTGTTTTGCTGTATTAGGACCTCAGATATTATTATCACTGATTTATTGGGGAACGTGCAGGTGGGAACGAAAGAGACAAAATGCATAGTTTGCATATTTGGAGCTGTAGTGTGTGACTCTTTATGTATTAATATTGCCTGAGATGAAATATATATGTGAAATACAGGGAAAAGGTGAGAATGTTTTTGTTCTGCATCTCAGAAGTCCCAATAAATGTGCAATTGGGAAGATTGATTTTGCATACAGTATCTTCCTGTTTCATTAGAAAAGCCACAGAAACTGCATTTTTTAAAAAGAATTATTACTTCTATTTGATTTATCAATAATGTTCTTGCTGTAATTATGGCAGGAATAATGAATGGATCTCCTGTCTGCCATGAATTATGCTGCCTTGTGCACAGCTAGCCTGGTGGGCTTTAATGATGCCTCAGACAAATTAAACATATTAAAGTTTGTTATGCACAGCCACTTCCCGTGTAACAGAACTAAAGATCAATTTCTGAGCCAAACTTTTATGCAAAATATCACTTTAAAAAAAGATAAAAGAAAGGTGCTTCTAATTTCTGCCATTATCAGAAGAGCGATTGACACAGGTTTGGAGAAGAACTGGTGCTTGAGATCTCATTGCTCTACATCCCACTAGTGAATGTAGCCCACCCTTTCCCCCACTGCATCATATCTTGTGGTTCAGGATGATTCAAATCAAGTGACGATTGATGGTGACATTACTCAGTGAGAATTAAATGCTGCAGGATCCAGCTGGATCCCTCAGAACACCATCAGATGCATCCTTCTTTGAATGGAAGGAATACGCCACAATTTTTGTCAGACAACAGGTAACCTTCAAAAGACCTTACTGTTAATTTCAGAGCCATTTTCTTTCTAAAAATTTCATGATGGACAAATAACTTGGCTACACTGATGGCGCTAGAATGAAGGATTTCCCAGTCTCACTTTGCATTTTGCCTGGCCAGTTGGAGTGGTTACGCCTGTCACCTCATCACTAAATCCAGTAATGAAAATGGACCTTTTAATGAGTTACATACAATGCATAATTGCTGTAAAACTCTAACATCCTCTGTGCAAATGATTCTTTGGAGATCATTAATTAGATTTTGAGGAATATTAATTTCTCCAAACCAAAAAAAATATATATATTACTTCAGGGAAATGGGCTTGAATCAGTTTTAACTGTGATAAAATTACAGTCTGTGACAATTAATCAAGTGGAGCACAGGAGAGCCCAGTTTAAAATGAAAAGTATACTGTTAATACCGCTTCCCATGGTTACAACTAATTAGTATGCATAAAGAGTATTTTAAGAAGACTATAAGTTATCTGTGCTTCAGAATATTTCCTGTTTGCACTTTGATGTGAAAATAGCACAGACACTGATAGTTCAGAGCTACTCCTGTGGCAACATGATTCCAGGAGCACATTTCTAAAACATACAAAGTTTAATCAGTGCCCCAAGAGTGCATCTATTTGTATCATAGGGCAGCTACAAAACAGCTTGAGTTCAGGCTATTAAAAAAAAAAAAAGAAAGAGAATAAAGCCAAGTGATTCTACTCTAAAAAACTGTGATCAAGACACTTGAGTACAAACAGAGCTGCCCCTGGGGCATCATAGAAACTTATTGAAAAGCATTGAAATAATGCTACAAAGTTAATTTTATTAAAATTAACAATGCTGCCTTCTCCATCATTCTCACATTAAATGAAGCACTCAGAAAGAGAACAGTTGATCCAGTTTGCAAGATTATAAATAGCCACAGATTGTTTTCTGAATCCTTAAAGGACACCGTGTAATGGAAACAAAACAAAACAAACAAACAAAACACCTCAGCAAAAACCACAAACAATTGTGTTGCATTGCCCTTAAGTGAAGCCTTTTTTTCTGGAAAGCTGAGGGAAATAATTTGCTTGTGTGCAGAAACAGAGCAAAACACTGTCCCCAGATGCACTCACATAAATCCAGACTATCTTTTGTGAATTCTTTTAGAGTTGCTCCACCTTACAGCTAGTGTAACTGAGATGAGAATTTGAGAATTAATAACAGGCTAACACTTCAATTCCTGTTGATCCCAAGCATTGAATTCTGCAATTGAAGAACCCAGCCTTGCCTTTGTACTGTGCTGGTAGGATATCATGGTTTTCCCATCTTTCTTTCTCCTGTTTCACCACAGAGGTATATAACACCCTCCAGAAATCTGAAATATTCTCAGAAAACTAAAACTGTCATTTTTATGCGCAAAGCGGTGTGGCAGTGGTAGTAGCGGTGATGGTGGTAGTGGCAGCACCTGTGAGAAATGACATCCCCAGCTCCAGGACTGGTGGCAACATTGACAGTTTCCAGGAGCCAGGATTGAGCAATCCTGTTTTCTTTCTCTCACCCACAGTGCAGGCAGGTCTCTGAGGCTATAGGTAATTTATTCATCATATGTGCTCTGACGTGTGTCCTGAGATCAGCAGAGGCAGGACGGTGATGAGTGGCCACAGGAAGCAAGATGTGCTTCCAGCTCTTCCAGCCCAGATACAGCACAGGTACCTCTCAGCTGCTTCTGAGCATTCTTCAGGCTGAAAGCCCAGCCCTTGGGGTGCAAGGCTCTTGTCACCATCCCTGGCATATCCTTCTTTATAAATGTATACATTCCATAAACGTATACTGCCCTTGATTTTGTTGCAATAGCAACTGTGAATAATAATGACAAATATTTTATTGGGGTTTTCTCAGAGGGCACCCTGAGACATCTGATTACTCAACATTATTTTTTATGCTACGGGGCTTAAGATCTAAGCAGCTATCTGTGATACTGATAGAATGCTGTGGCCGTGGGCAAACTTGACTTTTTCTACTAAGAATATTTATCCTTATGTTAAACTTTAAATATTCATGAAGACTCTGAGAGACAGGATAGATCTTTCTGAATAGTTCACAATAAATAAGTAAATAAACAAATGGGTTTTGCACATTGTTTGCTGCTAACTCTAATCCCCTCCCTTCTAAACAAATGCTTTTAGTGCTCTAAGCAATACAATGCACTGTAAATGGGAGCAGGCACTGCTTTTCCATAGACAGGTGTAATATGTTTCTATCATGTATCAGACTTCTCATGGGAATGAAAAAAGCTTTTCCCTTCTAATAGTTTTTCTTCTCGTAGATTAAAAAATTATTAAAAAACATGCTAATGACCAAAACAAAATGAATATGTCTCTGGATCTGTGGATCAGAATTTTTTTTAATTACAAGGGAAAAAATACCGAATCATTTGTAGTTGTTTGTACTTCAGTGTAATTTAAGAGCATCACAAATGTGTTTAAATTACCACAACTGTGTTAAATTATACTTCCTAATAATACAGATTATATGTTTGACTGTATTGGACATAAACTGCCTGTAACGTCATATTATACGGTATTAAAGAGAAAGTAAGATGTGCACAAAACTATTCAGCAGAATTCAAGTTCAAAAACTACACTTTTCCTTCAATGAGAGACAGTCAGTGCAAAATTCTGGACAACATATTAGGCAAACTCAGGAAAGGCAGAAATAGAAACAAGGAGTAAGAAAATAAACGGTTGACAAAAGGCAGCATATGTTTAAGCTCCATGGTTGAGTTCTGTAGTTCACATATTTTAACAGCCTATATAAAAATCATTGAGATGGAATTGTAACAGTAAATCAGAAATTGGCATTTGGGAACCACCATGTTTCTTGCCAAATGTTACAGATATTTTAGAGTAAACCCAAATATTAATCAGTTCTGTTTTCTGAGTTCTTGGAACCTCCTATGTTTGCATTCAAACAGAAAAGAAATTTCCCAAAAGTAATGAATTTTTAGCCACTACTAAAAACTGTAAGCACTATGCAAATATTCTCTCTCACTGCAACAAAATCCTTAAACTGGATTTAATGTGTTCAAAGTAGAACTTCTTCCAAATACATACTCAGGTGAATTTTGTCCAGATAGGGTGATATTGAGTTGGGGTTTTTTAATATGTCTGGAAGAATACACTAATATGTATTAATGTGCAACAAACAGAAAGAGTAAGAGAAGCTGGAAGAAGCCGTGTATGATCGGCTTTAGAAGGAAACTTCAGAACTAAGTTTCAGGTGTATATAAGACACCGTGTTTACGTACAGACAGCAACATGTGAGTTAAGGGATTGAAATCGCATTGCACTCAGTGGAGGACACAGCACCTCTGGGGCCCAGAGAAAAACGCAGCTGTCCTTAGGCATTCACCTCAGCTGCCTAGACACACGCAGCTGGTGCTCTTGCAGATATCCACAGGCACCCTTTGCACATGTTAGATGGAGCTGCAGAAGGTCTATCAGACCTTGCGCCTCACAGAGGTGTCGCAGCCTGCTGCACTGCAGAGGGCTCCGGCTACCAGTAGGCAGTTGCCAATTAGGCAGCTCAGTGAACCCCAATTTTAGGGCGCACTTTGTGAGATTTGTTTGAGAAATTATTGATTCTCCTTTATGAATGTCTCTATAGAGCTATTTTCTCCTGTGGACCTCCAGCACTGCACATCATGAATCGAGACCTTGACTCCAATACAAATACTTGCTGTTTTCCAGGACAAAAATTCCATTTTATTCTCACAGGTAATAGCCCTTATGGGATACTTTCACTTAGTCACCTAGATTTATAAGATCAATAGATCAGCTCAGGAGAACTAGCTTCAGAAACTTCAGACCCCAAATTAAAATTATCATTCAAAGCTTACTTACAAAATTACTCATCAACTTGTGATCTCTAATCTATTAGATCAGCACTGTCAGCATCCAATAATGAAGCAAAACTTATGAAACGCATTTTTTAAGTCTGTAAAAGTCTTTGTAAAGTAAAAGTTACTACAATTCTGAACAATAACAACTGGAATGTTGGATTCCTGTAGGAATAGTGTGAGTGCAGGATCCCGACATCTGTGAGAAGTGCTCATTTTTCAAAACATGCTGTCAATATGTCATTAATATTAAGAGAAATAAGGTTAGTAAAGTTCAATATATATTGAAGAGTTTCCTTGACATTTAACACATCATATTAAAAGCTTCTTCAAGAGGAAAGAAATATCAACTTGTCACCTAGAGATTGAAATTGAACTGCTCTGAGACAAACTGCTGTTTCTTTCCCATGATGAGATTCACAGGATGGGCAAAATGTCAAGATAAAAATAAACTATCTGGGAAAAAACATCAAAAGAAATATAGCCATTGTTACAGTTACTGCCAAAATAATCTAGAAAATCAAATTGTTCCCCAGTAATAATATGTGACAGAAATCCCCACACATTCAGATCTGGTCTTGAAACACAGTGGAAAGTATTACTGAAGATATAGTCTTCTGCTCCATATAATCCGTTAAATTCCCTGGGAAGAAAATAGCTCCATTTTTTAAGATAGATCATATTTTCAAATCACAAAGCATAAAAATTTATTTTCTGGTTTTTGAAGGAAACGTTATGAGTAAAGAAGAAACCCTATAGCTCTATGAAATACTACGCAGTGAAGCCAATTGCCAAATCACGGGTAATATTAGTAGGACAATTTTACATTGAAAGACTGCTAAGTAATTTTTCTGAGTATATTCATGGGTGAAAGTATTGTGAAGATATTTAAATATATTGCTGAATGAGCAATATCAAATATAAACGCATAAATCATAAAAAACTAAGTAAAGATATTGATAAGAAGGCTTGGATAAGGCCTATTATTTTTCAAAACAGATCTTGATGCCTGGGACTACTACAGATAATTGCTTTACTACAGCTCAGTCTTGCTTTCCACGGCCATGACTCTTCAACAACAACAAAAATACTCTTAGTTCTTCTTTGCAGTGGCCAACTAAATGTGTGTGCGTGCTTAAAATTTATAAGCGAAGACTCTGACTGACAATTAAGAACAAAATGTACGCTAAAACTGCCACAAATCTAACAAGTTTTTATGATAAGTATCTCAACTTATCTAGCATATAAAGCACCTCCTATTGTTCACTTAGCATTTCAAAAATACATACAAATAATCTATTCTTTAACTTCAATTCTTTATCTATATATTAGTGCTATCACATATTGTAGTAGCATCTTCTATTCATTTTCATCCAAAAATGAAGCACACATTTCTTCAACAAAGATACATATTCCAGAATTTGAGTTTCAATTTAAAATCCAAGCAAATACTTCACAATTGCCCATCTTCCAAGTCCCTTTAAAACATCCATTGTCAAATAAAAGCTCAAAAACTTGTATTCATTCCTTCACCACACTTGCAAAGATATTATCTGATAACCTCTCCCCTAGACCTATTGACAGAGAAGCCAGAAAGTATTTTAAAGGATCCAAAAAAAGCAGTCTACAGAAATTTGTTAAGCTAGTATCACAAATAGAGGTGTGACTATGTATTATAAATCTTTTATCATCTGATAGAAATGAAATCTATCTGCTTGTTCGGAAATTAATTTCTTTTTTTTTTTGTGAACACACCTAACAGTTTACTTGAGGAGTAATTTTTGATGGGGAGCAGCTCTTTTTAAATTGGCATTTTCAGAATAATAACCTTAATCCAAGAGCCACAAACTGCTGAAGGAAACAAGCTGAAGGAAAAGGGAGTGGACTACTTTGAAAGACACAATGCGTTTTTCATCTCATTATTTACTGTTAAAATTCTCCTTGGAAAGGCCAGATACAGCAGATTTAAGACTGAATGTTCATTCAAGATTTATCATGTCAGCTTACAATAGTTTATGCATTTCAAAGCCAAGGAAAATTTCTTTTTCATACACACATAAGGCAAATACACACATAAAAATCCAAGTTATACTGAAAGCATGCCATAAGAGTATTGAAGTAAGGTTTAAATGTCAAGAAATGCCCACCTTTAATTTTCCCGTCCATCCTTCATTCTTTGTGCATCCTCTTTGTGCATAAGCTTTTTGACAAAATCTAATTATGTGACCACTTTTCTCTTTCGCAGGACCTCTGCTTTGCTCAGTGCACAGAATGTTCACATAATGAGCAACTACTCAATATTTTTTTATCTCCTCATTTTTCAATGCGTGACTGAAGGCCTTATTTACTGCACACTAGTCAAACCCTTCTCTCAAGACAGAATTGTTAATTTTCTCACAAGTTTCTCTCGTGCTCATCACCACAGTACGTAAACAATTAAAAATATTAATTAACCACTGTTCACAGCACTCCTGCAAGATTATAGACAACTGAAGAGCCAAGAAATTAAGGTCAAGAAGGTCTACTAATTTCTCATCTGTAGACAATAGTCTCCTTTAGTGCACGTTTCTTTCCTCTTGTACAATGACACAGACCCTTTATTAAAAACATACATGTAGTATACAATTAAAGCATAAAGCATTTGCAGAAGGCAGGAGTATGATTAGAAAAGTAAAGCAAATTTTGAAATTCCCTGACTATGAAATTATTTTCCTTCTTGATTCTAATAAGGGCGCTTTTTTGAAATTATGTAAAATTTCAGTTTAAAAAATCTAGTTCTATCACATGGTAGGAAACGGACAGCAACAAGGATTTGTATCAGATAGAGAGAGCTTTGTGCTACTTGAGCTGAAAGAGTGGCTGACAGCACTAACAATTCATCAGCTCCTGTGTGGACCAGCAGCAGGAAGGACCAGGACATTACGTGAAACTCGTAGGTTCTTGCTGGTATCAGGGGAACGGCACAAAGTGGGAGCCTTAAGCTCCACTACAGAATGCGCAGGGCAATATGTTCATTGTGAAAGATGATTGTTTTGTCTGTATCCTTCTTCTCCCAACAGAGTGATCCAAACCTCTCCCTATCCAATCTCTTCTCCATCTTTTCTTCCCCATCTTTTCTTGTGCTGAATCCATTCTGTCTTGAGGGAACGTCATATTACAGAAGTGAAAGATAACATCATAAAGCCCTCAAAACGTTTAGGGAAGGCCATTTAAATCAACCGTAACTAACAATACGTTAGTTTTTCCAACAGATCTAAAGCCAGATAGCCAAAAGTTCTTTCATTTTTTTTTTGTCTCTTGGCTGAGAACTTCATTACATTTGTCCCTTTGTTAGGTTGGGGTTTTTTTGTACGAGGTCTTGTGAAACATTTTCCACCAAAGACAGAAGGTGTCTGAAAAAGATACATCTGTTAAGATTCAAGGAATCATTCTGCATTAATATCTGACCTTTCCTCTGCAATTTAACATGTTGGTCTCTGAATTAAAGCTTATTTTTCTAAGGTAATTTAAGTTTTGCAACTCATCCTGTCTCACAAGGGTACAATCACCTATTTGTCTGAAAACGAACTTATTTCCTTTTGTCATGCCTGGATTATAAAGGCAAGTTGGAGTAAAAGTGAAATAAAGCAATATATCCTTTCCTTGTTCTATTTATCACTCATCAGTGAGGCACAGGCTCCTGCATCATGAGGGATGGTCTCAGCTGAGCAGTTTCACTGTTGACACCTTCCCCATTTATACACAGGAGCAGATGGCTTCTCACCTACTGCTGTCTCTTGAGGGTTTTAACTATAGTAATGTAAATGAAGTGTTCAATTTAAACCAAAAAAAAAAAAAAAAGTTAGAGCACTGTTTAGAGACCCTTTGAAACTGTTGTGTTTAGTGACCTCTAGTGCTAAGGGTCTGAGTTTATTTTCACACCATATTTTCTGCTAGGATAAAACCAATATACAAAACCGTTGTAATCAGCCACAGTTGTGTTCAAGGATACATATGAACATTATTTTCCTCTCTTATCCTGCTCTTTCAATATCCATTCTTTGGGAAAGGAAAGTTATCGTCATGTGCTTGTCCCAAACCTGCCATAGTGTTAAGCCCATTAGTGATGAATATAAAGATTCCTATCTGCTATATTCAGAATACAGGGTATACAAGATGAATTAGAGAAGGGTTTATGTTCTAGAAATTAGTCTGCTCATTGGAGAAGGAAATTAACTCTTTATTTCTGTCTTTAATAAACCTGGCACTGCATGACTGTGATCTGTGAAAGAACCACAGAAAAAGCAATGTATGCCAAGTCAAATACCAGCACACTCTGAGTAACAGCAACTTGAAACAGAAAGCTGGACACATTACATTTGAGATAAAGAAAAATATTCCAAACCAAGGGAATATTAGGAAATAATTAAAAAGTACAAACGGAAATAGAGAAAATGCAAGGACCACCGGTAGAGAAGAATAGAAGGGAAACAAGGTAATTGTGGAACGCAAAGCCAAATGAGTAGGGACCAAATTTCTTAAATTCTTAACAACTGAAAAAAAGACACAAAAATTAAAAGACATTAGAACAGCAAAAACAGGAATTAAATATGACAACAGTGGGCTAAATTTCAACAGCAGTAATCTGAATAGAGCAATAAGTAGTGGGTTGAGGAAGGATGAGATGATATGGAATGTGATTTTCCAAAGAGTTCACAGCCAGCAAGAAAATTGAAGTTTGGAAAAATTTTAGCTCTGTCAGCAAATAAAAAAATTACTGAATCTTCAGCATTGCTTTGGATAGAAAGAAGTCGTAGATAAACCAGACATGAAGAATGAATAGCGAAGACAAATTAGTTGGATATGGCTAAAGTTGTAAGGTGAAGGATACTGAGAAACCCGAAAATATTAAGAGCACACAAGAACGATGAAGCCCTGATGGAGGACAAACCATCCAAGGAACTCAAGTCGGAGGATGTGCCATGTCAAAAGCAGAAAACAGAAATTCATCTGTTTGCTGACACCAAAGCGGTTTCCATAAACTCGATTGACAGCTTCGTAATTCTGTTTCGTACAAAGACTAAAAAGGCAAACAATGAAAAAATCTTTCTCTCAAGTATGGGATCTTAATGACAAAGGAATGCACTGGGAAAAGCAATGGAAAAAGGTAGTTAGCAGTTCATTCATCAACCAGATGGTGCAGAAAAGCAAAGGGAAAAAGGAATCGGAAGCTACATTTCTGTGACTCCACACTCTGGACATAGCAACGTAGGCCTAAAATGGTATTTCTCACTTAATTGCAAAGAAATTTACTCCAATATATCGCCTTGAAAACATCATGCATTTTAACTAATGTCATTATAAATACTGTGTTTCTCATGGTTTGAGTTCATTTTCATATTATTTGCATTCTTCATAATCCCGCTTCTCACATAATTGATGTGCCTTTATCTACAGCATTTATATAGGGAAAAGAATCCCTTGCACCAGGGAAGCTCAAAGAGGTCTTCTAAATAAGGAAATAGACAAGAGCCAATCCAGCTAACCAATAGCCTAAATAATTTTTAAATTAAATCAATGGGCAAGAGCCTCAGACCTACTCAAACGTATTTAACTCCCACAGCACAATGAGCGATTAACAATGCTTTAAACAAGCAGCTAAGAGTTTCTCAGGGCAGGGAGTCCTTGAACAGCATAAAGGTAGGGGAACCAGTTTATATTTCCTCCTTTAAACCCTTGCAATGTGGAAAATGAAGAGGGAAGAAAGAACCACGCCGGGAATGTGGGGGAGGAGGTTGACTGTAGTGCTATTCTTGCTGCAGTAGCTTACCTGGCAAAGCCCCAGCCAGCTGAACTGAGATCACTGTAAATCACAGCCCTGACACCTCATAACTGAGTAAGGAGGTAGTGAATAGAAAACAATGCTTTCCTTTCTACCATCCACATCTTTTCCCATCAATCCGAGAGGATTCAGATGTATACCTTTCAGAAACATTCCAAAGACAATCTAAACAGAGAAATGAAAATTTTCTCAATTATCTGGGTGGGAAAAAAGCACATTGTAAGGTTTAAATCACATGACTTTATACAAGAATAATTATTGTCTTTTTTTAAAACATACTATGCTCAAATTTCTGTGCTATTATTTGTATCTTTCAGAAATGTCACAGCAGTTGTTTCTCTTAGTTTCAGACAGAGTAGAGTTAATTAAAGTCAATTGGACCAAAGAGATTTAGTCATCTTTTTCCAAGAAATTGCTAATTCTCAGTGTTAGAAAATAAAAGAAACAAAACAGTAATCCTGAGCAAAACATGTCCAATAGGAACATAAAGAATCTCTATCCATAAAAATATTTGTACCACAGGCATTCATAATTAACATATAACATATATCATATATATACCCCTATATAAAACATACATAACCCCTATATAATAAAAAATTGTAGAACTCTTCTTGTCATGATTGAAATTTGCATGTAAAGTATGAAGGGGAATTTATTTACAGCACTTTTTCCTCTGCTTATTGCTATGAACCCTTAACTTAAGAACAAAATGAATATTCAAATAAATCTAAATCATTTAGAGTAATTTTTTTTAATGATGTCTTTAATCTAGTCATTCATAGAATAAATGGAAGAAAAAATTCTGGATTTCTGATAAACTATTTCTACATATGCATTAAAATGAGAGGTTCAAACTCTGAGAATAAGAAAAGTGCTAAGTGACAAGTGCTGTTGAATTTAATCATTTCTATCTATCTATCCATCTATCTATCTCAGCTGGGTGGTAATTAATACTTTATCAAAGACTAAAGAGCCATTGTAGTAATTTTTTGATGATGAATGTTCTACCATTTGAGGTTTTACATAATGTCCCTGTTCTGTATTAAGGACGAACAGAAAGAATGGAATGCTTTCCTTATATCTGCAAACAGTCAAGGAGAATACCTCCGGTGACAAAAAGGTTATTTGTCTTCTGATCTGCCTTGAGGACTGATACCAGGATTTTTAGAAGGAAGCTGTCATAGTACTTAATGCTACCCTGGTGTTGATGTGTTCACCTCTTCCAAATAATTTCCGAGAGTCGGTAAGCTGGCTCAGATCTGGAACATGAGCAGAATCTCCATCTACTGGGACACACAGCAAGTCTGCACAGACCCAGGAAACTCACAGGGCATCATAGCTGTCAATATTCACTTGACCTTAAGCAGAGCAGGTGCTCCCAGCCACATCTTCAGCAGTGCACAAGACGCTTTTCAGTTGTACCGGAGTGTTGCCCAAAGTGTCAGTTGGTGTGCATATGCTGCCTGGCACAAAACAGGAGCTGCTTCCATCTCCAGTGCTGGTATCCTAAAAAAAATGAGTCAGGAACAGCTCACTCTGCATTAAAATCACTAGCTGCAGATGAGCAGTTGTCACTTGCTCTGTGCGTGTTTGCAGTGTTATTGGCACCATGTGGACAATTCACAACCTTGAAAAACACCACCTTACATCAATTCAAGTATGGGGACTAGTTTATAGTGAAGCATCGAAATATTGATCTGCTGTTGACAGGGGTTTCAGAATGCTGATCTATAACAGGGAAAGAGCAGCAGCAGTGAGATCCTTTAACTAGCACAGAGTCAAATCAATATATTTCAAAGAGCAGTGCTGTGCCATGCTGATAATGCCAGTTCAGGCCATCAGCCTGCACATCCTGAGTAGAACCACATTTTCAAAAGAACATCCCTCTTATTCTTGAAAATTCTCCATTGTTCTGGAGTACCCTAGATCCTGTATTCCTATTCTCTTCTGTACAGCTTAATCACACTTTTGCAAATGCATTTATAATTCTCAGTACCTCTGTTTCTCCATCTGACAAACATGGATAAAAATATTCTTAAATTACAGAGTTGCTGTGAGGCTTAATTTATTAATGCATCTACTCTTAGATTCAGATTTGAAAGGAAACACACACACAAATTGTTATTATTATTGTTATTTCTGTTCCATTTCAAAAATATTTTGAAACAATAAAAGAACCAACAAAAGATGGTATTTTGAAAGCACTGGTTGTTAAATCCTTTTGAATGTTACTGTGTTGAAGCTATCAAACAAATCCATTTTATCATACAGTACACATATATTTTTTCTTCATTTATGCAACATGCAAAATCATTACAACTGATGCTTGGTTCAAAAGAACCCGGATTTTCTGAAGTAATGAGTAAGTCTTTTTCTTAACTATATAAAAAACTTTAGACAGTGAAAGCAGGCAACAAAACCATGATTCCTCTTGAGAATTCTTGATAATAATACCACTATCTATTATACAGTGCACGTGTATGACAGTTTGGGGTCTATTAGAATTTCTGAAACAATTCTTTTTGCATGAACTCTTATAAGTCAGCTGAACACTGCACCAGAAATTATAAACTATGGTTCTGCAAGAAGCTAAGTCAAAATAGTAAAATTTAAGAGCCTGAAGCAAGTCACAAAAGCTATATTTAGGACCGTAATTCAGGGGCCTTATTTCACAGATACTTAGCATTGCTAGTTGCCCTACATGCCATAAGCAATCTCATCATGGCAGAAGTGCCACCACTAAATGCCTTATATATTTGCATGCTGCCATTCTCATCCTCTGGAGCCCTGAATCCTGTGTAGCCACAGGTGTGCAGAACAGCACTGCAATCAGTTTCCACAGCTGACTAGGACTTG
The DNA here is from genome assembly GCA_013398855.1 of Mohoua ochrocephala. Classification (NCBI taxonomy): domain Eukaryota; kingdom Metazoa; phylum Chordata; class Aves; order Passeriformes; family Acanthizidae; genus Mohoua; species Mohoua ochrocephala. The sequence continues at coordinate 127,569 of VZTA01007510.1, read as the reverse complement.
CTATTTATATCTTAGTAGCAGGATATCAGCCTCATAGCATCCTACATACAATTACTGTAAGAGGCAGACTGTTATATGCATTATATTACAATTATATTTTGTATTTTTTTTTCCAGAGGAAGTATATCTGTAAGTGAACGGGCCACAAAATTAGCCTATAGAGGTTTAAAACTCAATACGTGTAGTAAATCCATTAATTTTGGATGGTGAAAGTTTTATAAGCACACACAGTAATTCTCAGGAAAACTTTCAGAGCAGCTTCACTTCTGACAGACTTGCATGCACCCAGTCTATATTGTAAATCTTAACATCACTATTAACAGACTTGATTGATTAGGAAAATTGAGTGGCAGTGTTTAAGTGGATTCAGGAAGCATGCTAGAGATCTGTATAAATTTTCATAATATTTTGTTTTCTCTTTTCCCAGATGGTAATAGAAGTTCTTTCAAGCAGAGTAGCCACAGCTGTTGTCCTTAAATACTTGGCATTTTTGCTTACAGTAAGATTAAGTTACCTCAAAATTTGCAGTATTGGCTTTTACTTTGTACATTTGAAACAAGAAATGTTTTAAATACTGCTAACAAATACAGTTAGTTTACTCAAAATCCTTAGGGCATAGGCATATGTTGTGATTGTAGCTGGAGCACTTTGAGAAATTACCACCCCCAGCTGTTTACTGCCACCCCGCAGCTGGAAATTACGCCCCACACACAGCTGGAGCACCCTAATTGTCCATATGGGCAGTTGTAGTTAGTTTCCATGAAAATCAGACAGCTATGCCTCAGTCACCTTCAGAGGAACAGGAGAAATCCTGGCAGTGGGATAGATTACTGTGGAGATGGTAAAATAATGGAACAGAAAAAGGAAAAACTATAACATTTTTGTTGGAAAGAAAGACGAGTTTGGCTTTCTCTCCTTTGTTCGGGAGTTGTACTTTAGCCAAAACCTTTGTCCTTGCCTGAGCTCTGCTGTTGGTATAGAATCATTGAATCATTTAGGCTGGAAAACACCTCTAAGACCACTGAGTCCACATACTAATCTAGTACTGCCAAATCCACCACTAAACCGTGTCCCTCAGTGCTACAACGACATGTCTCTTAACCACCTTCAGGGATGGTGACTCGTGTCCACGTTTATATCCAAAAATTGTGATAACCATCCCAAAGCCCTAAAAATCCTAGTCAAGGATAAATCTGGCCTGCAGAACTGTTGTAAGGGAACACAGAGGGGCACTATACCTACAGCCTGGGCCCCCTCCCCTCATAGAAACGTGTGAATTTTTTTCAAATGCTTACCGTCTCGGAAAGTTCACAGCCCTCAGCCAGGTACAGAAAAGTATAAAGCAAAGAGAGCCCTATGGAAAGGGACTTACCAGAACTTTTACACTGGAAAGAGAGCTGCTCCTACCAGCTCACAGGAAATGTGTAGCAGCTAGGGAAGGTGGACAAGTTCTAAAAAAATTCCAGTGGAATAAAAACTTTTCTCCCATTTACTTTCCACTGCCAGGAATTATTCTTGGATCAAATGTCCTAAGAAATTGTTCTCACAAAAATTTAGATATAAGTGCAATACAGGCACTACCTTCCAATGACTGAAGGTTACAGCACTCATATAGACCATAAAAAAACATATTTTGAAATAGAATCATAGAATGGTTTGGGTTGAAAGACATTTTAAAAGTTTGTCTAGCCCAACCCTTCTGCAATGAGCGGGGAGATCACTGACATGGGTGAGAATGAGGATCCACATTTTCCTTTTTCTGACACAAGATGTCCTGTAAAGAAATCCCTCAACTTCCCTTTCTGAGGCCATTTCACTACATTTAAAATACAGAAAAGAATATATGAGCCTGCAGAGTGCGAAGGATTTGAGACTCTTGTGGGTACTACGTTCTCCTGGGAAACCTGCATTTCAGTCAGTGCTCCCATGAATATTTACACGAAGAGAAAAAGCTCCTAGAGGCGAGATTAAAAGAGACTCCACTGAGAATGCCCTGTTTGGGAGTAAGCAGCAGAAAGGCACTTAGGCACTGCTCATTGCTGTCAAGAGTCTGCAGTCCACTGGCTTCAGAGGGGAACCCAACCGAAAAAGTTCCCATGCTCTCCTCTTCCCTCCCTCATTCTCTCCTGCATTCAGGTGTGGGGCAATGTTACTTTGAGACCACAGAGCTATAAAACAGTCAATTAAATTATTACAGCACAAGAAGAACAACAACCACACTTCACTTGTAGCTGCATAATTGTTAGATGCTTATTGTGGTGATAAGTTACAGTATGCCAACACAGTTTATGGAGAGATGAGCATTTCAATTCATCTGCCTTAGATATCTGTTCAGGATGGAGTGAATCCCCCTCTGGAAGAGCATGGCTGTCTACAATGGCTATGAAAGGAGACAAAATAAAACTATTTAAACTAGCCATTTGATATTTGTATTACTGAAGTTAAATCACTTCACCTCCTAGGAATTCACCAGCGGCCACAGTAGAGGGCAGCTGAGAAAACAATTCATGTGTGCCAAGTTTGTTTTCAGGATAGTCCCTCTTCCTTCAGGTGCCTTTATCCTTTGGGTATACAGCCCCAATCTTGCTTGTTATCAACTTCTAATGAAAGTGTTGGTAAGAATCAGTGTTTTGCAATATTGGTACACCACTGGAACACCGACTCTACCTCCTTTCTGAGTGGTAACAGCTGTTGTAAAACACAACACTACTGTGCACATATAGGTACACTTGGTTTTCCCCTTGTAAATCACACTGAATATAATTACCCATATAGGACTTCAACTGTTCTTGTACTGTTCAGTCACTTAATACAGGGGTATCCCTCTGCAGCTCACTGTCATTGCCTTTCTTTTTTACTGCCTTACATATTGTAGTCTTGACAGTAAATTTTATTAAATCCCTTCTCCTTTCTTCACTGTTTATGGACATCTGAAATAGCAAAGGTTTTAGTAAAGGCTTCTGTGGATCTCCACTGATGACCTTCTACCACTGTAGAACAGCTCATTTAGTCCCACCCTCTTGTTTCTCCGTCTTTCAGGTGTCAATTCACAAAGGGACTCTTCCTTCTTGCCATAGGGACAGCTTTGATTCCATACAAGCATTCTGCACAAGGCCTTTGTTAAACACATTTTGAAAATCCAAGCATAGTGTATACACTTGGATATAGCAAGCTGAATCACCCTTAGCTACAGCACATCTGTGAAATTACTTCTATGTTTTATAAACTCCAGATTTTCAGGGTGCCTGAGTGTGTTGCGGAGAGTGTATTTATGGATAATTCATCTATAATGCAGATTTATTCGTTCACTAATACAACTTGACACTATTTTCTTTTTTAATAAAAATGTCCCATAATATTTCTTATCTTTTAATAAAATAGAGATTATGCAAGTAATCTTGTCTCTCCCAAAGTCAAAATGGGCCTCATAAAAATTGGCATTTAGGTGTAGATTATACATTATGCTGGAAATAACAGATGAGGTTATCAGTTGTTTTACAATTACAAAAGAAATGTATCAATAAAAACTAAACAACACAAATTAAACTTACTTTTGCCAATAACACCCGGCCATGATGAGTCCCTGTCTGCCCACCTGTTTGTATTAATCTTTTAGGCAGCATGAAATTAACAGCCTGTGTTCCACTTGTAAAATAATTTTATTGATAGGCTGTGCTTTAAAAGGTTTAAATTTCTCTTCTGCTTCCATTTTTTTAAAGAGCTCTTCCAAAGGAGTCATATTTTAGCAAAAAATTCTCTCATTTTACAGTATGACCTTAAGCAAACCAGAGAGCAACATGTGCCTATTGTGCCATCTTCAGGTTATTTTTGGAATAAAGTTATCCTGGATTTTGCTGTCTTTCTAAAATAAAGGAGACAGTTTTTGTATTTTTCCTTTATGACTGAAGTCAATACTAATGACTTCAATTAGGAAAGGCTAGAAATGGGGGAAAAATGGTTTTACCACAACATAAAACAGCTTCTTTTTCTTCATCATGAGAAAAATGGTCTCCGATCACTACTCTGTTAGTTGAACTTTCATTCTCCTTCCTAACACAATGAGGACTACACACTTCCTAACTACTGCTGTATTTCCCTGTTTCAGTAGAATTTATTTGTGGAAATTCACAGTACTGTTGCTCATATCTGAAGTAGATTAATTACTTCATGGGACTTATGCTGCAACTTTTGCTTTATGGTTTTTATTCTTTTTTTTTTACAGCACTGAACACCGTGGCAAATGACATTGCACCACACTCTTTTGGTGAATGACTTCAACTTTATCATGACCTTCTGGTTCTTCAGTGGAATATCGTAGGGAAAAGAGTTGAAGCTTGCCTTCTGCTGGTTTTGACTTGTGTTCACTCTTTAATGCCAGCATCAACAAGTCTTGACAGAAGCAAATGTATTTTTGCAAAATGTATTTTTAAAGGCACCTTGACTAGAGCAGGGAGTTTTTCCTTCTCACGTAGGAGCAAGGACTATGAATAACCTCTACCTTAAAATTCAGCACAGCTCTGGCGATTCTGAAGACATAGGACTGCCTGTTGTTCTCGTGCAAATTGGCGTGAATTAAGTTAACAGGCTTTGTATGAATGGGAGCTATGAATACAGCAGGATCCAGTGTAACTGTAGATTAGGGTGAGCCTTATCTGAACCGAGAGGAAATGCACAGAATCCAAATTAATTTTACTCTAACAAATTGATATTGTTAAAGAACTACCAGGAACTATCTGCATTTAACTGCACTGACATTGCACTTGCCTGGCTTGCACTTGCCTGCACGTGCCAACGTGAAACACGTGCCCTTTCTTGCGAGAGAAGTTCTGTTCCTCCTGAAGAGGCCATAGACGCTGTAAGCCTCATCCCTGCTTACTGAGAAAAAAAAAGTTAATTTTGTAATAAAGACTGATAAAGCAAGAAATTTAGAAGGAACCACTAAATTGACAGTGAAGTCATCACACGATAACAAAATTATGGAGAGACATGAATTTCACCTTCTGCAGCACAAAGAGATAAATAGAAAAAAACCCAAAAAAAACCTAAACCAAAACCAGAATTACAGAATCCATTGTGGATTTCCTCAATAAGTGGTTTGTCTGCAAAGACCTGAATGATTGTCTGAACTCACATTTGTCTCTTTAGGCTGCTGATTACCTTGCATAGGTTGCACTGGGAAGAGTCATCCAGCTGAGTCACGTTTTCTCATCCTTTTACTACCAAATGACTGATAGTGCTTTAAAGTTTATAAGACAAAAAGCTTAGCACAGCCCAAAAATTCAGGTCTTCTGAATTGAATTCTACTAATACAATTGGTATTACATTTCAAGCAGGATACAATTGCCCTCTCATGTCCAGCCTCTCATCCACAGCACCCTCAAGTTCTTCTTGGCAGGGCTTGCCCTCAATCTCTTCATCCCCTAGATTGTGATGATATCAGGGGTTGTCCTAACCCAGGTGCAGCACCTTGCCCTTGGTCTTGTTAAACGTCATGAGATTCCCGTGGACCCACTTCTGGAGCTTAACCAGGTCCCTCTGGATGGCATCCCATCCTTCAGGTGTGGCAACAGCACTACTCAGCTTGGTGTCATCTGCAAATTGCTGAGGGTGCACTCGATCCCTTCATTTATGACATTAATGAAGATATTAAATAACACTGGTCCCAATATGGACTCCTGAGGGACAACACTTGTCACTGATGTCCATCGGCGTTTGAGCCACTGACCACTATCCTCTGGATGTAACCATCCAACCAATTCCATATCCACCTAACAGTCAGTCCATGGAATCCATCTCTGTCCAATTTAGAGGGAATGTCAAAGACTTTAAAGAAATCCAGTTCAATGACACCTGTAGCCCTTCTCTTTTCCACTGATGGAGTCACCCCATCATAGAAGGTCCTCCTTTCTACCCTTTCTAAAGAGAGGTAGAGTTTTTCTCTTTTTCCAGTCACCTGGGACTTCACTTGACTGCCATGACTTTTCTCATGTCATGAAGACTGCCTTAGCAATTACATCAGCCAATTCCCTCAGGACTCTGGGGTGAATCTCATCAGGTCCCATAGACTTGTATGTTCAGATTCCTCAGGTGGTCATGAACCTAATCTCTGCTTACAGTGGGAAGCACTTTGCTTCCCCAGTCCTCATCCTGCTGTCCATCCACTCAAGAGGTGTGTGGAAAAATAGGTTGCCATTGAAGACTGAAGCAAAAAAGTTGTTGAGTACCTCAGCCTTCTCCTCATCCATTGTTCCCAGTTTACCAGCATTATTTATCAGGAGGGGTACACCTTTGGTGTTCCTTTTTGGTGTACTTACCTGTAGACACCCTTATTATTCTTTGCATCCATGACACAAAATTCAGAGAAAAGCTGTCTGGACACCACTACTCAGAAAATGTCTGGCCATTGGTTGGCAGGTGGTGAGAAACTGCACTCTCCCTCATTTGTTTTGTATAGTGGTATTACTATTATTATTATTATTATCATCATCATCATCATCATTACTACTACTACTACTACTACTACTACTATTATTATTATCCCTTTCTTTTCTGTCTTATAAAGTGTCTTTATCTTAACCCATGAATTTTACAAGCAATATCTCTAAAGTTGCCCGCCTTTTGGTAAAAGAAATTGACACTTCATTGGTCCTTACAGTCACATTTGTCGCAGAAAATATAGTATCTTCTTTAACCGTTTAACTTAAACTAAGTTTAATGAACCTCACTATTCACTAAATGCATTAAATTGTTGGATCATACATTGGCCATCATACTCATTATAAATCCCAGCTGTTAAAATAAAAAGTTTTATTTAAAAAGTTGTCTATCTTCTACACATCCAAGCAGTTTAGGCATCTAAGATCTGATTATCTGCATTTATAATGGACATCTTCATCTGCATGATGGATGCAATCAGTAACAGCTAAAACACCTCATCAAGTGTTACCTTAAAACACGGAGTCCTCACTTTATTACCCATATTCATAACATTCATGAACTCCATAGATGAGAGCATAAAAATAGATGACTGTATAACATATGCACAATGGTTCAGGCTGAGAGCAAAGATGGGAAAACATTTCTCATGCCTGAAAAGTGCATGAGTGTGTGTAAGAGCATGTGTATATAGACTGAGATTCTATTAATCAAAATATCCACACATTAGTCACTGTCACCATTCACCAGCCACTGTTTTTTGATTTATTATACTGATTTGTTTTTCTTAACTCTGAGAACACTGACAGCTTATACACACTGATGGCAACAGAGCTCCCTCAGAAGTTTCTTTCATATGCATTACATCCAGGTCTCCCTGCCTCTCTGACAATAAAAAACACAGGAAATTTCATATCCTATTGAAATAATTACTAATTCTAAAACTAGTAAAATTTGAAGCCCCCACTGCCTGCTGTCCTGTTGTCATACTTTCTCCTTGCATAGAAACACACATACTCTTCATAAGTACATTATTTTCTAAACAGTAAGATAAAGGAAAATCTTGGAGGAATTTACACTCTAGAAAGGAGGAAAATAAAGTAGGAAAATGAATAGTAGATCTCTGCTATAATACTGCCCCTAGTCATCTCTTGAAAATTTAAAGGTTTGCCTATCAGAAGACATGCTAGAAAAACCTTTTTAAATGGATGACCCTGAAGCTAGATGCAGGAACACTAAATGGTGAATGTGAAAGAATGGCACTTTGAGGTAAAAGATTAAATTCTTCTTTCTTTTTTTGTGGATCAAAACTGTCTTACTGAAATATATCATTTAGTTGCAGTGTCACATTTGGAAATGTTAGTGAATCTTAAAAAACATTAATTTTTTTCTTATATTAGGCTTTTATGGTTATCAAATGAATTGCATCAAATAAATATAGTTCTTTCAGAAAGAAATTTATTTTTATTTTTACCTAAATACAATGAAAATCTTCTACAGAGCTATTATTTCCAACTGCTTTGAAAATTCTTGTCAATACTAATGGTAGTCATGATAGCATCTGTGGTAGAAGTCTGTCTTACACATGAAATAATGATTAAATATTATGAAAGGCTTTGCAAGAGTGAGTATAGGGCAGAACAGAAAAGTGCATATTAAGATCAAACCTCAAATTATCAAAATATTTCTACAAAGCAGTGGGACCAAATAGACAATTCACTTATTGCTCAGAGATAAAAAAATGTTTTTCTTCTATTTGCAATGGATTTGAGGAGAAAAAATTGGTCACAGTTCTCTTTTCCAAATATATGTTTGTCCAAGTTTGTCATCTGCTGATGCTGTCCACTTCAGACAGATAAAGATAGACGTTAAGTCATACCTCCTCTTTTGAGAATCAGAAATCATAAATTGGAACCAATATTCTGTCAGATGGAAACAATCCTACAAAAAAGAAGAAAAAAAGAAAAAAAAGTCCTTATCTGGGCTTCATATTCAGGGCTCAAAATAAACCTTCATGAAGCAAAAACAAAGAATGAAGACTCTGAGAAAGAGAAAAGCAGATTTTCTGATGCCTCTAACCTAGTGAAGTAGCAAAATCCCCTGTAAAGAGACTGTGAATTGATACTAGCCTGACCTGTAGAATTTCATCTGCTTTTTTTGTTTGGTAGCTGCAAGGCAATAGAGCCTTCACACTCTGAGTTTTGTTCTCATCTGCAACACCAACACTTTTATCCGAGAACTTAGTTTGGAAATCAGTTTTCTCAGTTTAAAAGAATAAGTTTTGTGGTAGCTGTTAGAAGGCAGTGATCAGGCATAATTTCTATTAAGAACAAACTGTCTGAAAACATTCCACTACACATGATTACAATTAGGCAATTATTTTAATGGTAGGTAGCTATTTTTACGTACCTCATATATTGTGTTTCCAGAAGAGGTTAGCAATTTTCTTTAAGTTATCAGTCTGAGCTCCTTGAATTCTTAAAGATAAGAGTCTAAGATAACCTTGGAGACTAGCCCTGAAAACACACAGTACCTCAAATCATATTTACAACCTCAGTACACGACAGCTTCTTAAGAACACTTAAATCAGAACAAATGAAAGCTCATCTGAGCAATTGAATAACTTAAAATGTGTCATTTCTCCTCAGATACACAGTGCAGAGGACCCAAGTTAACCTGGTTAGATTTAAGTCATTACATTCTCAATTGTAAGGCCTGTAGCATAGGAATTAATTTCTGACAAGTGATGATTTGAAAGAATAGAGTTCTCACACAGCATGTTACATATTCCATGTTCTGCCAATTATTCATTTGCTTCAGTGTCTCTTTTCAGGAATGTAAAAAAAAAAAAAAACCTCTGAAGAGCTCTCTTAAAAAAATCTCATCACATTCAGCAAATGATTTCTTTGAAAGGATTTCTCTGAACATCCTGCCAAAATAATTGCAGCTCATTTCAGTCCAGCATTACAAAAAAAAAGAATTTCACAAGGACATGTTTCCTTATTGATTATAACATTTATTTTATAGGTCTACTCTGACTGAGCTGATTGCTGAGTCTCATGCATTGTCCTCTGCACTGCACCTCTCACAGGTAAGGTCAAGGTTATGGTCATATCTTGATCAGCTTTCCTGTATATGAGGATTAATGAGTCCTTAGAATAACAATCTTGAACAAAGAAAGTCCCTCCAGCTTTACTAGTGGCTCAGTTCTTGTTCCTTTCTTGTGCTTCCATAAAGGATACATGTCTGAAAGAGTCAAAGACAGATAGATGTTGGTGTGGTCAGGATTTTTTGCCATTCTCCCCCGTGAGACAAGGAGTTCTAAAATTATGGAACAAGGCAGTGCAAAGAAGGAAGGGCAGCCATCTAATTCACAGAGATGTGGTTATTCTACAACCATACACGCACATCGCATTTTTGTCACTACTAGATTTGCATGGTCTGAAGCATCCATCACACACAGGTGAAAAGCTCATTGCTGTAGGACGCTGCATCCACATGGCAAGTGGAGCGTGCCAGGTGGCACCTCAGTGTGCCACTTCAACCTTAGTTCTGACACTCAGGAAACTCCTACCAAGTGTACCAGGGTAGCCCTTTGGGGGATTCGTTTCAGCAAATTATACAGAGATGTTTACCTTTCCTTAGGTTTTTCATCTACCACAGTTCCCAGTTTTAAACATGGAATTCATAACTTTCAAGTAAAATCAATCTATTAGTTGCCATAGTTGCATAGTTGGCAGTGTAATTAGTTAGACAATTTGAGTATAAAAGACCTTGTCTAGTGTTTTCTATCCTCCCGGCTCCCGTGAAAGGGCAACCTGATAAATGACAACAGAAGCAGCTGAAATATTTCTTTTCAGAGGAGTGAAAAAATACGAACTTTTCATAAAAGCCAGAAACGACACTTGAATCCTGTGCCTCGTTATGGTCACACTTAAGCTCCAGCCTTATGACTGACTTAGACATAAGCGTGCACTCATTTGGAAGGCTCGTTTTCAAAGACACACAGATGGAAAGACGTTGTCTGCACCGGCATGCTTGGACAGCCAGCAATGCAAAACAATTTGGTTTTCTACACGTCCTCCTTCATATTGAGGGTCTTGTTGATTTTGCATTTATCCAGAGACAAGACAATATACTGAAAGAATTGCACTGTCCATGCTTGCACTCGAAGAAAGACTTTTTGTTAAGCCCTTAGTGGCCAAATCTTAAGCTCTTCTAGCTAGTGCAGACAAAGGCTCTTTCCTTCAAGAGTTCACAATGTTTTACAATAAATTGCTAAGGTGTAAAGTTTATATGTAGGTTTCCCAGCTGAGATGAAATAAAATTTTATCAGTTGTAGAGGCATTTCCATCATCTTGATTTTTAATGTATGCATAAACCTTTTTTTATTATGTTCTATAATTTAATAAGTAATCGTATGTTTGCACTACATTTAAGTATATATTAAATGTTTTATAAATGCAATCAAAAACACTTTTAAAATGGCAGGGCAGCCAAATAACTGCAATAACCTCATCTGCTGATTGATTTGGATCCCAAGCTGCTTTTATTGCAAGAGAACGAAGTACCATTAGATCTAGGAATATATTTCCTCTAGCAATGTTTTGTTATACCTAATGAAAGACACGAATTGGGATATTTTTCTTAACTTCAAAAATGTCACTTTTCCTAACAAAAACACCATAAGAACTCCCAATTAATTTTTCCAAATATAGTCAGTGTATTACAAGGTAGTTCTATCCGTGTATAAGCAATGATGATAGTAACCAGTGGGGAAGGTCATTAGGAAGCCTTCCTGAGAATTCTTACCAGCTAGATATCCAACATTTTGGGGTTTGGAGCCAGGATAACAAGGCTGATAGGATAGTAGATCATGGACTATAGATTATTTACTCAGCATGGGATTGCTAGCCTCAGCAAATAGTAGGAAAGGGAAAAGAGTTTGAGTTCCAGTTAAAACATAGTTTGAAAAGTAGGCCAAAAGATGAATCTAACAAAAAAGCAGAACATGCTGCTGAGTGTATGGCAAAAGCTTTTAAGAGGGTATAGTTTTGAGATCTAAGGTCTTTTGAAAAGCAAAAGGTACCAAACATTGTTCCACATATTTATCTCACCACTTGAGCAGCTCAGAGGCATCTAATGTACTCTCTTCCACAAAGGCAACATTCTTCACAAACTTCACATTCAAGAGTCAAGACATTTTCTCACTGCAGTTAGAAATACAAGGTTATGAACTCAATAACAGCCAACAGGATTCTAAACTCAGGATTCTAAATTAGGAAATACGGTATAAAAGAAGAGAGAAAATATTGGTTTTCATGAAATAAGGAAAGAAAAGACTTTGCTTCTAGGCGTCATCTTTACAAGCATAAAGGATGCCCAGACTATTCATTTCTAATAAGCATATGATAATTTTGGTAGTACTTTGTGACGTTCTCTTCTTGAATACCTAATACAAGGCTAAATGAGCTTAATGGAATTCAGAAAATAACTTTAGAACATCCAAAATCTGAGACAGATTTTAAATTATTAAGATACTAAATGATCAACTTCTTGTTCCAATTTTACAATCTCAAAGATATTTTCAACCTTTTCTTTATAATGTGGCTAATTAAACCCAGCTGATTGTGATCTTTTTTGAAATAGTAGATCTGTCATTTCACAAAATGCTTTGGATCTTTTATTGATTCTGAGCTGATGTTTATAAAAGACTTTCAGACAGGAAGAAATTGACTGAGTTTGGAGGAAACAGTGAAACTATCCATACATAGAGTGAAATGGAGCACATTTTAGTAAAACTGCTGTGGCCTACTGATGAAAAGTACTACATAAAAGGTAGGTAGGCAGGAATTATTACAGAGAATTGTCAAGCACAAAAAGTAAACCAATCAAAAAAGTAGAGTTTAATTTAATTAACTTTTTTCATTTATAGTAACCTTAGTTGTTACTTATAATTACACTCAGTAAGAATTTTTTAGATGACACTGTTATTTTCAGGTTGATTGTGTCCCTTTAAATAAATCCCATCGTGTGTCTAAACCAAACACATGGCAGAGATCTGAAGCAGGTATTTAAAAACCTATCAGCACTACATACACTGTGTTTGCGACCGTTTCAGCCATGACCTGAGTTTGGAATTTTCTTGATAGAGATACAAAAGACATGAAGATATTCACTAACTCATTGCAGTATTATTCATTATATTTAATGCTATGTTTACCTAGATTCTTCTAATTTCACATTTCTAAAAGTCAAAAATGTTTCTCTGATACAAGAGAATGCGCAAAATGCGCACTTTATTCACTAAATGGATCAAGGAAAAATCATATATATATATATATATCTACACACGCACACAGACACAAACGTTAAGCAGAAAGAATGAGGCAAAGATGAAAATCAAAGTGGGGCTTGGATTCCTGAGACTTTTTATAGAAATGATTATGCCTGCCCAAACTAATAAATGGAGATTTTATGCCAGAATATCTTTCAGCAATAATTTAAACACAAGTGACTGAAACAAAAAGGGAAAGAAAACTAAAATGGTAATACAAAAGAAATCAAAGCTATCCCACTGCAGTCAGAAATAAGATGGGCAGACCCAGGCTGCATATTTTAAAGCACAGAACTGTCTATGAACTCCATTGGGGGTATAAAGTCATGCTATCTTTATGGTCTTATATCATATAACATTGCTTTCATCTGTCATCAGAAAGTAAATTAGAAATGTTTTCCTTTTCACTACACTTTCCCATCTTTTTGTATAAAGCTGTGATTTCCTTTTGAATTGGGGCACACCTTTTCCTAGTTTAAATATTTTCTTCTGCTTGGCTACTGCTGCCATAGTGAAATATTATTCCCTGTTTGGTGTTTGATTTCCTAACACAGCATTCAAGCTAGAAATTTTGTTGATGACTGGGTAACTCCACCTCATAGGAGCCACATTATGATTGTATCTTCTCATTATATCTGATCACAGTTCTTGATAAACTAATCTAACAAAAAGGACAGTAGAAGATGCCAAGGAAATTTCCTTATGCACTACTCTAAACATCCTTAAAAGTGGAAGAAATTACTCTGGAGAAAAGCTAAGGCAAGCAAGCATTCAACTTAACTGCAGTGCAGACAAAACCACACCTAACAATTCATAAATTCTTAGGAAATTAATTACATAATTTACCTATCTTTCCAATCTTCACTTACTCCAGTAACAGTTAATCCAGCACTGAAGCGCTGACCCTTTCATTCATAGCAATAATTGTGCTTAACTTCCCTCTGTTGCCTGTTGATGTGAAGGTTTAGTTGCCATTCATTTAATTGTTTGTTCCCCAGTAAGCAACGTCAGGGGTCTGTTCCACAAAACACTGAGTAACCGGTGGGCTGAAGCATGAAATCACTGTGTACCAGGTGCTCTTAATTAATGCTGTGGCTGTGGATGCTCTTAATCCACTGAAACAGTGCACTGCTGCTGGGTACGAGCAAACAGCTCCCCACTAATCTCCCTGTATAGGATAACTGTTTCTAATTCCACCGTACTTCTTTGCTGCAGAGAGAAATGCGTTTGTCCTTGAGTGTATGCTGAAGTCCCACCTGGAAAAATATAAAAACTATATGTGAAACAGTGTGCAAAACATTGCTTTTACAACTGGATTTAATCACATGGATGCAGCAGAACAGGTGTTCAGAGTACAGCATGAATATTAGGACAACGTTTTACTGGAATGAAAAAGCCATCAGCAGGCATTCGAAAAAGGAATAAGGCAACAAGAGAAAAGCACAAAGAAGGATTAATATTTCACATCAAAATCCTAGATAATATTGACAAAAGTCTGCCATTTCTAAACAGAAATTCTGATGCTGTAAAATAACAGACAGATAGACTTCAATATAAGTAACAGAAGCCCTGGTGGGAGCTTCTTTTTAATGTTGAGTGTCATTTGAATGCATCTATGAGCAGTCCATACTTACTTACCAAATGTGAGCACAGATCCATTTGCAATAACATGGAAGACAAAAAGTGAAAATTCCCTGAGGGTGAGACAGTGCCTCAAAGCTGAACGTCCAGACAGCATGACTCAAAGTTTAGCTCTGACATATCCCAAGCCAGGAAATCACTCTAATTTGTGACATTGATTGCAATCAGTGAAGTGGCTACTGTACATAATAGCTGCTCTTCTGTGCAGTATATTTTGTGCTGTACTTGGCTGATGCAAGCAAATTTATAAACAGCTAGGTACTAGTCCCAAAAAGGAAGGCAGTCTTACTGCCCTTATCCTCTGAAGCAAGCTTTTACTTTTCTTCCTTCGTTTGGCCCCATTTGTAAGACCTATTTGAACACTTCTCTGTTCTTTTGGACCACAGTGTACCCCAACTTTACTCACCTAGCAGTCATAAAATGAAGTATGAGGCTGATGCAACGAGCAACAAATCAATGGCAGAAAGCCTACTGAACCGAGGTTCTGGGGAATGGAGCAAAAAAAATTGGGCAGCACAATCTGTAAAGAATGTCTATTTTAGGTTTCTGAGTCTCCAAAATACCCATCGGTGTTACCAGGAATAACAAAAAAAAGGACAAGATTTTTTCCTTACTTTACTTTCTTTTTATTCTTTTCTCTGAGTGTAGCTTTGTCTGTTACACTCAGGGTTTGACAGGCATACAGCTATATATAAAACATAATAGACAAATGTATCTAATATACTAAAACCAGACTCTTAACATTAATAGTAACAAAGTAGAAATTATAATGGAATTACAATCAGCCTGTCTAACAGGGAGAAAATTAAAAATGACAAGATGCTTTCAGAACAGCATACACAGTCTTGTAGTTTCTTTTTAAAAATACAGACTTGTATCTCTCAGACTGGAAAAGAGGTTCCCTAAGTGCATCAATTCTAAGGTCAGAATGGACTATTATCACCATTTAGTCACCTCAGCCTCCTTTATTGTACAAGCCATAGAATTTGACCAACTCCTACATCATGACAGAACTCATTGAACTGAGGTATACGCTACATTTAACGCCACCAACAAAAAACTTATTACTGGGGCATTGTTCTTGAAATAACTTCTTTCAGTTCCGCTATTAGCAATATCAACAGGTAGACTCTTTTCCAATATAGCCTCAGAGAATCTGCAGAGAATCCACCTACCACCAGCTGAATTGCTTATGGTGACTTACTTTTTAAGTTTGTTAGCCCGTGATAGAGTGGCACAGCAACCTCAATCTATTCAGGCACCAAGGCTCTGCAGAACTGTAGTGTCTATACCACATTTTGTTTTATGTGAGAAGGGGAAAAGACCTCTTGAAATCACAAAATGAATTTACAATACCTGAGCAAAATGGATGAATGACTGCTCTGGGAAGTCATTGATTGTCCAGCTTGCTCATTACCAGATCTGAAATTTCCAATTTCTTCAGGCAGCAGCTAGAACCAAGTGTGGCTGCCTTTGTGTCTCATTTCATCCTGGCTCTCACCCCCTCCTCAAACACAGTTGCTGTGTGCATAGTGGCTCGCTCCATCACAGCTGCTATTGCCATGGCTTGGCTGGGTGAACACAGCCTCTCTGCTGCAGGTTATGTTCTGCACTGTGGGGTTTTGACAGCAGAGTGTCTTCAAAAGCTTATTCAGAGTTTAAACCCTAGATATCAGGATCTGAAAGCATGCATCTCAGAAGTTGAGTCCTGATATGTGAAGCTTTCAGATAGCTGCAGCTCTCTCCAGCTGCTGGCGGGGGATGAGAAATCACAAGAAATGAATCCCTCCCAAGTCCTGGGCCTTACTCTAGATTCAGCAATTTCAGAAGAAAAGGAGGTGGACAGACAGTCAGACTTCACTGTGGAGCACCTCGCCATGCTCTTCTTGTAGCACACTTTTGCTTTTTTACTTCGTCCCTTCTCTCCCCTCTTCTCAGTAACAATGACAAGCAGCTGTCAAATGTTGCTCCTTCAGTGGTGACTTTCCTTCCTGTGGCCATCCCTTTCCTGAAGCATATTTTGGTCTCTCAGGTGGAGGTGAGCAGTCAGTCGAGCACAGGGAGAGCCAGAGCACCAGGCTACGCTGCCTTTGGGCAGCAGGCTGAAAGATGGTCTGAAAGAGCTTTGTCAGAGCTAACACTTGTGACTTCACCAGGTAAGTACTTCTTGTGAGCTCCATCTTCCCTAAGAAACCTGAGGGGTTTTGTGACAAGGTGTTAAAATTGAAACTAGTGGCAGAGTGCTTAAATTATGCCCAAGGACTTTAGCATTGTAAAGTCTGAAAGTTAAAAAAAAAAAAAAACAAAACCACCCCACAACAAAAAAACCCAACACAAACCAAATCAAAACAAAAAAACCCCAACTAAAACAAAACAAAACAAACTTCCAAACTTCAAAGTAAGAGTGGAAAGAAAGAAGAGAAAGTCTATGAGATGAAATTATATAACCTACAAAGAAATGAGACTTTGTCTTCCATTTGCAACAAAGGTGAAAGAAGGCACCATTCAAGAGAGGAAAAAAGAAGCTTTCCTACAAAGTCCTCAAGAATGGGATTACTACAGCTGTTCAGTTCAATGAGAGGTTTATTTGGAAATATTCTTTTATTTAGCACTAGGAAGAGTTGCCTTCTGAATACAGGTATTATAATTACCAACACAGAAGTGCATCTCTCTTAAGGTGAAGCGTGACAGCCACTTCTTAAGGTACACTTCTTTCAGTGTGAATACATTGATGCCCTGCATCTGCAAAGTGACTGATTCGGGAAGTGCAAATATAGTACAACTTTTAAAAAGTTCAGAAATATCTTTGTCCATTTTCTAAAACTACTCACGTCCCCCTTTCATCCTTTCCTAAGTAAAAACCTACTATGTAAAAAGCCCCCACACTTATTTTAGATGTTATCCTCCCATAACTTTCCACTAAAGAAAATCTATGCAGTGTCAAAAGACATATGTAAGAAAGTCTACACCTGCAAATACAATTAGTTCTATACAGTACCCCATTAAAGCACACATACCTATGAAAGTTTATCACATAGTAATTATGATCAACTGGTGTTAATTTCAGTATACCCCTGAAAAATGTTCTGAACCAGGAATAATAATGGTCTGAAACCAGGGGATTGATAATGGATCATTACCAATGCACTTGGAGCTCTGTAATGGTAACTTTGAAAGAGTCTGGCAACAGAAACATTTATTACCAGCATTTTGGTATATTCAGAATTATGAGTAACACTTAACTTTTAACATACTCAGGCTCATTTGTTCAACAGGACAGTTCAAGCAGCATGGCAGCCTCTTCATGTAAGGGAGAACTGCCAGGGCATCAGTTTTTATGATGTACCATAGTACATCATTCTCCCCACAGAAATCTTCTTACATGTTAAATTATTTTTTAGAATACAATAATGACTTAAAATATATTCATAGATATATTTATATAAAAATTTAGAATTTGCAAGTCATTTAACCTTTATTGTAAATAGAATTGTTTCAGAGAAACTGCTGCCATCAGTCGTCTTCTCAGCTAACAGAAGTTTATTCTATGTTACAGTTACTCATTAAAAGCAGAGTGGGGGTTTACAGTGTATTTTGTACACCTAACATGAAAATTGGGCAGGATTTTTCAGAAATACCTTCAGAAATTATTCAAGGTACTTTGATTTTCCAGATATGCAGGGCACACTTTTTTTTTAAAGCCTTGTTGGACAGGAACTTCAGACTCCGGTGTTATTAATCACTTGGGGAAAACCTCAGCTAATTGATCATGGGCTATAAATGGAGTCGGTGCCCTGCTGTTTGTGTTTCAGGCCTGTTGAGGGATCTGGCATAACTGTACATTAGGGATTTTTAAAGTGTGTACATGAGTTACTGGCAAGCAAAGAAGGTACAATAGGGAAAAGTAATGTGGGGCAAGCATTAAAATCCAATTACATTAAATCAGTATATTTCACCGTTGATGAGCACTGGTTCTGTTTCCTATCCTGTAAACTGGGTATTGGGTTGTCAGACTTTGAAGCATAACTCATTGAATTTGAGCTGCTTTTCCAGAGAAATAATCAACCAGATGGTTTCATGTGTCTGTACCTCTGTAGAGTTGTCAGGGAAACAGATATTTCCATGAGGAAGAGAGTCAGTTTCTTCCACAGATGTTCTGCGCTTACCAGATGTATGAACTGAACATCTCTCTCTATTGTTGGGGGGGTTTGTCTCATCTTTCACTGAGGTCCTGTCTATCTGCTCTTGAGAACAAGGCACCAGCAGCTCATCCATCCAAACAGGATTATACAGGTCAAGGAGCTCTGCAGTTTGAGGAGATGGGCAGGTTCCTGATGGACAGCGGCATTCTCTGCCCTTTAGAGCACCACAGTGAGAAGAGAGGAACACCATCCCCTCAAGTCTCTTATCTACAAAGAACTCTTGTGCCCACCAGCAAAATAGCGGTTGGGAAAAGGTGCAGATGGTGTTCAAAAAACCACATACTTAGAACCACAGAGAGAAGATCAACTCTCAGCTCCCTTTGCACCAAATTATTTTCCTTCCCTGTGTCATACAGTGAAAAAGAAAAAAAAAAATTGTGCTAGAAGTCAACCCTGCAGAACAAGGAAAAAAAGTAGATTTGTTATTAGCAGACCCCTGACAGTACATGGCCCAAAAAGACTCAGCTGTGTTATCATCCATCTTAGCTTAACTGGAATAATCCCCTTTACCGCATTCCACATGCCTATCATGTAATATAAAGTAATACTAAAATGATTAAAAACAGTAAAGAAGACAATAGAGCCCTATACACATGGATAGTGTACTAATAAAGAAAAGAGAAATGAGGTGAGGAAAAGGGAAAAGGATAAATCTTTTCTAACTAGCCCATTTCTTTTACACTGAATTCAGGGAAATTATTTCCTTTACTGTAGCGGGTTGAGGTTGGTTATGCACCAAGTACCAACAACTATTCACTTACTTGCCTCTGCTATGGGTAAGCAGAGAAGGGGAAACTAAAACTTCACTTTTTGTGAGGTGAAATAAGGATTATTGAGGAAAAACGGAAGAACTTCAAGGCAAAACAGGCTCAGACTTTACAGTATAAAGAGGATTTATTACTAACAGAAGTAAAAGGAAAATAAAAAATAATGGGGAATTAAAGCAAGCTTCCAGAACAAACCCTTATTTCCAGTACTTCCTTCCTTCCAACCCACCAATTCGCACAAGGGAAACAAAACATGAGGTTTGGTCAGTGTATTCATTTCTTAAGAGTCTTTCTTTATGTTTAAGGAAAAGAGTTCCTTCTGGTGTGCCGTGGGACTCTCCCCATA